>JAODUP010000308.1:0-447500 GCA_025642065.1 Paralvinella palmiformis | reverse complement strand
ACTCTAATACTCAGTTTCCGTGTTGATGGTGTGTTGTCCTGGGCTGAAAACACATTAAAATTGCCGGGTCTTCCTCATATCATAATATATTACCAGGAGGACGTGATATTGACCCGATCTCCATTAATAGTATCTTATTGAAGAGCGTGATTGCGATGGCGACGATAGCAACTTCATTTTGCGGCTTCGCTTCGGGAAGAAACCTTCGTGGCTGCGGCGACGACGAAGTTAAAAATAAAATGGGGGATAAATCTTCCTTACGCCGGTTTGTCGGTTAACGCGTCGTGTAAGGTCAAACAATGTCGATGATGTACGTCTTTTAGGCATAAACGCCCGTCTGAACGTCGCCGTTATTAGAGTCCGAGACAACCACGATACGACGACAACAACGAAGTAGGCGATGCGCCGTCTCGGCGGGCGGTGGTAAGATGGCCATCACCTCGCGCGAATCATCCGTCATCGTGTTTACAAGCGAATGTCCGCGTGCGGCCTTCTGCTGGCTAGACTCGGCCAGTTCGAAGACTTATGGCGAGGACGTGGCAGCCGTCTGTCGGCGGGACGGGATAAGAAATGGGAGAATGATTCACTCCTCTCGGACGCCAAGGACGCCGGAGTAAGGTGAGAGACGGTCCAGCTCTAATGTAATCTGTCCCATGTCACAGGTGTGGGCTGTTTACCGGGCGAGCTGACTCATCAGGGAAGACGAGTGGGTCCGTGTCCTGGAAGACCGTCTGGTGCCTGGTTACGGTGATGAACGGCGAGCGAAATTACGAACGAAGACAGGCCATGATGGCGCGGTTAGTTACAGGGTAGGACTCGTGGCCGAAGGGTCGCGGGTTCGAGGCTCCGTAGTTGCAATGCCGTCGTGTGGCGACTGGTTCACTCAGCCAGAAATGAGAACCCGACAGGACGTGATGGATTTGTGTCTGAGTAGTGGCAACATGCGTTCTATGCTCCCTTGGCAGTTGCGATGTGTACTGGTTTTGGCGCTTTATAAACATTATAGAAAGGAATAAAATAAACAACACACACACACGTACACGACTATAAGTAGGTATTTACCATATACTTACACGGACATCAGTGTACGTACATACATGCGACCATATGTCCACTGTTTGAACAGCGCCGATTGTAAACACATCACTTTGTACGACTCAAAGCGCCAACCAAAATGGCTTCCTAACAGTCAACTAGAGCTTTTTGCCTAAAAAAAACTAACGACATAACAATATTAAATAGAAATAATCTCATTTCCGGCTACATCAAACAAAAGGGTACAAATTGGTTTTCTTTTATGTTGTATTATCCAATATGTCGCACGCAGTTAGGGAATAGCACACTAATTCTGTTAGCTAAGTGGTGCAATGTTGGACTAGAAAATGAGACGCTCTCGGTTCAAATCCAATAAATGGCTACTATGTTTCCACTGGTTTCTTTCGGCCACGGATAATCACTCATCCAGACGGTGGTGGATATTTGTCAATAAAGGCAATAAAACAACATGCCATAATGGGAGTTGATATTTCAAGCGCGCTGTACAGGTCCGTGTGAGGAAGACAAAGTGCTAGCCAGTGAAACCCTTAGCCTTCGCCCAGATTCTGGCTCCGTTCACGGTTTTATCATTTAGACTCGCATGACAAAAGTTTGATTTCAGCAGCGAACTTGTAAAAACTTATAACAAATCGAGACAAACTTTTCTGTGCGAAGACAGCCATAAAACCTGCGCTCAATGTTCACGTTTTACTGAAGACATCTTCTACGGGGAATAAATGTAATGACAACGAATGAGAAGATAGAAACGCACATGGCAGACGATATCCTGTATTTCGGTGTCTCTTCGTGTAGTACACCAACAGACATACTGCGAAGTATAATAATAATGAAAATAATAATAATAATAATAATAATAATAATAATAATAATAATAATGTATATTTAAGGGCCCTTACTAGGAGAAGCCATTCAAAGGCGCTGTACAAATAATGTAACACGTCTCAAACCCGATGTTAGGCGGCCAATTTTAAACCTTGTTTAAACTTCATTTGCACAATACAGGCATCCGGAGGACAGATGGTAGTATTGCTATTGTCCTGAATCCTTATGTATTACGTCCTGGATCAGATATATGCATCCAGATATCATGGGATTGAACTGAACAGCGAACTTCTTTCCCCAATACACAAGTCAGTGATATTTAAACCTGATGAAGGTCAATTCTTGCTATTACTTTATATCTATCTAATCTGAGACCACCTATCCCCTTAGGTTAGACCTCAACGAGCGCCCCCTGGAGTATACCAGATGTTCGGCACATCACACAAATTATCATTTGCTACTGTGGATCAGGTATTAGGTTGTACCTGAGACACACATCAAATAGATCTCTGACTGGCAGCGAGCTAGACAAGAACTGAATGGGAGGCGAGGAGGGGGGGGATCGCATGGGTCCACGAAACACCTTTACATTGACCCTTTTAAATGCCCTAATTTTTCCTTCAAGTAAAACATACAAGCACTAACAGCCGAGAAGGGGGGGGGAGGGGGCGCTTCATTTCATCCTCCAAAAAGGAATATACCCTTGTACCTAAACAGATACTGGACTGGACTCCGGTCTGTTCGGGAATAACCTCATACATACCTACACCCTTTCAGTACTCATCTCAAATCCGCCGCTATAGATTTAACCCGATCATTTCCGGTTTCTAACGAACTAATCAACCGGTAACTAACCCATTTGTGACCATTTGGAATTGAAGAAGTGTAACTAGAAATAGTAGCCGATGATATCCCCTGATTATTTTGGACCATACCGGGGAGGAGGGGGAATCTGCAGACAAGAAAAGTCCCTAGCCCTTTCCTAAATAGGGTATCGCTGGAAGACGGACATCTATGGTCAAGCAACACCCTACAACATATACTTATGTCTACTGTCGCTATTTTAGATTTTTAATAAATATAATTTGATTAATTGATTGATTGATTGATTGATTGATTGATTGAATTACGGTCTGATTGTTCTCTGATAGCCTAGTTAGTTGTTATTTATTTAGAGAGCTAAGTACCACTATACCATGAGTAAATAAATTATGACTGCCATCCGAATCTGTATACGTGATCCAGGATTTTCTCACGGTACAGTGGTACTCACCTACGGAGCTACGTACCGATGTACCGTGTGTAAATCCGATATCAGGTATAGAAATTCGGATGGCAGTCATAACGTCAATTCGATATTCTCACAACGAGAAGGGACCTCTTTATTTCGTCCCCGGTTCGCTTGCGCCGATCTTCCTCAGGTAACAGAATAGACAGCACGTACACCTACGCGATGTTAACAATGTTATCCACTCCCCGTCAACACACCCATCCCCAACGGGCTAACCACAACAACACGGGATACGGAGAAGACGGGTGGAGTTTATTGCGCCATTCTTTTTGGAAACGAAGACGCCGCACGCCATCGGGATGCCATTACAAAAGGCGAATCATCGTGTCAGCTAATGGCGCCCCCTAGGGTATATATCATTGCCAGCCAGCTATGATCACGTTCCATTCTCCACCGCCCCGTCCCACATTTCGTCCCCCCCCATCCCCACCGGGCACGTCAACGCGGCTCCATTCCCGAATCATTTATTATTACCGACGACGCGGCGGTGGTGAGTCCTTCCTCCGGCAAACATGACAGCCGGTAGTGTGGCATTAATAATTTACCGAAACGACCCGTCCTACTGTCCGCCAAGTGTCCTCGGCTTGGCCAGAATTTAATGCAACCGCGGCGCGAGGGAATGCATAAATCAGCTGTTCTGGCTGGTAAACAAGCCTAAATTTCAAGCGATTATAGTTCAGTGTACGCTCGCGGTACGGAGGTACCCCGGTACAAGAACCGGTCACCGTAATGGCGTCTGGCGACCACTACCTATCTATTAGCGACTGTAAATCAATTTAAACACCCCTCAACGTTCACTCTTTGACTCATCGTCGTGCTGACTGAGTGAACGACTTAGATGCGGCGAATTCACTTTACGAGCTTTTGTATCGGATTTAGGTGCAGTTTGTGTCGTCATTTCTGCAGATCAACTTTTAAAATTTCTATTTAGGCAAAATAGAACTTTACTTGGTCATAGCAGGAATCATGAATATTCATTGATCCAAGTATTAATAATAGTAAAGTAATAATAACGGTAGTAGTAGTAGTAGTAGTAGTAGTAGTAGCAACAGTAGTAGCAACAGTAGTAGCAGTAGGAGTTGTAGGAGTAGCAGTAGTAGTAGTAGCAACAGTAGTAGGAACAGTAGTAGTAGTAGGAGTAGTAGGAGTAGCAGTAGTAGTAGTAGCAACAGTAGTAGGAACAGTAGTAGTAGTACAGTAGTAGTAGCAACAGTAGTAGTAGTAGTAGTAGTAGTAGCAACAGTAGTAGGAACAGTAGTAGTTGTAGTAGTAGTAGTAGTAGTAGTAGTAGTAATAGTAGTAGCAACAGTAGTAGAAATAGTAGTAGGAGTTATAGGAGTAGTAGTAGTAGTAGTAATTTTTTAATGTGTTCGCATTGACTGTGAAGCAATTTTCTAGTTTCACTCTTCGTCGATGACGGCTTACTAGTGGTAATAAGTAGTGCAAGGACCCCTCTATCGGAAATACTGAACACCATCTCTCATACATGAAAATAAGCGTCGTTGGTGCGTTTAGTTAGGCCTACTTCCTGTTTAAAAAATGTGTTCCGTTTCTCTAAAACAATTACCACAAAACAGTAAATATAGGCGTTCACTTATATGGGTCGGTTTTTTAATACTTTATTTTAGAATTCAGATATAACTATTATACGAAATAAGTTCACTTTGTGTTATTATTAAGGTCGAAATATTAAAACCGGAAGTAGAATAGCGTCCAAAATTATATTTCGGAATAAACAACAAACTAGTAATGGGTCTATGAAGTTCGCAAAGATATATAACAGTTTGAATTAATTAACGGAACAGATAGAACAACTTATGATAGCTTATTACCTTAATTATGCATTTTATATATATATATATATATATATATATATATATATATAGTGTATGTGCGACCGGAACCAGTGTTTCAAGGCCCAGTCTAGTATCAGTGCCATAGTTCTCGACCGGCAGATCTAGTGTGGATTTTAATGGAAAAAACAATAAAAACGAGTACAGATCTACAAGCTAATACTAACAGCCATCCATCAAATAACCAAGTTCAGGATCTGTTTATTAACTTGTGACATATCAAAAAATAAACACACAAATAACTTCACTTGCGATATCCCATCTTTTTTCTTCCGGCTATGAATCAAATTGGCATAACATCACAATAAACACCTCCTTATAACAGTTTGATGTAACCTTAATCTCATCGTGTTAATTGCAATTTGTCTTTAGCTTGTACATCAGTTACCTTTGTTGTCATTGAATCATGGCTAATGGTTTGTCAATTACTAGTTCAGATCTGCTTAGAATGGAATTACTCGTTACAGAAAGGCCAATGATCTGGTCAGCTTCAGATTTGGTTATGGCAGGTGAATTACGGTGTGCTCTGAAATATGGTTTTCCCGGAATGGCCTAGAAAAGAAACCAATAATAAATTTTCCTGACAGACCAAAATTCGCTAAGTTTTCCTATCACCAATATGTTCAAAATGATGAAATCGCCAAATTTTGCTGTCGCCAAATTAAGCTGATCTACAGTGCAGATTCGCCTTTAAAACGAAGACGAATGTGTTATACCTACACACTAGATATATAAAATCCGTCAGCGGGAATTTCAGCCGGTTTTTTTCTGTTTCAATTACTGTCGTGTTTTCCGGGTATACGTCTTTGTTAAAAAGGTGGAAATTTAAATAATACATAAATTGGTTTTGTGGGTAAAAACGTCGCAATATTTTTTTGTACTTCATGGATCAGTTTGAGCTGGCAGCCATCTGGATAATTAATTATGCGATAGTATATACACGCATGCTCAGTGAATGCAAACGGAGAGTGATGACGTCACAAACAACATATGAATGACAGCATTTCACTGAGCAAAGGTACGTCGGAGTTTACTAAGAGACAAAGGATAGTACCGAATATTCATGATGATTCCATATAAGGTTATTGGATGCTGTTGGGAGACAGACAAACTCTGCGTACTAACGAACGTGTACGTGCCGTTTTATTGAACCATTGTCAGTTACAATTATTATATTTAAAAAGTGTTTACATTTTTAAATCAACGTATTTCACACAAAGAAAACAACGTTTTGAAACTACGGGATAAATCTGAAAAGGATAGTGACAACCAAAGAATAATGTTTTACATGCCCGCGTAATTAACTCAGTGATCAACTCATAATGTCTAATTTTCATGGAGGTCTGAAATTGTAACTTGCGCTCACTCGGTTTAGGGTCAGCACAGCGGTCTAGTGTTAAAATATTTTACTAAACCTGCAGGTCCAGTAAGGCTACAAGTTAGTTTCACACTTTATATATATATATATATATATATATATATATATATATTATATACTATATTATATATATTATATTATATTATTATATATATTAATATATATATTATTCCAATATGTTATATATATGGTCATATTTTCATCATGTATGATATTATTAATGAAGGATTGAGTGTCTCGGCCAAGTATAGATTTAGTTTAGTGTTGCACCAATTTGTGGAAAATTGCGGCAAATTAGAAATTGTCTTCTGAAACCTAAAACAACCTATTTAAGGTTGCTTTAAGATAAAATTATCTTCTAAATATTAAGGGTTTTCAGACATTATTTGGGGTATTATTAAATTAATATTATTTGTACAGCGCTTAAGGCTCCGCTACATAAAATACATTATTATTATTATTATTATTATTATTATTATATATATATATATATATATATATATATCAACCAGATATGTTTTAACATATTTTATGGTTACATATTTTCTATTGCATGTACTGCACACATACAGTGTATTAATGAAGGATTGAAATAATTACGCCCCACTTTTGTGCATATATTAGGTTAAATGGGCCGAACTATCCGATTAACAGAAAGATGAACCACCCTTCAGACACGCCCACGGCCAGATTTGATCTCAGGTGTTGAGTGCCGTCGAGCCGTGATGGGACAGCTATTTAGAGGGTAGGGTTGGTAACCAAAGGGTCGAGGTTCCAGAATCTATTGATTGATTTGTTTTTCAGGGTGAATCCCCAGGCTGTCGCTTATTTGGCACAGCCTCTATGTTGGAGTGGTTGGAGAAACACCCTTTCCCCCACCACTCACAGGGAGCATTACGGAAAGATGGAGCCGAAATACCCTGAGGGTGGTCACTGCCAGAGTGATTTACGTCCTCATGGGGTGTTTAACGTCCCTCTTTATTTTTAATAATTCAGTGGAGACAAAAGTGCTTCTTTTAACTTAAAGACCCACGATGTTGTGGGGAAAGAAAATTGACTCACATGCGACAAGATTCACCCTTTACTGATGAAGCAGATTTGGCTTCACTTGCCGGTTTAACCGTGGCCCCAAGCTCATCACAATCATAGATTTATGGGGTTTTTCACTAATTGGGTGTCGATTTATTAAACATGAGTGATTATGTTGGGATGATTGAGTTTTCACTCTTGTCACATGGTACTCAATGGGGAGCAGTCGGAAAGGGGAAAAGCGAAGTCCTGATGAAAAAACTTCCAGATATGCCCAGGGTCTTTAACACGGGTGTAGTGATCTTGGCCAAAACACGGTTTTACTCAAACCCAAACGGAGGCGCCCCAGTCATTGACTATGACATGGTGTTGAAATATAATTGCAATTAATTTATAAATAGATGTATATGTATAAATAATTATCTATCATAAGTAACAATTGACTTTAAAAAAACATTTCCTTTTTGTACTGTTAATTGATAAATGTATGTTTACAAAATAATCAATAAAAATAAATGCAATAACAAAAATCAACTTAGACAGAAAAAATCAATGAAACAATAAAAATTGTAAAAATTTAAATACTTGATCTTTTTAAATCATTGTTTAAATAAATGATTTACATGTAGATCAAATGATTTAAATTTTTTTTAATCTGGCAAATATGCATGACAATCCATCTTATCTTCAATTGAAGCTTGTTTTGGAAACATAATTATTTGGATGAAGAGCAAGATGCTGAAATCGAATAAGGATAAGACCGAATTCGTCTTTTTTTCTTCATCCAAGTAACATGATAAGAAAACTGAGAATCTTCGCATTAAGGTAGGCTCCATCTGTATAAATTTGTCCAAGTCTGTGATGAATATACACCTTATATTGGATACTACTCTAAAAACGAAGAAACAAGTTAAATCTATACGTATGTCCTGTTATTATCAAATAAGAAATATAGGACTTATTCGCAAGTACAAAAATTATGAGACATGCAAGACTTTAGTCCAAACCCTTATTATTTCTCGACTAGGACTATGGCAATGCACTGTTACGTAATATCCCCCTCTCTCTGACAAACCACCTCGAAATTGTCTCGAAAAATATTTCAGTTATTTATAACGTCAAGCACATGCCTGAAAACAACCATGTATACATGTTATGCTGTTCATTAATACTTCCCTACTTAAGTTATGCATGTGAGGTACGGGGAAATACTTACAAGTCTCAATTACATACTTCGATGCTATTACAAAAAAGGCAAGCTATAATATTGCCAAACCTAGTTATTTAGATCAAACCCATCCATTGTTTGTTCATTATATAACCTATAAAGCCAGAAATAACATTTTACCTATCAATCTACAAAATTAAATGTTCATAACAGTAGAAGAAATACATTCATATAGTACCAGGCCAGATAAAAAAGTTAATGCAGTTAATATTATGGGTGCTAAATTATGGAACTAATTAGATGCAAATGTTTGTAATGTTGAAACAATTAATATTTGTAAGCACATAATTAAGAATATGTTCATTTCTTTATATGACTGATAATGATGCTGAGGTATGTTTGTAATTTTATTTACTGGTCAAATACAACATATATGATATAATATGCACAATAATATGTTATTGCTACAATGATTAATTATTTCAAAATTAAACTTATATGGATTTGTTGATGTTTCATAAAGCGAATGGGTTCAAAAACAGCAAATTCAAAATTCATCACCTCAGATATAATTATTAAATGAACGTCAGAACATTAAAACCAGAATTCGACGAACGTCTTAAAATTACATTTTGGGATAAATAGTAAAATCAGTGAGGAGGGGTCTAGTTCGATCCTCTAGTTAATGATAAATTTCGTCTGAGTACGGTCAATGTCACGGTGGCCCTTAGTATCCGGAATAACTTCAGTGATGTTATGGAGCGGCTGAATTACAGAATCAATCCAGATTAACTGATGAAGTTATAAATATCAATCCAATTACGTTAACTTTATAAAAGCACGTATTTTATATACACTTAATAAAGAAATCGTTTGTCTCTCGACGAGAACTGCTCCTGTGAGTAATATTAGACTCTGGGCAGACTGAACTCAATATCATCCCCCACCCCCATAGTGGGTTCTAAGTTAGGAATTAGCCCCATGTAGCCTCCTGTTTGTCATACGAGAAGATTGAAAGGAGGCGACACAAAAAAGTCGTGAAGAACAATATATCTTGCGTTATGTCACTCACTTCGATGCCAACAGAGGGTCTCCGTAATACTAAGGGTCACTATAATGGGTTTTCATGACCACAGCATATCCAACTGGTGTGCCACATCAGCCATGCTTTGCTTTTCGGGGAGAATCCCCAAGCTGTCGCTTATTCGGCACAACCTTCCATATTAATAGCCTAACAGATATATAGCACCTGGGTTCAAACTGCAACCGGGCTACGTCAGAAGGGTAGTTCATCTTTCACTTCGCTTCATTATCTTTGGAGGTCGCTCGGCCCATTTAGCCTACCTTGTATACAAAAGTGGTCATAAAACGGCAATATTTAGATTCCCCCCCCCCCTCGTCGCCGATGTGTACATATATTGCAACTGTTAGTAAAGTCACCAGTTACAAATCCACGTTTTGCCAACTAAATACATTTGATACAGGCTAAAAATCATCTCACAATCGCACAAAATGTATATCGTTGTCGTTGTCCAAATAGTCCCCAAATGCAAAATAAGACGTGTAACACCCTTCAGACACAGCTAGGTCGAGATTTGAACCCCGGTGTTCGAGATTCTTGGACGTTCGCACAACCCGATTCATCCAAAGAAGAGCCACTCTCTGGCATACTGATAAAATGATAAACTGGACCGATTTTACCTGGATAAAGACAGCTTAAGGCTTACACCAACGGATAATCATTTTGATCAACCCTGTAACACCCACCTGTAAATCGCTTATGGTAAAAATACTATCCGTATATTAAGAACCGAATCCGTGGAATAATTTGGCCGACACTTCATATTCGTCGAAAAATGTACAGCAGCATAACATTTATTAGTGCTATAAGAAAACTAGACCGAACACAGCCGCCGATTTGATGGCAAACAGGTCCCAACTTCTGGTCGTGGAAAAAAGAACGCAGACTGCAAAATCGAGTTTATAAACATGGTGAATTATTGCTGTGTCGATGATTGCATAAGCCATGGGAGTAAAAGTAATACACAAGGAATATCTTTCCATCGGTAAGTATAAGGAACACATTTAAAATAATTGTTAAAGCGTTGTTTTTGTGGCGGGAAATTAAGCTTAACTATTATTATATTTAGCCTATTCGGCAACCCCCCCCCTTCTGTCTCTGGCGTTTGATCCCAATTAAACTAGATCTACGGACTTATATAAAACGACATTTACATATTTCATAGGACAGAAATAATACAGATTGTCTGCACACACAAAATTATAATGCACACATCACAATAAATGTCCGTATTCATAGATTCAAAACTCGAAGCGCAGCCGCTTCAACGGTGCTTATTTCCACTACCGGAAGTCGGCTCTGTTTGGTCAGGGTGGCCGATTCAAACATCATTGACTGCTCGGTCTAGTTTTCTTTCAGGTCAATGGCTATAAGATACTACTTATTGAAGACATCATAAACTCAACGGTTATTGAATTTAAATTCTAAAATGTAATTCTAGGTTGGTAGTCATAATAAATAATGGCTGGTGTTTTCATATTATTTAACCAATGATTAGAATCTGGGTATTTTTTTAACAATATAACGGTTTCTGCAGTAATCGATATCTACAGTTTCTACTACTGATCTTCAGAAGATAATATAAATCGATTTGTTTAAATGTGATAATATCACCTCTAACACTAATATACTATTATAAACGATTATCACTGATACAGGGGTGTTACCATCAGGTTTATTTGATTTAAATCCACTGATTTCAAGCATCGATTTAAATGATGATCTAAGTCACTGTAAAAAATCTAAAAAAATCAGTGCTCTCTCTTTTTTTTACAATTTGGCTGTCAATTAATACATAATAGGCCTAATGACAAACTGTGATTTTGATATTTTTCTAAATAATTATTTTACAAATTGAATCAGATGCTAGTCATTTTCATTTGGTAAATACTATTTAGCCATTGGCATGTTTCACTCTTGAACACTGAGTGGTGCAATCCAATGACAATTTAGTCCCATACTATAAAGATATATTGCATTTATTAGACTTTCATGACCGCAGCATATCCAATTGGTGTAACAGATCTCCCATATTCATTTGGATTATCACTCACCCAAATGGAAATGAACCATTGACCTGAAAGAAAACTCTACCGAACACGGCCGCCAATTTGATGGCAAACAGGTCCCAACTTCCGGTCGTGGCAAAAAGGAACGCAGACTGCATAAATCAGGTTTATAAACATGGTAAATTATTTTTGTTTCGTTGGTTGCATAAGCCGTGGGCGTGGAAGTAATACAAAGGGAATATCTTTTCATCGGTAAGTATAAGGAACACATTTAAAATAGCTGTTAAAGCGTTTTGGCGGGAAATTAAGCTTAACTATTATTATATTTAGCCTATTCGACAACCACCAGTCCGTCTC
This sequence comes from Paralvinella palmiformis, assembly GCA_025642065.1. Classification (NCBI taxonomy): domain Eukaryota; kingdom Metazoa; phylum Annelida; class Polychaeta; order Terebellida; family Alvinellidae; genus Paralvinella; species Paralvinella palmiformis. The sequence goes on along the minus strand of JAODUP010000308.1, from coordinate 435,456 downwards.
TTGCGTTTGATCTCAACAAGACTAGATGTACGCACTTGCATAAAACGATATCAAAACTCGAAGCGCTGCCACTTCAACGTTGCGTTTTGTCCCTAACAGAAGTCAGCGCTGTTTGGTCATGGTGGCCCAATCAAACAACACTGAGTGCTAGGTCTATGTTTCTTTCGGGTCAATGGAGATGAACCTTCAGCAACCACACAAGAGACTGATAGGTGACGCCACATAACTGTAGTCATTAGAGTGTAGCACTGAACCTTTATCAAACTGGATTTATGTTCGAATTATCACTTTACAGATGACTGATAAAGACAGTCCTCACATATTCAGCACCGGTTCTTCTATTGGCGTCTCCTTCAGCCATAGACCGATACGACATCAGATAAAGAGCTCCTCTCCGAATCTCCCTAAGCCTTCCTAGAACAACCCAACAGCCCCCATTTACCCCGAAGCTGGTGAACCTCCCATAAACATGAAGGTAAAAAGGACCACAGCCCACACCCATCATCTGACTAGTTCAGGATTGCCTCCAGAAGGATCCTATTCCTAGGATGTTTCCACCAATCACGTTGGGTCTCAAGGCAGCGGCAATCTAAAACGACTTCCACATTCCACCCATCCAACGACCTCTAATCCGACCCAAAGCTCCGCGCCATTCGAGGTCCACATCTTCCGAGCCGAGAACACTCTAACAAAGAAAGATAACCTGATTGCGGCATTAACCTGATTCGAGAATCCGAATATTTTCTAACCCGCATACCAGAGTTTGGTACACAGACGGCAGCCAGCACTGCACTCCCTGAGTTTACTCACATAACTTCAACTAAACTGACTTCCCTCGTGGAGACACTCCGATGCTGCAGAATCCACCGAAGGATAGTGATACAATGACTCCATGGATGCATTCCTCATCCTCCAGAAACATACCCCTCCGACCCGGGCCGGATTTAGGCCTTAAGAGGCCCCTGAGCTAATATAATTTGGGGCACCTTCATTACACCCATACTAACCCATATGTAAATCCGGCGCTGCCTTCGACGTACCCAGACACAGCCCAGCAAGTTTGGGATGAAGCCGAACGTCTCAAACAACTAGACATCCAGATTATCTGTCACTGGATACCAAGCCACGTCGCAAGCCTCAACAACGAAGAAGGTGACCGACTTGCCAACTTTGCCACAACCCTTGACACTATCCAGACACGTGATTAGACTATCGGAGCTCTAGGACGGCAAATCTCAAATACGATCAACAAAATGACTGACACACTTTTCAGTGATTACTACTCCACTTCTACTGGTACTTGGTTCTTCAGCACTACCCTACCGGACTATAGGATATGCCCAAATAGATTTATAGATACCCAACTCCGAATACTCAGATTTTACTCATAGTGTTTCATAGCAGTGTTGCTTCTAGGATCTAGTATATGTGGGGGAGCTCTCCCTTAGGTTTTAAAAATGTGGGGGATTTTAGTGTACCCCTAAAAATATTTAGGGGTACAAACGCATACCCCCATGAATACTTGAACTGAAAATTATAACATTTGCATCCTATTTGAAGTATTTATACACATAGTTTTACAGTGTAAGCATAATTAAATTTATGCATATCACTTATATCTGTAACATGAAAAAAACAAGACTACAAAAATGCTTTCAAAATATTACTGATGAGAATCGTTTATATGTACTCTACGGGCTTTCTTCTCCTTCCACATATTTACAGCTAACTCATAGTCAAAGTCAGCCACAGAACATTTTGATGTTTCAATTTTCATCAACGCATTGAGGCATTTTTTCCTGTGCTCGTTCAGGTGAAGATCACCATTACCAGAAACCAGCCACTTATCAATAGATCTGGAAGAAATTTTTTGGGTGCAATAAGTATCAAATCATGTAGAATTTACTGACCAAGGGAGTTCCTTGACATACTTTTAATGCTATTCATAGAAGAGAACTGCCTCTCACACTCAGCAGTGGAAGGACAGATGATCAAGGTAGAAACACAATTATTAAGTTCCCAAAAACTGCATAGATTTCCTTCAGCAAAGTATGAATACAGTTACTATGATATATGAAATCCATATTTGTATCATATTAACATAGAATGCAAAAAAACAGTGATCAATCAAATATACAGGAGAGGGACAGAAAAATCTACCATATAAATGAGACCATGTGCTTTTATTTACGGTAAATAAAGATAACTGACCAATCAAGAGAGAGTATTTGACTCACGTGACCATCATAATGCAAAATTGATTACCAGCCCACCAAAATCTCTCCCATCCTTCAAGCATGGTTGTTATATTCAGCAGATATTTATAAATATGACATTTGAAATAGCTACAGCAGTAGATTTTGGCATTACTTCAGATCAGGAACCTATTTGGCGATTATCACGACCCATTTTCTGCTGATAATGCCATATCGGTGGTATGGCATTATTAAAGCTAATGTGATGGGAACATCGTTATTGCACTTACAATATTACACCATGAGATTTTATTCTGCGCCATGTGGTGCCCGGTGATTTTTTTCTTTACGCCATAGGTTAAAATATTGGGGGAATCCGGCAAAAACGCGTCCTAGAAGCAACACTGATACCTCTACACAGGACTTAGCACTGCCTAGGAACCGTTCACACAAAATATAATAGTGACGGGCAGACCGTTAAGGCGCACAACACGTACATTATTGCGCCATGAGGTTTTATTCTGCAAAAACGAGTCCTAGAAGCAACACTGCGTAGTGTTTCAGGACTTCCGATAGATGTATGTATGTATGTATATAATGTATGTCAGACTGTTTTGATCCAATCCACTACCTAATCGAATGCCCCGGACTAACAAATATTCGACTGAATCTTACAGATAAATTATTCCCAGTTCATCATTCCCTACCGGCAGAAGAGAAAGCAAACTATATACCAAAACAATCAACCATCAACCACAAGACCATGTACCCCAACATCAGGAGACAACCATATATCCTTCAGTATATAAAAAAGCACTATTAGAGGCCATGCCCTATGGATTGGGTGTCAATTCCCCTTAACTTGACAAGACAGGACAAGCAATTATTATTCGAGTTTAATTAAACACGAGAAATATATATGTCTCACATTACTTGCTCTGAATATTGCTGAATAGGAAATGTGTTATTAATCTTAAATCATGCTTTTTGTCAACTCCGGTTACCACTAATTAAAAATAAATACCAAATTAGATCACGGTGTATGATAAATAATACTAGTATTTTATATAGCGCCTTAACTAACTTGAGTTGTTCTAATAGGCACTATACACACAACACACAGAGCAAACAGAATTAAGACATCTGGCTCACTTCACTCTATTAAAACGATTTTCGATTTTACCAAAATCAATCAGTTAGCCGAGTCTCGGTTAATATGGTTTTAACAACATGTATCACAGTAAATGTTGCTGTTTAATAGCCACTCTTTTGCACAAGGTAGGCTAAATTGGCCGAGTGATATCCAAAGGAAATGAGGCGAAGTGAACGATGAAACACCCTTCTGACATAGCTCAGCCAGGGTTGTTTGCACCCAGGTGCTATAGATCTGTGGCCAACCGGGCTACCATTTAGGTCATGGCGGCGCCGACATGTATCACAGTAAAGAACTGATAAGAGCAAAGATGACCAATCCTAAAGCCATTGTGTTCATCGGCAAAGATGTTTTTAGCATTTAGATATTTTCATGACTTTGTCAGTTGGCAGAGAACAATGGAATTCGTTGATGTTCAAGTTCAATCCGACACCCGGTTATCGGATGAGGGGAAACCTAGAAGCCAATTAGAAATATGAACGCTCGAAATGATTTACCGTAGGAAACAACCTTAAACGAGCGAATTTTTAAAACAGATTTTATCATCGGTTTAGTTCCATATACTCATAGCGAGTGAGTGGAATATAGGAAAAATCAAGAGACGTGTTTCAAACAAAGACCCTCACCGGAATATCGTCAATGCCAAAATACATTTGTTGTGTGGTCCAAGTTCTTTACTATTCAGCGTGTTTCGTAATGTAAAATTAGAGCCTTCGACGACTTATTCAATTGATCGGGAGAATTGAACACATCATTAATAGGTACATCTATTGGGTTTTGAAGGCTACAAAGTGAGCTCATCGCTGAGGAAGGACACAGTATTATAATCGTGGATATACTATCATCCACCAGGAGCGTTTCCCAGGGGATATATCATTTACGATTGTGCTTCCGAAGCGTAGAACGAGATTACGATGTGTTCGTTTTGATCAAAAATAGTTTGTCGCCTTCATATCGGCTTTGTTTTGAGGCTCAACATACACTTCTATATTTGTCCACCAAAAACTGCTTTATTCCACAACCGGGATGAGGTGTCAATCGGTTACTTAAATGTAGTATCTGTTGTTACTCAATACAATCGCAAAAGTCAGCAGGTTTTTCAATTACGTCGATATTCACCTTGCTGTTTTGAGAGGCCATTCTGCACTGACGTTAGGATTAATAGGCCGAACCACCTTTAAATATAACAACCGTAAGATGAAATATCTGTCCGAACTGGCCCTGCCACAATTTCAAGCCGGATCCTCAAGGTCCGTGGCCAGCCACGCCATCAGCTAAGCCATTGCGATATACAATTTTCTTAAACAATAGGTTGTCTGAAACACAACAAACACGTCTGAACGTTTTCAATGATAACCGCCTTGTACTGCGAAGTTGCGGTGGCTTTTACAAATAAATGACAATTACTCTCAACTTACTCTGTCATACGGCTGATTACAGAATAGAACAACACAAATTAAAAATATTCATTTATTGAACCATTAAAAAACATACATACATTACTACGCTACGTTTTGGTGATTACCGCATTAGAAACAAGGAACACTTTAACTAATGACTAAATAACGTTAATTTTTTTTAAACTGTACCGGCTCGTGACGTCATATCTACTGAAAGGTTGGTTCCTCGGCATTCGACTACAATAGGCAGAACTACTCCACAGACAGACATATGGGGATAGACAATATCCGATCAGTCATCAGAAAGCTATCGGTATGGCTAAAAGCGATCGCATTCCCAGTAGTGGTTTATTAGCTCATTTCTACGGAGACAACGCAAACCGTTAGCAACGAGCCACCCGATTGGCCGGTCGTGGTAACGAAATCGACGCGAACACGGTGCGCAGTTGAGAAACCGCGGGCTTCAAGTGATTGGCAAAAGGGCACGCCGTGCAAAAAAACTAAATACGAAACCTGCACCGGAGAGGCGACAGTCGCTACGGTAGACGTTTACAACAATAAATACACGCGTTGTAATATGGCATGACAATAAATAATAACTCGCAGCCCACAGGCAGTACCTGATATTGCACGAGGCAACCGGCTGATTGTTGGTCTCTAATGTACGAGAAGATGCTCATAACCTTAGCCTAAATCTGTATATAAACACATCAAGGAATTAACCCAACCTCCGCAATTAGTGAGGGCTATTCCGACTTTCCACATGTTTTCACATCTGTTTTACCACAGAAAAACTTTGCTGGTGAAGAAGAGGAGTGCGTGCGTCTGTGCGTACGTGTATGTGTGTTCATTCGTGTGTGTCAGTGATGCAGTAGCGGATAAACAAACGATGTGAATCTAGCTGTAAAACAAATAACTCATTATTCTCAGGAAAATCAATTGTAAACAAAATATAATAAAAAAGCCGACGCGACATCGATATAGGCAGCTTTATATATATATATATATATATATATATGACTAGCTATTGTTACATGGCATAGATAAAAACAGGCCTGTGTGGTAGTGGAGAGAGTTACACTGAGATTTTTGGTCAACACTAACTCAACCAACAGCAGTCAACACTGGTTAGAAAAGGGCGACATCGTTATATAATTGACATATACTCACTCGCAAAACTCGTACACAATCGAGAGGCAGAAACGATAAACGATCCAAATAAAAGAGCTCCAGCGAAAGCCTAAATATATGTCATATTAGTATTATGAATGTATCGGATGTATATCCGGCTTCTCTCGATCCATACCCTATCCAATGATGACTAAACGAGAAGTTGAACAGGAGTCGGAAAATACGAAAAGAAAACTTCACCATACAAAGAACACTGGTGTCGCTGTACCAGCAAAAAAACATTCCATGTAAACACTAATAATATCTTCTGAAATGTTTGTTGTTGTTTTTGTTGTGTTTTTTTTGGGGGGGGGGGCGAGCGTGAAATAATTTCATTAAAGTCAAAACAAAATAAAACACCTCCCGTGGTATTTATAACATAATAATAAATTTGACTTCTGTATTTTACTGTCTATCCCAGAAAGGATCCTGTTCAACAGTGGTGACATCGATGTGGAGAAGATTTCGTTTTATCCTATGGCTTGAAACGGGATAAAGAAACGTTGCACCGATACTGGATCTTCATCCAGGATGCCGACAAAGACCACACACACGACCGGCATTGTAACAATTATACCATACGTGATTTCTATAACCGAAATATACCTGGATACAGCTGTGACAATGACGATGACGAAGAGAAATCAATGACACCCAGTGGCTAAAATAGGACAACGGAGCTAGAGATAAAATAAATAAAAAATAGGAAACTGTTTAACATTAAAGACGATTGACGTTTGATGTTACATTTAACTCGGCACTTCAACGTTAACTGCATATGAAAGAAGTCACTTAAATGGCGTATGTCCGTGTCTGAGTATGTGCACGTGCATGTATGAATGCTTGTTCATGGACCGTTTTATGTCTGCAAGTCTACATATCGTTGTCTGTATGTCTGAAGGCACCAAAAGTACGGGAGACGGAACAACACATAACAACAGCAACAACAACGATAACAAAAATGAACTATTACTATGAAGACTACAAACTTTAACTGTGTTTCTATTAACACGATAGTTCAATACTCGCGTGGACAATCGTAGGAATCATGTCAATACACAGTATACATGACATACATATAAGATACACAAAAGACTTTTACCACACCAAAATATATATATATATATATATATATATATATATGAGAGATGAAATATTTCATAGGCTGGTGGTGTTTTGCAGTAATATTTCAAACTGTTCTTCTCAAACTTCATTTCCTGTATCCTAATATCTTTGTTCCCTATTATCAGTATAATAAGAGAACATTACAAACCTGCCACCTACATTTTTGGAACATTACAGACACCTTTCAAAAAAAATTATCGATAACAACAAAATCAACTATAACACAAGAATTAAGCCATCATATTATAAACAACATTACACATATTATGCCAATGAACAATCAATCCCCAGTGAAATAGTCCGCCATTTTTAGCTTACACCTGCCATTATTGCATCAAGGACGAGAAAAAATGTTTTCCCCACGAAGAAACTGACATTTCCATAATAACCAAAGTTCGGTATCAAAAACATCCTTTCACATAATATAAACGTTATGAAAGACCTAGGTGACCTTGAAACATTTTCTTTTGATAACTGATTCCGTGTTGGTTTCCTTGTTTCAGTACGAACTGGTCTTCCATAAAGAACACAAACACACACACTGATAACATATGACAATAGTTTTAACCTGTATGGTAAGGAATTTAAATTGTCAATGTACACATTATGATCAGTGAAAATAACAATGTATAAAGAAAGTTTGTGCAATAAACACATTATAATAACTGTAATTGTTTATAATACAACTATAATTTATTATTACCTTGTATGCGACAAAGGTAGAGCATAAATTTGTTAACACACCTGTACAGCGGTTAGATAGAGTGACATAATGTATTGCTTATGTTACACCACAGTTAATTGTCATGGACAGATTAGCTCGTGAATGAGTACAAAAGTCTCACATATAACAATTATACACACACACCGCGCGTGTGTGTGTGTGTGTATGTGTGTGTGTGTGTGTGTGTGTGTGTGTGTGTCTAAAGTCCCCCCCCAAGTAATATTGCACATTAAAAATGTCAATATTAACTGAAGATAATATTGATGTCAACAAACATAAGCACAAGTTAGATACGAAACATCACACGGATCTAATGATTCACGAAGCATCAACGTCAACAATTACTTCATCCAAACTACGCAGCCGCAGGAGAGAACGATCAGACACCATCGTCTGCCTCAATGTGCTCTATGTGTACCACGGCCTCTTGCGGATCCACCGCATGGAGTATCCGGAATCGACCCGGATCTTGATCGATGCCGCCTCGGCAGCGCGCACCGTCTCGCGTACGGACTGCATCAGGTTCTGAGCATTGCCGACCAACATCTCGGTAGCCTCTTGGTCCTCCTCGGAGCCTGTTATCACAAATAACACTTTGTTACGGTAAATCAATAACAACACGCCACATCAAACTCTCTATTATCACTAATGACAGAAGTGATGTCTTAATAAATTATTAATCTCAACTATCACAATCAATTGTGTCCAGTAATATTATCATATATACAAATAAAAAATTATCTACTCATTTAAGGAAACAAAAGAACATTTATTTTTGTTTAAATGTTTTTGGTATAAAAACTTATTTGTTAATATTTTAATTTATGTTAATTTATATATATATATATATATATATATATATATATATATATATATAGAGGCGGGTTATTTAACAGAAGCTTATCAGATAACATAAAGATGCACAATATTTCTAGACAAACAAAACTACAGACAACAACACAACAATACTAAAACACAAACAGATGACCAAAGTGTGTGTGTGTGTGTGTGTGTGTGTGTGTGTGTGTGTGTGTGTGTGTGTGTGTGTGTGTGTGTGTGTGTTGTGTGTGTGGGGGGGGGGGGGTGAATAGCTCATTTGAAACAATTAAATTAGTAACAATAATGTAGCAAAAGGTAAACTGACTGTTTGACTAACTGGCTGACTGACTCACTGACTCACTGACTCACTCATTCACTCACTCACTCACTCTCTTAATCAAACATCCAAACAAAACTGCATACCACTAACTATACTGACAATATCTATATAAAATGCCTCCCTTCATGTTCAGTTATATACTGTTAAGTTATATACCAGCTGGTTATGATATAAACTCAAACCATATATTACATGATTTGGTCATCACAACAAACACAGAATCAGTTCTAAAAAGACAAACTCTGAACATAAATACCCTATATTTTACAAGTGCATGCAATTATATATTTAAAAAAATTCCAGCAGCCACCTATATATATATATATATATATATATATATATATATATATATATAATATATATACATGGGTGGCTGAGCTGTAAAAAATGAAAACAGTTGATCAATTTGAAACACGTCTAGGAGTCATTGGAGAAGACAACTATAATCAAAATTTAGCACGCGTACAATAGAAATAAAAGTTGCCACAGCTGTTCTTCCAGTCTAGACGCCTGTCACGTGATTTGGTGACAGGAAGTGGACTTGTCAGCTGGCTGTGTCACTGACACCGAGCAGGAAGTAAACAACGACTGACCCACCCCTAGCGGAGGCAATCTGCCGTAGCCATGGCAATGGTTAATATTTAACGAACTCGAAGGGGAAGAGCTACGACGAGATCGGCCACCGGGAGGCAGGCCGTCGGGCCACTCCGTGCCGAGGCCGCAATCCATCAGTGTTTACAACGGTCTGTGATCAACGCACTAAATGTTCGCATTACCAATGATACAGCGGAATAAAAAAGTTAACAGCTCGTCACAAAACAAATACATCGATGGACAAACAAATAGATTCAGAATAATAATAACAAGTATAACAATAATAATGCAGTATGTACCATTAAGATGGCAGATTATTTTAAAGAAATCTGTTTACACTTCATACTAGCATTCGAAGATAGATGGATGGATGAGATGAGTGTTATTTAACAACACATCGGCACATTCGTTGTCCTAGAATCTAGCATTCGAAGAGCAATGACTGAATGAGTTCAAATGCGTTAGTGTTTTGTTGTTCGGGAAGTATCTATCCCCAGACTGTCGCTTGTTTAGCACAGCCTGTAATCCACCCGTTTGTTTTGTTGTTCGGGGAGAATCCCCAGGCTGTCGCTTATTCGGCACTATGTGGTTGAGAAATCTCCTCCCCACCACTCACAGGGGAGCAGTACGGAAAGATGGAGCCGAAATACCCTGAGTGTGGTCACTGCCAGAGTGTTTTACGTCCTCAGGGGGTTTTTAACGTCCCCCTTTATTTTTAATAATTAGTGGAGACGGCAGCTCCATTTAACGTGGTCAGCCACCCACGATGTTGTGAGCCGAGAAATTAATCTCTGGAAAAGTTTCGAACTCTTGCTGGGTTCGAACCTGTGACCGTTGGTAGCAAGTGCCGGGTGCTTAACCGCTAGGCCACCGCAGCTCACTAGTTCAAGAGCAAAACTGTAAGTACATATAAACCACGGTATAACCTAATATCCATTTGATATGACTATTTGCAGTCCTAGCAACTCTAAACATGCTACACAGGGCAATGGCTAGTTGTTATGTCAGTTACACAGATTGTGAAGCAGGCGTGATAACAGTACTTTTTAAATGTGCATTGGCAAACGTCATACAGTGTGTGAACAATTCTTTCGTTGATGCTGTAAATATTACTTAAATTATCCAATTCATTACAATTACTTAATCAACAAATAATCAATTTTAATATAACAACAACTGAAGCTATAATATAACTGGTATTACTTCATTGTGTTCTCACAAATTTATGCAGGAACTATATATAAGTGTGTGTGTGTGTGTGTGTGTGTGTGTGTGTGTGTGTGTGTGTGTGTGTGTGTGTGTGTGTGTGTGTGTGTAGGAGGGGGGAGGGAGGGAGGGAAGGAGGGAGTGATATGTGCTTTGCTTGGCCAAGCTTGAATGTGGGAGGTCTACGATTATATATATATATATATATATATATATATATATATCCACTATAAAGAAATTTTGGTTCATATTGAGTAAATGTATTTAAAAGGCAAGCCTGATGCACAAATTTTCTTCATTCTTTTGTAATTTACTAGTGATGTTTTTCATTTATCTTCTTAATTAGGTATAACGTGGAACACCTCAGAACAGTTAATTTGACTGGGCATCTAGACAATAAACATAATTAGTGTGCAACATTACTGTTATTGTCGTCCCAGTATGAGGGAAGGTTAACAGTTAATGCTGTAGAGGTGATGACAGCCTGTCTGACATCTCTACAGTAAATGATGGATCACTCCAAGTTATAACACTTCGTACACAAGAACACAACACGGTGTCTACACGAAGTATTATCACTACATCGTCATCAGCATGTTTACTACAGCTGCCGTAGACTGTTTGGTCAAAACTGAAAATTTCAGTGTTCAGCAGCCAAACTATGGAATGCACTCCCAGCTCACATTCGCGAATCCAAAACACTGAGCATGTTTAAGATGTTGCTGAAAACGCATTTGTTCTCCAGCCATTTTGATGTTTAATTTCTTTCTTTTTCTTAGTCAGTTTTATATATATATATATATATATATATCCAAATTTAGCTTTATACATATATTGTTATGAAATAATCGTATTATATTTGTTATATCTTATATGGTTTTTTCCCATAAGTTTATGTACAGCGCTTTTGAACAGGCTTTAAGAATGAAGAGCACTTTATAAGTTTGGTATAATAATAATAATAATAATAATAATCACTCAAACCAAACAAATACCCAGTCCTTCTATATGTTCATCTGCATGTACTTGTGTCTGCCCACCTCTCATTCTATCAAATCAAATACAGCTGCAGCTAACCCTCCAACAAGTCCATCGAAAAAACAAATCTATGTTAAACATCACTTTACACACCAAAATATAGGCAATAGGTATTCATTGTAACAAGTATGTTGATCAACAGAAATTAATTAAATATCTGCCCCTTTCCTTTGCCAACAAAAAGGATCAGATATTAAGTGGCACACACAGATGACAACTTGCCCAGAATTTGTTTCCTATACATAGATGAGAAGCTGATGCTGAAACTAGTCAGAAATTTTAGAAACTTTATAATGCCAAACACCAGATCTGGGCCAAAAACATGCATCACACATAAAAGATGCTCACACATATATCGGTCGAGTTTGGCATGTTCTAAATTTGGTCTTTCAACCGTAGTCTTTCTAGCCAAACTGCAAAAAGAAACTTCAAATATTTTGGCTACATATTAACGACCTCTCTGAGCGTGTCTAGAAATTTAAAGGCTTGCTGTAATAGGAACGTTTTTAGAAAGCAGGTCAAAACCTTAGGAAACAATCCTCCACTGACAAACAAACAAATTTCCTATAGCCTTCAAACAGAAAGCAAACCCAATCTTTTAACTTTTTTGTCACCTCAATATACTCTAATTATGGCCGTGAAAATGTTTAATCTCTTCCCATGCAAATATTCTTATATATATATATATATATATATATATATATATGAACGCTATGCCAATTTTACACCACTGTTAATAATACCACTACTACTTCTTCAACTACGTCTACTACTACTACTACTACTACTACTATTACTACAATATCAAGTTTATGTAATGAATTTCAATAAAATGTTATCTGAATCATGATCAAGTGAGATAAAAATCAGCATTGAAACAGCACCTACAGAGAGTGGCATTCATGGTTTTTCGTTCACACATTAATCATATTAATTGTATTCAGAGAACGATGATCATCCGTCAAACAATGCACAATGCACAGCAGCTGCAATTCATTGATTTAAAAGCTACCCGGTATGCTGCGTACGTTTTGAGCAACACTTCCAAGTGGGATACACTTATAGCAGGGCTAACTGACATAATAAAAACACAAAATAACACGTAAACGCGAAGAATGTAGCAGCGCAGTATCTTTAAACGCTGAATTTAAAACCTGAAAACCACACGAATAACAATAACAAATGAGAACAATGCCAAAATTTTGTATGCATAATTTAAGCGTACCATCTTGGATAGAAGAAGAATGGTATGGACGAAATACACAGATACTAATGACAAAAGCACAAAAAAAGCACAAAACTCAGACAAATCTTGAAGTCGGGTTAGAAACAATTCCTTTCCCGCAAGAGGTTATTGGGTTGGCTTGCACAGTAACTTCGTAACGCATACTTCAAGTGAGCTATATACCAGGATTAAAGGATACACAGGTGCATGATGGGTGATCGGGTGAGTTCAGTCACAAATTTACCTCCATAAATCATTACAGTTGCTGTGTGTACGTCAGCTTACTTCTAACAAATTAATTTTAAAAGTAAATAATTCAGCACATCAATTGTTCATAGCTATGTTTTTTACGGTATAATACCAGAGGCCGTGTAATGTCTTTATCTTGAATGACATATACAGAGGTTTTCCAATAATTTAGGTACAAGGCTCATTTGAAATACATCACTTGAACAATTATTGTTCAAACCGACCTAGTTATCAGTAACTACTACTATCTAATTCATTGTGCAGTAATACACAATAATTATATGAATTTTAACTAATGCACTGTTGCAACTGTACGGTGTTACTTGTACTGTACAGAGTGGTAACTACCCCACCGTGTGTTATTTCTACTGTACAAAATAGTTACTATTCCACTGTGTTATATATACTGTACAAAATGGTTGCTCTACAACTGTGTTACTTGTACTGTACAAAGTGGTTACTATCCCTCTGTGTTATTTGTACTGTACACAGTGGTTACTATCCCTCTGTTTACTTGTACTGTACAAAGTGATTACTACCCCACTGTGGTACTTGTATTGTACAAAGTGGTTACTACCCTACTGTGTTACTTGTATTGTACAAAGTGGTTGCAACTTGACTCTGTTCAGTTCTCATAACCACTTTGTAAAGTACGTGTAACAAAGTGGCTACTATCCCATTGTGTTACATGTTTTGTATAAAGCGATTAATAACCTACTGCATCACTTGTACAGTACAAAGTGGTTACCACCCCTTTGTGTTACGTGTACAATCCCAAGTGGTTACTATCTCATTGTGTTACTTGTACAATATCAAATGGCTACTACCCCACTGCATCACTTATACCGTACTAGGTGATAACCGCCCCCTGTGTTGCTTGTTCTTTACAAGATGGTTACCAATCCACTGTGCCACATGCACTGTACAAAGTGGTCACTACTCAACTGTGCTATTTGTATTGCATAAACTAATTATTAACCCACTTCATCACAAAATTGGTACTATCTTAATGGTGTTACTTGTACTATTCAAACTGGTTTCCATCCCATCAACTGTACATGTACTGTACAGTTACTACTCGACCATATTAATTGTACTGTATAAAAACCCATTTCCTATGCTGAGATTACAACAGTCTGAATTACTAAAAGAGAATAAAGCAGTTGCTATCCCAACTTTGTTATTTGTACTATAGAAAATAGATACTAATACTACAGTTTTTTAACAAATTGTACTATACACAACTAATATACAGTTGTCTATATTTAAATACCAAAGCTATTATAATACTTTATGTACACAATAGTGTTACAACTATATACTAGTGCACAATCTGTACATAAAGTACACTACATAAAGCTGATAGATTATGACATATTACACTAATTATACTGTACGAAGCTATTAACATTGTGTGAAGAAGAATCGAAAACCATAACACATCTATTGTACAAAGCCATGAATAGTGTACACTTTATCAAAGAACACAAAACAGCCAACACCGATGTACACAGACTAGCGCTATGTGTATGCCGTATGAAAAATACTAGAACATAGATTGAAAATGTGTACAGAGACACCAACATACAGTACATAAAGTGCATACATCATAACTATTACTAGGAGTACATTGTGCAAAGCAATTGCTAACTGTTGGTGTACCCTGGCTAGTTACTAGAACTGTCTGTACATTGTACACAGTTACAAAGATTTGAAAGAAGGCTCATTGTGTACAATCATGAACACTATATACACAATGACACATACACATACACACACATCTATTACATGTGTGCACATGCATGCATGCGAGCGAGCATGCATGCACGCACATATACACAAATACATAGAAAACCACGGACCTTCCAAATACGCTTATCGCTTGAATGCCAATTAAAAATATTGATTAACAACAACGTAATTAGCCGACTGTCTACTCTTTTGAAATACTTACTGGATTCTGTAGCAGAAAATTAAAAAAGAAACGAAGAACAGTCTCATTAATAAGATAATTAAACACAGATAATGACACACCACCCAAAGGTCGGCACGGAAAAATAAAAAACATCTATTTTTGTCATTTTAATCAACACTGCCACATTTTGTTTCACTCCGACTCCGATGACACACACAGTAGACTTCCCCACGTTAAGCTTACAGCCAACAGATGTACTGAGATGTGGCAATTACAACATAGAGGTCACCTTTAAATTTAATGGCAAGATGGTAACGTGAACACTTTTAGTAGATTTTTAACCAGCTGTGGTCGTTGTAGAGGTATGGTTGAGGAAGAGAGATAATAACTGAGGGATATTCTACTGTACGTATGTCTGTTTATCTTTATAATGTAACCATCAATAACAAACGAGTAGACACGCGCTAAATAGGCTGGCTGAGGGGTTATATACATTTATAGATGTGAGTTTTGGTTTGCGTATGTTACATATGAGATGCATTTTAGTAGAACATGCTGCAAGCGGATAACATACAAACACTATAGACACACACTGAGACAGACACACACACACACACACATAGTAATAAGATTTCTTCTCTCTGTTTCTGTGTTTGAAGTTTGTTTTTTATTTGAGTCGTATTTTTTAGTCACATGATCAACACACATGCCAGTGGAACCTTATGTAGAAGACATCAAGTGGTACAGTCATGGAAGCTTAGAGGTGACATATTAATTAGTTGGCCAATGCTGCTACAAATCAGTGGTCAATACTTCAAGTGTCACCGATGTTACATATGTTTCTGCAACCACTTCATAACAACATATAGCAACAATGGTAGCCTAGACATGCCAGCTGAATCTTATATAGCAATCGTGGAGGAAGATTACGGTAGCACTGAGGTGTAATTTGAAACCTGCTGTAACAGACCCTATATATATATATATATATATATATATACATACAAACAAACAGAAGACATACCTCAGACACCTTTGAAGAGCCACATGAGGTGAATGAGATTACCATCATAAAATGGCAAAGTTACTGGCATACAGAATAGAATTAATATTGAAGTGTTTCAGTTCAGATCAGCTTGGAAAGAATATCATGTGACACATACAGGCCACCGTTAACTATGAGGTATCATACAAAGTTTACTTAGAGATAATTGAGATTGGATGAGATACTTACTATCAGGTTCTGTGGGTTACATCAGGTAATCGTGTTAATGGTACAAGGCAATGACATATTAATAGGGTAATATATGGCATCACGGGCGGCACGCAGGCAAATGCCAACACAGGATTCACATCACACAGCACACCGACATCCATGCATCAACGTCATGTTACAAAATTTGTTGTTATTCCATAAAGATTCAGTCTATTCCACATCTTTTTATTTTTAAATTTATCCTGAATTTTGTTTATGTTATGTCAAGGGGGGAATGCATTATATAAGCAATGCTTCAAGCATCCTCCTTTTCAACATTCTGTGTGTGTTTGGTGTCAATCAAATGGTGTAATATGTATTGAAAATTGAATTGAATACTTCAATTTTGCTGAATTGTGTACATCCAGTGACAAAGGTTATTTTAAATTGTTATTGTCAGGGGCAGTTTGATGTTCCAAAACTTTCATATTAATTTTTTTAAATATTAAACTGTTTTCACGCACAAACACACACACAATGTACGGTTTTAATAGTTAGATGCATCTAAAAATAACTGGTACATATTCTGACATATCAAATCAAACAAACTTTTTTTTGGTACAGTGAAGCTTCATATCTGAAAATGATCTTCAACAAGCAAGTGATGCTACTTATTCTAAAGTGGATATTTGTTATGTTATCACAGCATACATCTAACTATCAATGGGATATAATTGCATATTAGGAGGGAGGGGAGTTTGTTTGGGATACAAGAAGTCGCATACTCCATGCTAACAACACTGACTGAAACATTTACCACAAACTATCTCACTTCCATCAGGGCTTGGTATGGGTTCTGGGTGAATGGTGGCAAAATATAGTTACAAATTTACACAGTTTATCATCGGCGACCATACGATCGCACCGAATTCACATACATAAATAATGCCCAGTTTATCAATTCAAATACTTGTAATATCCAATTCTCATTTAAAATTAAAATTACAAGTAAACATACAGGTAAAATTCCCAACAAGGCCTAGAGATGCTGATCATAATATCATCAAAAGTAGACAAATGTGTTGACTGGATAGAATATCCTACGTACGGTGTTTGCGTAACATGTTTTAATAATGCACATATTTGGTCATTGATATTGCAATACTTCGGCTTTGATTTTGAACACGACTTTAGACGGATAATGAAATATTTGAGGTCGAACCCACTTTACGTCGTATAGAATATCAGGACGTAAAGAGTACGACTTCGAAGAATTTTACCTGTATGCATGAATAAATGCCAACAGGAACTGGATGTATGAATACAAATTATAAATCGGTTTAACAAACTTAACAGAACATCATCTTAAACATCAGCCAATTTAATAAAGCTGATATATAAAGAGAAAAATAGAAATGGAAAATATTTTAAAATAAAAGTGGCCTGAGGATGACTGTTATAAAAGTTACCGTAGGTCCCGGCCATTAAGCCGAGACTTTGTGTCAACATTTTTACCCTTATTTTTTTTTGGGGGGGGGGGTTGGCTTAATGGCTGGTGCTATTTCAGTGTCAAGAAATCCAGTCATCAGGGGAAAAAAAACATTTCAGTGCGTTAGCAGCCGTCTAGACAGACTCGACTAGACTAGTCTAGATCTAGTAGGTCTAGATGCAAACGCCTTTGAAATGGACATCAATTGTCATTTTGATTTAAAGTTAAACTCGGCAGTCATGGAGTGAAAATAGAAGTGAAACAAGACGGTGATAATTATACATGGCTTTATAATGAAAATCAATTTTTATACGTAGAATTATCTGATTTTTGTAATTATGGATAAATGTTGTTGGAAACTCATACCAAGACATTCCACACCCAAGAGTGTCGTGTCTCATTCGTTTGGCGGCATAGATATTAGGGTGCCCCATATACATATTTTATCTGGGCATATTTATACTAATAATGGGATAATTACTGATTAATTTATTTATTTTCAATAAAGAGTTAGTTACTAACTGACCGCATATACCGTAATTTACATTATTGTCTCACTTATTGCCGCGTTAGTCACCAAAACGTACCATCAAAGGCTCAATAGTATCATATGCAGTTCATTGAATGTTTAATCATGCCGTTAATTTAAGTTTGAAGTCCTACCTATGCACTAACAGTTTGTGTAAACAATCGTTATAATTTGCCTTGATCTATTGACAGTATACAAAACACATTGGTACGAATTATGAAAACAAAACTATTTCCTGTATTCAAAACGTCACCTGGAAATACTGCAGGGAAAAGTTCAGATTTTTAGGTCGGCTTAATGGACAGTAATACCATAAATTGTGATATTTTAGGCCCCAAAACTACATTGCCTTAATGGCCGGGTTGGCTTAATGGCCGGGACCTACAGTAATCAGATATTTAACAGAACTAGTATAATACATAAATAGTAATTTTCCAAGCTGTTTTAAAATCAGAAGGCAAATATAGTTATTAATATAGAACAGAAGTGAAACCGATGCTCAAGAAAACAAAGAAATAGTTTTCTGAATCGTCTCATTAAATTTATAAGTTTTAATAAATATCAAATCCACTACAAACCAGTGCATACTAATATGTAGTCTCTATTCGTACCTACACATAAAATACACTAAGTATATACATCGATTTTAAAGCAGGTGCCAAATATTTATAACATGTGGAAATGATTAATAAATAAAATGCACACAAGTTGTTAACAAAACATTTCAACACAATTACCCGTATGATTCTGACTTTTGATTTTATTACGTAGATATATTAATGAATGGCAATGTATTTCTTCGCGTTTACTGCCACAGCGACATACCTTGTGCTCCTAACATGGTCGCTTTTACTGTGGACAGAATCTTTAACTGGGTGCCTATTGTCGGTATTCTCTCACACACTTGCAGCAAATTCTGTCAACAACAAAATCAACATATCGATTACACATGGCTGAACTATGAGAACGTCAATGCTGAAATAAGTTTTAAAAAAAAGGCATTTTACAATTTCAAAAACTAAATCAGAAAGACTAGTTCTACAAAAAAATGGATCCGGAATTAAAGTAATACTTAGTGGATCATCAGGACTGTCAATCAAAAACTAAATAAATGCTGAAAAATAAGTTACTGAATTCGAGGCCAAACAATTATTCACAATCACTGATTCTCCGTGTTACATACCAATCGCATTCTCTTGTCAGTACATTCTCTAGCCAACTCTTTGGCCAATCTCGTCACGACTTCCGAAGACTCGGCAATGGCTTTAGCGCAGTCAATAAGGTCTTTCTTGGTGCCCCCTTCACCTCTGTGAATTATCGATAATTTTAAATACCACAACAATACACAGCTTCTGATGTAACATCCTGAGTTTTATCTACAGACAAATATCAAATATATTAATCATATTGCACTTTTATAATGTAATCATAGCGACGACACCGATATTTACGATCAAAAATAGTTACCATTAACTAATGATTTTAAATATAAAATATTATAAACAATTCCGTCACTTGATAGATGTAAAACCGACACAAAATATTAAGTTAATATTTTATATACGAGACTCTAGCATCTAAATACAACATAAATTAAAAAAAAATAAACCAAAAAGTTAAAACCTACCACTTAAGATAGGATAATTAACATTCTTCTAACAATTAACATCAGCAAATATTCTAAACTTTTATGACATTGCACGTCTCTAACTAAGAACAACAATACATATTAACTAAACAGAATTAAGTAAGTAATTTATAAACATCGTTTTATTTTGATGCCTTAACTAAATACAGCTCAACGAATGGTAAATAAACGGAATACACTTATTTCTATTTCTTTAACCATAAGAAAAGGAAAATAATTTGGTTTTTAAAGTAAACAGGTTACATCACTTTATTTGCTATTACTTTGGGATTGCCTAAGATATCAAGAAGAAAAAATAAATTTTATATATCCCAAGTCAACCTACTGGATCTATGGGAAGTAAGTGAGGCATGAAAACAAATCTTAAAAAGCTGGAAAGGGAAGTCGCAGAGCAAAGTGAACCACATGTACATGTACCCAGGGGTGTGGGGAAATTTTGGGCTTTGTACAATTTTAGGACAAACTGAGACTACTAGAGTCGGGATAGAAGGCGACTTTTGCAAGAGAAATTTTTTTTCAAACCATTTTCACCCACTCCATATCTCCAAAAGTGTTACTTTTGGCTCTGAAAAAAAAACGGAATTCCGGAAAACTCTCATCCCCGATAAGTACAATAAATAGTTCTTAGAAATGTCCCACTGAGAAAACTACCTCTTGCAAATGAGATAATAAAAGCACCACACCTAATCATCCTGGTTCTAATTTCTTTCTTAAGCCCATGTATGTAAAAGCATGCAAACATGAACTAGTTCTATAGGCTGCGTTGAATAAGCGACAGCCTGCGGATTCAACCCAAAAAACAAAGCGAAGCAAACTAGTTCTCAAAGTCGCCTGTAATCCGACGTGTATCTCAGTGTATCCAAAATCAATCAGCTTATGTCGTGTAGGCAAGGCGACTATTTAGAGACTACAATTTAAACATTATCTATACACCTATACGGCTATCTAATCACAACCCATGTAGGAAAAGCCTTGTAATCTACTCTAAGATATTAAAATCAGTAACAGTCAACTAAACCCACATTAAGTATACGCTAAAGCTAAGTCGGTGAACAGACAGCAGAAATCCACACACGGGTGCAATAGTAAACAGGAAGCAGGAACAAATGATCAGATTCAGTAAGAAAGGTGCAAACATATCACAATAATTATGAAATGACATAGACTGAATTTTATTGGTCAATGGTTGATAGAAATACTAGAAATCATTTGAAAGAGTTTAACATAACCTTTAGTGTAAGATGACATTAAACAAAATTAAGCCATTATTTCACAGTATTATATTATTATGTGGGATATGATTAGGGAATGATTTTACACAGTAAATAAGATCAATGTTACAGTTAATAGGCACTACCTGACAAGTTGGCTAAGTTTTGCCAACAACAGAGCCATCCTCTTGGCAGCGGCAATGATTTCGTTATCGCGACTCGACCACTGCTTCATGTCCATATGTAAAGCATGTGCTGCCATCTGGTGAATGGATGAAAAACATCATGAACCTGACTGCATTTGACATTAGTTAAATATGATTATTCTGGTTATTAGAAGGAGGCTACTTTAACAATATCCAGAAATGGACTGTTCAGTGAAAAATTGAATAACAGGCATCTGCACCCCTGCACACACACACACAAAAATACACACTGGTACACAGAAATGCAGAACAGACAACTGCAACAGCAATGGAGAGTAAAATCTGAAATTTATGAACAAAAATCAATCCTCTGTATTTAGGTGCTTCATCTAAATTATTGGTTTTTAACCAAGCTTCAGTATAGGGAGGGAGTTAGTGTGTATGTGTGACCATGTGTGATCATATACATGGGCAACCACTCAAATCATAATGTGTTCATGCAGATTTTCACCAAATACTTCAACAATCACTCTTGAAATTAAAATTTTTCTATTTCTAACAAAAAAACAATAAAAAGTTAAAAGCAAAACTTTATAACAATTAGGTGTATTTGAATAGCTTCAATTTTTACTGACCATAATTGGTTGATTAGCCTGTGGCATTGGAAAATCCTCTTCGTCGTCAGTTTCAGGAGGAGGTGGACGTGGTGGAGCTGTCTCTCTTGGCAGTGGAGGACGGGGTGGAGCTGTTGAATCGGCTGTACGAGACAAAAAAGTATATAAACAAGGGGCTGTAGAGTGTAAATTATAATGAATATCATGATACTGATAAATAATGGGTGATAACATATGCATAAATATGAATATTACTTGACAAGAATGACACTTGAATAAGCTCAAAGCATTTCAAATAACAGACCAGATGAATAATAACAACGAAGTGTTTACAAACTGAACCCATTGTGATGGAAATGAATGAAATATTGCGACACTTAACGAAATCTATTTTGAAGGTGACAACTGTGAGGAGCACTGAACACCATATAAGTATTATATAACCACAAAACAAAAATGCTAAAAACATTGATTTCAGCTAGAGACATTAATTACCACTTGCTGAATGTTAAAATTACATAACGGATCAATAACATATTTAATGCAATAATTTACAAAGTTTATTAACCTGTAGATGTTACACAACTAACATGCATCGGCTAGTTATCGAACACAAAAATGCTGTTTCATGCCAGAATTGACGTTATTTTGCTACAATTTCAAAACAAACTGTATGGATAGTGAACTGCAGCATTATGGCACCATCCTGTGGGCAACATGTTTACACAAGGTGAAGGTCGTTAGACCAAATCCTACTATAAAAAAAAACGAACGAAATCATAACTATTAGCATTAGTTTTCTTCAGAATCCATGCACCACGGGAGAAGACAAACAAGGCCACGTGCGAAAGTCAAAACACAAACCTACAGATTAACGCTAATTAGAACCATCGTGTACGACTGGCCCCGAAAATTGACTTTCAAACTCGCTGAACTAGAACATCCAATCTGATAACACCATTGACGACTACGATGAGAAAACGTCTGTCATCGCCAGATTTCCTCATCGTGGAGGCTACCGACCTAAACGACGTTCTAAAGCTAGCTCTGGATTGATGCGTTCATCACGGATCTGTTATTGACACGCGAGCACAGTTAGTCACAGCGGTGTCCTGTTAGACACAGTCATGCACCACACAGGGTGGGGTGAGAAGGCGGGGTAGTTATTCTGCGGGGGCATTAATACAAACAGTGAACAACACGGCACACCTCCGGAGTAGCTGTCATCGTATGCATCCATGGGGGGTGGGGGTGGTATTGGGGGAGCAGGTGGCGACAGGTACGAGCCCGAGGAGGGGCCGGACGGCGGTGGTGGTGGCGGCGGTAGCAGGAGACCGTAACCGTTCTGGTCAGCTGTATGGGTGCAAAAAAGTGCGAACAAAGAATGAGTTTTGTGCCAAATCCATCACCAAGATCAACTATCAGGTAAGTGTGTGTATGTGTGTGGGAAAGAAATGTCTACCTATTCGTTATAGCTGTACGGCAAACACCGTCTATGGTGAATGGTAAATAAATATTCTGTAACAAGTGGGCGCACTTACACAAAAACACAAACACAAACAAATCACAGCAGATTAAGCGATGTACATTTGTGAAGGAGAAATACCAGTTGAGTAAAACATCACATAAAACCAACACATTATTATACCTAGTGTATTAGTTCATTAAAACTGTTAAACTTTATAACAAAACTCTCCACCCAAACAATTCGCAGAACTCTGCGTTGTCACTTATGGATAAACATTATGATAAAAATTAGTTGTCGTAAATATAAAATTGTTACGTGAGCAAAAAAGAAAAGAAACGGCATGCTCTTTAAATCACTATCTACACGTAAATGGCTTAGCAGTGGATGTAACAGAACAGACACCCATAACACAGCTAAAGAGGTCTGTATTTAAAAAAAGAACTAAATGTGCAACTAGGAATCAAATGGCCTCATTAAACTGTGTTTACATTCTACCTTTCCTGGACACCTGAGGGACAGCTCTGAGCACTGGAAAGGAAAGATGATTAATGTCCAACTGAACTACAAAAACCTAAGCTAACACTAATACTAACACTAACACCACATCCGTGACAAAGTGGCAATTGTCTAATGGCTCCCCTGCATTTTTTTTTTTAAACATGTAGTAATAACAAAACGGACAATGAGTCAATCCGGTGTGTGCACAGACTTGAAACGAAAATAAAGGAGATCAAGTTGTAGGCTTTATTTGTTGCCAGAACACAACTGGGGGGGGGATGGGCAGGTGGGATGCGGGTTCGAGTGGGGGATGTCCACCCCTTCGGCAGTCAAATGTTTGGGGAAAAAAAACAGGTGACATTAATGGCAGTATAGATAATACACCCTTATAAACTAGAGCTTAATTTCAAAGTATAACAGCCACTTGAATACAATTAAACAATCATTTGTTAGGAAACAAGCCAATAAAAATACAGATACCGGTAACCTACATTTTTTCCTATAAAAGGAGATTTGTCTTAAAAAAGGAGGAAATAAAATTAATCTAGCAGAATCATAAAATAAAGCATATTCTTTGAAATAAAGGAGACATGGACACAATGCAATCAGGACCAGACAATGTGTTTTGTCTCGGTGCTGGTCACGCCTAGAACACGTGGTTAAGGGGGGAACTCCATAGCCACACCATAAACAAAGCTAGCTCTGGAAACGGAAGTCAGAACAGAGTTTTTACAGTATCGATGGAAGAATGTGGCTCAGAGGTTTTGCGGTACAGTACTCTAGCCACTGGGCTACAGGAAAGTGCTTCACAAGAAAATCGGAAATGTATAAGACAACGGCATCAAATAACTTTAGCACCAAAATGGAAACAGCTAACGGCATTTATGAAGCCGTTACCTAGCCAACGGTTCGGCGACACGTTGACACCAGTTTTCCCAAATCTGTAGAACAACAACAGTAAACAGTGGATTGCCAAAATGATGAAGGGGGAATTCAGTTGAATAAGTCAACTTGTTACTCATCCTTGGTGCACTCACAGATAAATAGGCCATAAATAAGAACCAGCTAGAATGATGAGGATTGCGGCAAATCAGGTGCCTAGAACTAGAAGTCGGAAGAAAGTATACTCCTAGGGGTGTCTATAATGATGAAAATACTGTTAAGTTAGACACGGCATAAAATCCCTTTCCTTAAACTAGATGTGAGGTATCTTAAGATTGGCCGAAATAAACAAATGTGACCAGGTGTTTATACCATCTTTGTCTGATCTGCCACACTGACTAATCTACACAAAGTTCTTCTACGAATAGATACCATATTACTGACAGTTACACTAATAACCGTTTTTTTCACTTGTATTATCAAACTCATCAAAGTGCACTGATTGATTGGTTAATTAATTACTGAGATTGTATTTTCAAAATATTAATTTTTGACTTAATTTCCTATACAGAAAACCACCTGAAAACTATGAATTAACCAATAACTTAATCCTTTAATGATAACTGTGATCAACAGGCCTTGGCATGTGTTATTTCATTAACTATTCATACCAAGACTTAAGCAGGGAAAAAGCTTAGGAACACAAAATAAATAATTGTATATTGATAAGGAAATAACATGTGATGCTGTACTGGCTATAGCTGAGCAAAGCCATGCACCATAAGCCAATATGATAACGAATGTGGCGGGATAAATAAGATCTGTTGCTAAGAGCATCATACCCTAAATGACTGGCTTCAGCTGAACTAAAAAGTAGAACATAAGCGAACATCCCACCCCCATCCGCGAAATACACATATCGAAAATTTCATAATCCGGCACAACTGATATGAATATAATTTCCCATTGACAAGCAAGAATATAAAGGGGTGAAATCGGCATGCACAATAGTAACGCTAGTAAGACTATGAACGTTTCAATCTGAACCAATTGGTTAATAGAACAGCTCAACACTGGCAGATATAACAACTTGGTGTTATCTGGTTCGCTATAATGGGAGCAAACGTAAACAATAAAATCAGATACATAGATGTGTAAATGTATATTGACTGAAACAGAATGTAACGAAAACCTTTTCTTAAGGTCACTTGTGTGGACATTAATGGGGCTGGGGGTGTTGCTGGTGCTACCAAGAGCACCGATGGAGCTGGTGGTGGCGGTGGTGGCGGCGGTGGCTGTGGTGCTGGTGGGGTCGGTTGTTTCCATGGAGATGGTGTGGCATACGATTTCCTTGCCGGTGATTGGTCCACACGATCAACACCCTCCAGCATGTCTAGAATTTCCTGAAGGTCTGGCGATGTGATGGGTGCTGCCCCCTTGTGTCTGGCAGGGGAGCCTGTGGAAATATTACATTACTGGCTAGCTTGCAGAGGCATGGGCTGTAATGAAACACGTCTAAGTGACACATTGAATCTCGAACGTCAAGCCTAAATTAAACACATTAAGAAAACCAGTCATCTGAATTCATGAAATAATTTATGCTGCCAGTAAACCTAAACTTGTAGAAAATAAAAAAATCTGTATTATGTCTGCTTTATTCCTAATAACTATCTAATTTGTTTGAAGATGAACTTATCAAGTCAGCAGTCTATCTGCCACAAATTCCAGGACCTTCCAATGTCAAATTCCAGCACCTTTTCAATGAATTCATGAACTCTTAATGTGTGACAATATACACACATTTTCAATAAAAGCAGTGCCACAGTGGACGGACATTGAAGTAAAACAAACACTGTAGGTAAGTGTAAGTAGTGTACAATGGGTGGTGACACTCGTCATTTCGGAAGAAGTGTAAGGACTGAATTCCTGTAAGTTTATGTCCAAATTCCATGACTTTCAAGGACTTCTACAAAAATTCCAAGACTTTCCAGCCCTGGAATCCAAATTTTCAAATTCAACAACTTTCCAGGTTTCCAAGGACCTGCGCAAACCCTGCAGACGATTCTACAACTATTTCCACAATTATAGCTGGTTGCTAAACATAAATGTTTTCCAAACTACAAATTGTAACCAAACGGAAATAAAGATTTGCATCCCTACTTTAATTCCATGAAATCATCTTTGGCTCCCATAGTAATACCTCTTTTCAAAGTGCAGTTCTAAACACAGACAGAGCGAATGGAGAGGAATTAAAAACCAAACTATAATAACAATTTAAGTCGAAACGAGTTAGGATTATTAAACATTCATGAAAAATCATGTTAAACCTCAACAATCGCGGGGAGACCAAGAGGCTTTGTAGTCCATTCCAGATAACATTTTGATGAGATATGTCTACCTGATAATGAGGATTAACTGGACTTTCTTAGTCTATGAAAGCAAAATAAAATACATAATTAAGACAATACAAATAACCACAACAACACCTGACACCACAACAGTGATTAAATGAAAAGAACATCAGCAATATATGTTTTTACATCAATACATGGGGGACGGCGTCAATAGTTTACGGTGTACACTAAAACATGCCACAACAAGATACCATAAAATACATAAATAGGACTCTATTTATAATAGAAGAAAAAAATGTCACTGACACATACAAAGATGCACTGGATGCTGATACAGAAATAAAATGATAACGATGAAATTTATTTTTATTTGTTAATAGTACGAGTGAGTGAACTAGTATATCTGTGAAAGATATACATTAAGTTGAAAAACAATCTCACATCATTATTATTAATAGGCAAACTTAAATATTTTGTGAAGACTCTCTCTCACTCGTGTGTGTGTGTGAGTGAGTGAGTGAGTGAGTGAGTGAGTGAGTGAGTGAGTGAGTGAGTGAGTGAGTGAGTGAGTGAGAGAGAGAGAGAGATAGAGAATTACCACACCTCAACATCTTTCACTTTATGAACACAGAACAACTTGAATTACCTTTACATAGAAAACACATGACAACAAAAACAACACTTGGGACTACTGAGCCCAGGTCACATAGTCAATGCGTCCAGACAACAGAGGCGTCAGTCTACAAAACAGAAACACCGTATCCGGTACAACATACCTGATATATGTAGCTGGCTCATATCAGGTGGAGGAGGGAAATCTGGTGGCGGTGGAAAGTCATCATTCTGGTTAATGGTAACGGCATTCCTGACTCCACCAACAGCATCTATTAACTGGTAATGGAGACATATAGATATATAATCACTGACTTTTAATGATATATTGAACACATTCTGATAATTGACACTAGATACTGTGTTATTTCATGGAAAGTACTTAAGGCAAATAAATGTAGTTGTGCAGGGGATGCACAATAAATATATGAAATAAATAAATTTACGCCTGAACAGAGCTTGATGTAAACCCTACATGTGATAACTGTGGCCACTACTAGTTCTTTCATTTAAGCTATGTTCTTGCGTCATTCGTATAGACTTGTTATTGCTGAACAAACTATAACCGAAAAATAAACCAGACACTTTTTTAGAACAAGGATGCTTACATTATACCATATTGATATATGCATTGTGCTTCAATGAACAAAGTGCAATATGTCTTTGGTCCAAATGAATAAATATTTGCTCATCATACATAATGTAAACTTTATATTATTTATCTGTCAACCATTTATACTGACAATGCAGCAAAAGTTGTTTTATCATACATCCAAATCAGTGGCATTATTAGTTTCCACGTGATAAGAGGTAACAACAAGCAGGCTGTTAAATCACTCACTCTACACAGTTCCAGTGTCAGTTACTACCAGAATCAAACCTGCTATGATGATTGATTGACAACTTCATTAAAGTGGACTAATGGCATAGAGATGATGACTGATTAATTATCAAATCAACTGCTTATTTAAATATATATTTTACATATTTAGTTTGTAAATCCACACCACAATATGAACATAATTATTATAAAATGAACAGCAGACTATAACTAAGTGGACATTTCCAAACATTTATGTTTAAATTGTGTAACAATCAAGATTTTGATGTAATTTTTTATTTAATTCCAATTCTTAACGATTGTTGATTGGATTACAAAATGCTTTTCATCACTGGACAGTACCAAAGCCTTGTCGAAGACATCACTTTTACGATCTGTCCAAACTCTGTTTAAAATAATTATTCGCTGTTTGTATAAAGTCACACACACACACAAAGCAGTGCTCACCTGCTGATTGGTGCTTCTCCATCGACTACCTGCGATACCATCCCGTGGATTCTGAGCTACGCCCTTTGCATTTTGAACCATAGGTGTAATCGCTGGAAATAAATACACAACACAGACGATTATGACTGTCCCTATGAACAGATGTTGCTGTATGCCTTATGATAGATAATATTCCGTTGTTATTGTGATCATCGCATGTTACGGTGGCTTAGTAGTTGAAAGTGGGCCACCTCAAGATGAAAGTACCTGGTATTGAAACCACCAATCAACTGCTGACCCTTCAGCACCAGTTGATGAAGCCACAAAGGAATACCATAGTTGGATGGTGACTGATTGTGGGAATACATCTTAAATCAGTTGACTGCTGCGTAGTTGAGATGATTACGGCACCAAGGTATTAGATTTTTATTACGATCACTTGATAGTAAAGGGGATAATGACTGCAAATTACATTATGAAGTAACCAAGGTCATCAATAATTGACTCAATTACAAGTACAGTACTGATATCACTACTAAATAAAGACAGGGGAAATTTATTGAGCTGTATACGTAGAGATAAAATCATGTCATAATACAGCATCATCAAGTCTTTCACGATATAAAATTTGATATTTGGGCAAGATAAAACAGTGTAAATAATCAACAGTCATGTCTAATTATGAACGTACGCACTGATTATGGCTAGGTTTACAACAAAAGCAATTATTATTACCATATAAGTTTGTGTATATATGTTACATTTAATCAGTATAATCAGGTAATATGTATATTACCTGAGATTTTCAGGTAATACGTCTATTGCTAACTGAGATTTAATACAGGTTACATATTACCTGATTATACAGATTAACTGTAACTTATATATAATGAAAACTAATACAGAATATTACCGAATACAGATTAACTGTAACTTATTAAAAAAAAATCAAGTACGCAGAATATTGCCAATAAAGAAGCTCCGGTGGCTTAGCGGTTAAGCACCCGCACTTGGTGCCAACGTCACAGGTTCGAACCCCGTAAGAGGTCGAAACTTTTCCAGGGATTAATTTCTCGGCTCACAACATCGTGGGTAGCTGACCACGTTAAATGGCGCTGCCATCTCCACTAAATTATTAAAAATAAAGGGGGACGTTAAAAAAAAAACCCTGAGGATGTAAAACACTCTGGCAGTGACCACCCTCAGGGTATTTCGGCTCCATCCGTACTGCTCCCCTGTGAGTGGTGGGGATGGAGTTTCTCAACCACTCCAACATAGAGGCTGTGCCGAATAAGCGACAGCCTGGGGATTATCCCCGAACAACAGAGCCGAAGCCAAACCAGTCACGGTTAATAATAGGAGAAATTTACTTCATCAGCTGTGGACACAATAAGATATCCCCTACTTCACAGAATATTACCAAAAGCACGATCGTAACATGTGTCCTAATTTTATAGAACCACGGCAGATGTAAACAATTTCTATGTAAACTCATCCCAAGTACATATATGGTAAGTGTATAGACCAACAAAAGGCCACGTCATCCACACAAAGAATCCAATTTGTTAATCAAAAGATAACAGTCAAAACAAAGCATGATGGCTTCTAAATGAAATGGTAAGATATAAAACTACTGTATATAGTCGCGTACAAGAAGCACTTTTTATACTCCAAAATCGATGCCAAAATCGAGTGCATCTTATACGCGGGTCATACTATAAGGGAGGGTAATATCTGGCATAATTTAGTGGGAAATACAATAATATTGTTTTTCAACATTAACGATGAATATATGAACAATAAACAAATATATTAGGTGTGTTTTCTCTGTTGTCATTCAAATCCAGACCTAATCGTGATAACCGCCATGATTATTTAATCCGATGTTGTAATTAGTGATGTAATCACAAAGACTTGCCATTACTACAGAGATACGCGAGTGCGTGTAATTGAACGGAACAGTAAATGAGGCCACCTATAGAATGACCATAGAAGCGACGTCAAAGGAAAACAATTACAGCAAACAAACTCTGTTAATTACTTCCAAAGCTGGCACATGGGAACTACTAATAAACTACTTCAAAACGCATTACGGAAATTAACGCACAGCAGCAGACAACCTGAAGTGGCCGTCGTTACCTGTCGTTACACAGTGGGTAAAACGGACTGGGATTAAATCGACCCCAACATCATTACCAAATCGTTCAATAAGTGCTCTATCAGCAATGATTTAGATGGCATGGAAGATGATGTATTGTGGGCTGAGCAGTATGACAAATCTGACACCGACTCCGAGGAAGAAGGCGACGACATGTACGATGACATGATGACACACGAACAGATACAACATTCTTTCACTGAAGAGAGTGATGATGATGATTTTTTTGGTTTTGAATCAATACTGCTGATTGTTTGCATCTTACACACAGGTTCGACTCCACGGGGGTTTATTGGTCCTAAAAACAGGTGCGTCTTATACGCAAGTATGACTTGTACATGAGTATATATGGTAGGTGTGCTTTTATCACCAAATATATCGCATGACGAGTAGTCACTTTAGTATACACCTGCAAACGATTCATAAGATTATGATTACCTGACAACTTGTAATTGATTACAACTGATTATATTACTTAATCCCTGGAAATTAATGGTGGTACAACCTATAGTGGATGGGACAGATAGGATAAGAGATGTTAACCTTGGAGCAGACATGTAAAACACTTCTATGCAATCCTCAGCATGAAGTGTGGTCAATGAAGAAGCTAACGAATAAAAAATATCATCATCATCTTTGTCATCATGTGTCTATTGTCATCTGACATCAGGCCACTTACTGTCTCTTAGCTGACGTATAGAGTTATTCACTCTGTCAACAAACTGTGGATCTTCACTGTTTTCAGCTTCCTGCTGTGCCACCTGAAGCACCCTGTTGGCACGACGTGCAATGTTCGATGTGTTGTTCACTATACCAGGAGGGTCATTACTCTTGATAGCTTGCTCTGTACGTTCAGTATCACGCAGTATACCCTCCTCTGTAGCAATGAAAAAAATGTATATATATATATATATATATATATATATATATATATATATATATATTTATAAATTAGAATGATTTCTGAAGATAAGAAAGGGATAGACAAGAGATATAGACAACCATAGAAAAACAGAGACATGCTAAGTCAGATGTAGGATGGGAAACAAACAGAGGCTGACAGAATGATGACACAAACACATAAACACAGGTAAGACGAGACAGAGATGAAACCAGGGAAATTAACTGACAAATATAGTGATAGGCATAGTGAGAAAGAGGGGAGAGGTGATTACTTCAAACAGCAAGGCCAAGAAAAGGCCTACATGAATGCATTTCTTGGAACGATTTTATATAAATAAACTTGATAAAATAAGAGAATTGGAACGTAACAATGAATGACACCAAACAAATATTAATTTCCTTCCATTTGGGCAAAGTTCTAAGTGATGTATGCTTTTGACTTTCTGAATTATGGAACATTCTAAAATTGTAGGTGATCGGATGTTTTGGCACAAGCACACATCACTATCACCATAACAATTGTATAACATCATGGTGAATGCCTAGCCACTGACCTGTAGCTCGGATGAAGGCCGCCGTATCTACAGCATCATCAACCAGACCCCTCAGCTTCTCGATGTTATCAAGCCATTGATTCTTTAACAGGTCAAAGTGCTCCATTGAAGCTTGGTTGCTGGGGTCATACAGGACGATTCTGCCCGCCTTAACCAGCTGCGGTGTTAGGTCATTGACCTGCAGGAGAAGGCAAACAAGGTGATCCATCAACAAACAAAAACAGTAAACAATAACAGGCGCTGCTCCGAGCTTTAAATGGGAATAACCCCATATTGAGATGTTTGATCCACTCCACTATGACCTTACAGTTCATCAGACTTCTGAAATGAATGTCACACTGACTCTATTACTACATCAAAACTGGACAAAAATACAAGATTTAATCCAGGATCTTAGACAACTGGGCCAAGGGATTGAGTGAGTTTGAATGAAGCTTCACCACCCCCCGCATCAGCATACAATGTCAATTAGTGGCACCTCTTTTAGTCATCTCGTATGACACAGCTCTAGACACTAAAAAACACAGAGTATGACAACTGAGCCATGCAAATATCATTCCAATGGCAAAGTGGAAACACTCAATATTGAGATGGCTGCCTTGTTTCCACTGATGATGCCAAGCAACTTATTGGACGTATAACACAAAAAAAACATATTATAGGGCAACTAATTTATTCCCTATGTGTGATCGATGCAAATGGCATCTGATCTGGTGAGGTACAAATGGAATCTGTGCAAGCCTGAACACAAAATGAAAAAACGACGCCGATAAACAAACGTTCTAACTTTAATGAATTACTGAATGGTGGAGATGTAAAATGAGTTTTAAGGTTCATATTAAATGATTTTCTTGATCTCTGCAGAACCCGAGTTCAACCAAAGTATGTTTTCCTTAGAGATGGTCAACATTCGGTTGTCCCATGCACCAGTACCACAATATCAATACCACCTCTCAGAAACTCTTCACAGTAACCAATGATTGGACACTCACCTGTTCATTCATGGTAGCAACTATACAAAGATAGATGTTAACTTTATACCATGATGACAGATCATGCCAGATTTAATTTCCTACAGTGCAATATTAACTATAAAGCCTTGTGATTCCATCTCAAACAAGAGTCAGTATCTATTAACTCTACACCAGTCCAATTTTCCCAGGTGTTTATAGGTTATTTTTAAATTTTGATTCCTGGTTACTTCTAGCAGACGTTTGATATATATGTTTTCCCTTCATCAATGGCTCAGTTGCCAGTTCAGGTAGTTTTCCAACTGTTCGCTTGGTCCAGCACCCGTTTTTGCAATATCCGGTGAAGTTGGTTAACGAGAGACTTTGAAAACAACATACAAATCCTACCACTTAGATCTAGTACGGAATCTATAGGCAGATATCTACCTTTTTTCTCACCAGATTAGCTCCACATATATGGAAAAACAGGAGTCTGTAAACTGGAGTGTTTTACTAAGAATATTCCCACTGACCTGATTATAATGGAAAGTATATATGGGAAATTCCAGAGATGGCAGACAACTGTATTTGTTTACAATTATTAATTGCCCGTTAACATCATTGACATGCACTTAAAACAAAAAGGAAGTACATTTTCTATTAGCTTAAATGGTATTCCTTTGATAATTGGGAGTGACTGGCGGATTTTTACAAGGCGTTTTCAGTGTTGTTAATCCGTTAGGCTGTCAAACTACGTGCCACGTCAGAGGCAGTTTAGCAAAGGGTCGTATAAAAAATTTGTATTCAGACATAATTTGTATTTGTACTGGTATGTTTCCCTGCTGGTTAAAACAAAGAGTAGGCACGGAATTAATCACACACACACAGGTGGATGTCGGCCAACGCTATTTATCACGACTCATTGCAGCGAATGACGGCCAGTCCAAGTCACTTAGAATGATAAAAGCCATATCCTTTCTAACTTACCTTTTCAATGTTGTAAGATTTTTCTTGATACAACTGCCAATTTGACTGGTACAATGTAATGAGTGTTGGCTTGATATCGGTTTTGGAAAAGTGGCATGTTTATTTCTACATGTACATATCAGTGTCTGGATAGATCTGGGAGGTGGAGCGCCAGAGATTGACCTCCCCAGAAGTCGGGACAGAGCCACCAGCAACTGTTTGTCTGGATTTGGCAACTGAGATATTAAATACAGAATTTACCAAACTGATGTTACCACATATATTCTCAGGTGTGTGTGTGTGTGTGTGTGTGTGTGTGTGTGTGTGTGTGTGTGTTGTTGTTTGTTGTGCATATGCATAATGCGTGTGCTTGTGTATGTGTACTAGGATACAGAAAACAGCATGGGAATAATCAAACCTATGCATCTGTTAATCTAAATACTATCATTCTGTCTGGTAAACTCTTAAGGGAACAACAGACGAAGACAATGGCTGCCTTTCCTATATGACGAATGAACAAATCTTTGGCCAACCTATCCAAAAAACAAAAGGCGAGATGCCACTAACTTGTTGCGCTGTAGCATGGATGCCCTCTATGGTGTGCTTGTTCGTGCAGCCTCCAGCAGCCGCAACATGTTTTGCGGTGTCCGCTAACTTGTTAGCATGGGCTTGAAAATAGCCAGCCCGGTCCTCAAAATGTCCCTCTCTGTTAGGGACGCCAAATGGTGCTGTCGCGGCATCAGACATCTGCTTCAGCGGTGTCGTCACGTAAACAAAGTCGTCTGCTACCTGGAAATAAATTGGGAAAAGAAATAAAGTGATGTTTCAATAGTGAATAGAATGTTCTATTGTAAATTTTCTATTTTATCACCGTCTGTGTCAAGACCACACCGAGAGCCATATTTTAATGTTTATTATATGGTATTTTATAACATACTTTAAATAATAAGTAACTAACACACAGACACACATGAGTGAGTGAGTGAGTGAGTGAGTGGTGGTGAGTGAGTGGTGAGTGAGTGAGTGAGTGAGTGAGTGAGTGAGTGAGTGAGTGAGTGAGTGAGTGAGTGAGTGAGTGAGTGGTGAGTGAGTGAGTGAGTGAGTGAGTGAGTGAGTGAGTGAGTGAGTGTGAGTGAGTGAGTGAGTGAGTGAGTGAGTGAGTGAGTGAGTGAGTGAGTGAGTGAGTGAGTGAGTGAGTGAGTGAGTGAGTGAGTGAGTGAGTGAACAAGGAAGCAATCAAGTCAGCCAGCAAATCAGTGAGTGTTTTATTTAATCTCATCCCTGCTCACATTTCGCAGTAATCTCAAGGGGAATATCCCACACAAACAATATTCAGATGGAGTGTGTGTGTGTGTGTGTGTGTGTGTGTGTGTGTGTGTGTGTGTGTGTGTGTGTGTGTGTGTGTGTGTGTGTGTGTGTGTGTGTGTGCATATGTGTGATGAGAGAGACAAAGACAGACTGACAAACAGACAGATAGACAAACAAACAGACAGAACCTAGACTTACTCACTCTTACATTCACGTATGAATAGAGTATGTATATAAATGGTACAAAATAAGAGGTCATTTTACCCCTAAGCAAGACAAGGATGTGAATATTCATAAAATGTTTATCATATCGATCACAAAAAATAATTCGCATTATATACTGATCATGTGACACCATTCCATTTAGATGGCAATTAATTTGGGCGTTATCTTTTTTCAGCTAATTGGCTTAGATTATTAAGAGATTATTTATACTCCGTAATGCCAGGTCATATTTTGCGGCTTAAAGTTTATCCCAACAACATTCACGGTCATGTGCCGTAGTATTCCGCTATTGCACCAATCAGGCAGAGAAATGGACTCATGATGAGTTCGTGTTGTTCACATTCAGTTTAAACATTTCAACGTGATTGTATACAAATTATGATACATCACATGATTGTGTGGGTGGTAATATTCTATGAAACAGAACGCGTTACTGTCCCGACAGCTGCTGCTGATGATGATATTCTCCTATTATTGTCCACACGACTGGCATTTATTCACTGATAAATTCCATCAGGTATGTAAATTTTTAGCTCTCTCGGAAGAATAAAGTGACTAAAGCATTAGTTAACTAACAGTAATTTACAATGACAAAATATTTTTCCAACTTTTAATTAATGCCAGTCACATATTACTAACGTAGTGATAATGCAACTGTAACCGAAAAGAGTATGGGAAAATCCCAGATTGTTTTACTGAAATTCTGTTCTTCACAGTCGGCCGTGTACTAATTGTGTAAAAACTAAACAAAACGGGGATTTAAATATAATAATCTATATTTATAAAGCGCCAAAACCAGGTAATCCTGTTCTGAGGTGTTTAACAAAATCACTAAATATAATGAGTACATTAACAATTAAAAGATTGTTTGAATAGGAATGTTTTAACATGTTTTTTAAAAACATTTAGTGACTTAGAAGTTCTAATATGACTAGGCAACTTATTCCACAATGTTGGCGCAGCAACACTAAAAGCATTCAGTCCATAAGTTTGGAGTTTCTATTTAGGAACGGCAAGGATCAGTTCACCAGATGATCTTAGTGTTCGAGTGTTAGCCTTCTCATGAAGAAGTTCTGTCAGATATATCAGTGCTAGACCATTTAATGCCTCGTATGTGATTTAATCTGTCATGTACTGATTAACATATTACTTGAGGGAACTGACAAAATGGAACAAATCACAAGTCATGGCTACACCTGCAGATATGTTGTTGCAGGTGAATCGTCTCCAAAATTTTTCTGCCCCTTAGTCAATATGTGAGGGTCGGCTAATATTGCTAATTCGCATACCTTGATTTTACAATTATTAAATTTAAGCACTTTCTAGATTGTCAACAACACAACAGTCTTGCTTTTCATCACATAATCATAACAACATAGCACACTTATACACATCACAACATCACATACGTCACGCCTGCTTGATGTCTAGAATTAGTTCATAACTTACCTGGTTTACCAGAGCATCTCTCAATTTATTTTTAAGTTGATGTAGTTTCTGAGACAGAT
Source organism: Paralvinella palmiformis (assembly GCA_025642065.1). Classification (NCBI taxonomy): domain Eukaryota; kingdom Metazoa; phylum Annelida; class Polychaeta; order Terebellida; family Alvinellidae; genus Paralvinella; species Paralvinella palmiformis. The sequence continues at coordinate 397,818 of JAODUP010000308.1, read as the reverse complement.
TGGCAGCAACAGATCTAGCTTGTGGGCTGTTAGCCTGCAATGCCAATAAAATACATTTTATCACACAAACTCTGTTTCTGTTAGGTAAACATAACAGCAAAGAAATATTATTTTCCAGGACATTTCCAAGACAAAATTAACATATTCCAAGACAAGGTACACAAGATTAAAAGGTAATAAATCAAGATAACTGCCAAAAAGCATCATAATTATTCAGTGGGTGATTATTGACATTTTTATAATACAGACTCCACCACACCCCTTCTAGCTGTCTGATCCATCTACTTTTATTTAAAATTTAACTAACATGGGATATCAAGACTGTGATGATGATCGATGTTTTATAGCCTCTTTCGCGCACATGATAGGCTAAATGGGCCGAGCGACCTCCAAAGGTAATGAAACAAAGTCAACGATGAAACACCCTTCATATATGTCCATGCCAAGATTTGAACTCAGGTGGTAGTGATCTATGGTCCAACACGTTACCAGTTAGACCACAGAGGCACCAGGATATTAAGACTATGTACCGATGCTCATTTTCTTCTACAATCGAAGTTTTATTCTATAGGCATAGTATTTATTCACGACCTTCTTTTTCTAAGTGGATTTTTCCACAGACAATATTTTTTCCAGGACATCTGGAAAATGAATTTGTTATTTTTCAGGATCCCTGAATTAACCTTGATAAAGTTACAGGTAAATAAATACAAACACAAACCCTCATTCAGTTGTAATAAATAAAACATAGATCAATGTTAACTTAGTTATATTTTCTCAGTATACCAGAATTGAGATATTACTTTACACATATATGCAGGTCTAATGTTAAATTCAGAGAAAAAAAGGCACATTGTCCTGCTACCTTAGAATAATCTTTCTTAAACAACCAGTAAATTACCTTCCTTGTGATGGTGTTCCTTCATACTAAACCACTGAGTGGTACTATGACGCAACCAGATTATTCATGCAAAATTTCGTGATCGTCAATTTCTGAATAAATATATGTTACATTATGAATTTCCTTTCACTTCCAGAATGATAATTGAAACTCGCCATTTATTAAAAAAATCAAAACCAGAAAGATGTGGAATAAAGAAACTTCTTCATGATAGTATGTTCCTTAGACATTTCCACAGAGATGCTGAGCAGATTGAAGCAGGAAGATTTTAATTCTTGTGCTTAAACTGGGTAGGTTTCAAAATACTGTAGGTCCCGGCCATTAAGCCGAGGACGGTTTTTAGGCCTAAAAGATCATGATTTATGGTATTACCATCTAACATGCCAACCTAAAAATGTGATCTTTTCCCTGTAGTATTTCCAGGTGATGTTTTGAACAGAGAAAATAATTTTTTTTCATAATTCGTTATTCATACCAATGTGTTTTGTATACTGTCAATAGATCAAGGCAAATTATAACCACTGTCACACAAGCTGTTAGCATATACGTAGGACCTCAAATTTAAATTAATGGCGTGATTAAACATTCAATGAACCGTATATGAAGTCAGTGACTTAGAAGTAATTAAACATATTGTCAATTACTACCGACCCTTTGATGGTACGTTTTGGTTACTAAAGCGGCAATAACCGAGACAATGTAAATTACCAGTATACGAGGTTAGTTAGTAACTAACTCTCTATTGAAAATAAATTAATTAATCAGTAATTATCCTATTATTAGTATAAATATGCCCATACAAAATTTGTATATGGGGGCACCATAATGTCTATGCTGCCAAACAACTGAGATACGATGCTCTTGGGTACAGGATGTCTTGGGTACGAGTCGTATTGTTACAGACGCTGCCTTCTTGAAATGCGCTACCGAGTCAAACAACATTTATCCATAATTACAAAAAACAGATAATTCTACATATAAAAATTGATTTTCATTATAAAGCCATGTATAATTATCATCGACTTGTTTCACTTCTGTTTTCACTCCATGACTGCATGAGTTTAAATCAAAATAACGACTGATGTCCGTTTGCATCTAGATCTAGACTAGGTCACTAGCGTCTAGACGGCTGCTAACACACTGAACAATTTTCTCCCGATGACTGGATTTCAGAAGTAGCTCCGGCCATTAATCCAACCCCCCAAAATAAGGGTCAAAATGTTGACGCAAAGTGTCGGCTTAATGGCCTGGATCTATGGTATATCATTCTATAGACTTCCGGTGCGAAGCATTTGGAAAAAGCCAACCAAATAAAAACCATGATATCTTAGTGGTTGTTTATAAATAATTAAAGCAGTAGAAATATTTTTCAGGGTTTTCCAGGGGATGATTACCAATTTCCTGGGAATTTCTAGGATATTTTTACCCAAGATACAATTCAAGAGTTCCAAGAGGCCACATGAATCCTGCTAATTAATAGATCTGCAGATTTCCTTCATACAGTGTTGTGGGAACAATCTCATCATATATGCTGAAAGTCTGTACTGCATTTATATCTGAAACACACACATCTAAGTACACATAAAAAACAGTTAACTATTTCTCACCATATCCTTTCTACACAGATCTGACAGTTGGTTGGTCAGTATTTCTGCTTCATCACAGAGTCTTGTAAGTTCGGCCTTTTTTTGTCCCTGCAGAGTCTCAGCAACCGTGCGACCTTCGTTAACTATCAGACGTGTAGCTTCTTCACCTAAAAGAAGAAAAAAAATACGAGAAATTATATCCCACACCAGTGTTAAAGGATACAGTTTGGTTACATCAGAAGACGTTGATGATGATGATTTGGTGTTTCACGGTCACTTTTGTGCACATTGCAGGCTAAATGGGCCAACATCAGAAGACATAGAGTGCCAACTATTAACATAGCAATCCTACATTTCTATAATTTAATAGTTATAATCCTACTCTGCCCTAGAATCAGCTGACATTCTGCATTTTATATATCAAACACTTCAATATATCAAAGATTATTACACGCCAACATAAAAGGAAAGGTCCTGGCTAAAAAGCAGTTCTTAACCATATATCGTATTACTAGGCAAACAAAGCTGCTACAACACAATGGACAGATGATTATATATCTGTTTCATTTGTCAAATAGAAGAAAACTAATTATGACACGTGGGGGCAGGATGTACATCAAAGCTTCAATCTGATTCCATTTTTGGCAGAATGAAATTGCTGAAATAATCATAGTCTGTCTGGGTGAAGACGATCCGACCAACACCTTACAGGTGGCAGCACCAGTGAAAGACTAGTATACCTTGAACTTAACCCATCAGGCTGGACTGAACCAATTGACCGGAGATTAAATCTTTAATCCAGCAAACTCGCGTTCCGACACTTCATTTCACCAAAGGAATGTGAAATTTCATTGACCTTGATAATCCGACAAAACAAAAATGTTGCCAAATATTTCCGCTAGTTCAGTCTTGCAAGACATGCCGACATGCTCTCAGTAATGGTTTATTAACCCACCCACCTGCGATAATTGCCATATTGAAACAAATTACAACAATCCTTGAGCATACACACCGCCACGCAATGCTTCCATTGCCTGTGTCTATCTAATAGCCAATCATAATAATTCATGGCTAATTACAAACACAAATGCATGATCTTTCCAATGAGCCGATCATGACTCGACATTCCAACATTCACTTTTATCCAACATATTATCATGTGACAAACCCCGTCGGAATAATGGATTTTCTCTGTATATGTATCATCCATCACATAACATAGCAAACCTCAAACAGAATAACTCCCTCTGTAATATTTATTACAATAGATAGCCAACACACTACCATACCAACCTAATCCCTTGTCATCGACAGCCGGGTTAGTGAGCCAGCGCTGTGCCTGTTCTAGTTTGCCAGCAATGGTGTGCGCAGGACGTCGCACACCACTGTGCTCAGTATTGGAGACAGCTCGTGCACATTTATCTTGTAACTCTAGCATCTTCTGCTGTATTCCCTTGGCCAAGGACATCGCCTGTGGGCTGTTCCCCTGAAAATGCATCGTAAAACAATTATCGGTATTCAAACAGTTTCTAACCATAAGTATAACCCTACCCAAAAAAAAAGTATCGTTGTGCTACATCCACATTTGTGCACACGATGCTCATAATGTTCATCCTATTGCTACTTTGTGTTATCACTGTCTATTCAATTTGTTACATTATAAGAACTTGTATTTTGACTAAGTTTCAAACAGCAATTCACAGATGTACTCTATACCCAATGATTTTAAATTTATATTTGAGCCAATACAATTTCAAATAATTTACTAAATGAAAGCGCATAATTTGACAACCATCAGATGGATGCAATCATCTTGATTATCTCATTATTATACTTAATTCCCCTATTTGCAATAAAATTGCATATTCAAAATCAAAATTCACCTATCTACACAGACAGGATTTTCATATGCAATCAATTAGAATCTGTAGCCAACGAGGTGAGAGAAAAAAAATTGAAACACTGTAAAATGTTTGTCTAAGAAACTGTCAAAGCTAACTGCATCATACCAATGTTTGTCTTCATACTGACACTCTCACTGAAAATATTTCATCGTTAAACTCAAGAGAATATGTCCACACTTTTAAACAGCACTCAATGTACAATTTGGCATATACAAAATGAGCCCTAGTTTCTCTAATATCTGTACATGAGGTATTATTATTAAGTTATTTTTATTCTAAATATTAAAACAGTAAACTATGAAAGTACATTAGTTCATTTAGAATTGTGGGCGAAGCATCGTTGCTGGATTTTAAATATATAACACACATATATATCTGATAAATCATCTCACACCTAAACATACCTTGCCCTGTGCCCTCAATTCTGCCAGAGCATCAACCATTGACTGAATGTCACCAACAGCTTTCACTATCGTTTCCCTGTCATCAGGATTTGTACATTTCTCAGCTATCTTCATTCCATCTTCCAGAACAGACCTCAGTGCTCTTTCGCCTAAGCAGCATACATCCCACATGAATTGCGATCGTAGAAAAATGTATTTATCAACACCACATGCCATTTTAGTCAAACTAAATGTATCATGATATCAAAAGAAACTGCCTCAAACTGTTGTATTAGTTGAGTCAGCTACAATCTTTTTTCGTGTAGTGTTAGAAATACAAAAATATTATTATTCATAAAAATAATTAAGAACACAAGCAACCTGCTATTGAAATAAAACCTATCTTTAGTGATTTTCCCATTCAAAATTAGAATGATTAATATATGGCAGTGTACCAACAGAATTATTCACAAAATGTTTAGCAAATTGATTTAAATCTATTTTCAAAGATAATACAGATCAAGTCTAATAGACTCAATATCAAGCAAAATATAACTCAAAAGAAACTAGGCAGTTTAAGCTTATTTTGCTAATTGACGTCTATTTAATTCAAACATTGACACCAGACTTTTAATCAGTTGGATGTATTTTAACAGACACCAGGTAATCTACAAAATGTTGTCAGCTATTTATTTGATCAGACAGAAGAAAGAAGCCATACCTGAACTGCCAGGAAGAGCTTGGGAATCGGCAAGCCAGTCTGTGGCATGTTTTAATTTACCTCCCAATGCATTCTGTAAAGTAGACATCAAAATATTGGAATTAGAGTTAGAACACGTAGAGTTCATGAAAAGGGTAAGGAAAAGGGTACAGTTTACACAGGATGACTAACTAAACAATTGTATTCCATGCGAATAAGGTCACATAGCCATGGAAAATGTACATAGAAAGTGTACTGTTCTACTTAAAGTGTGAATTTATAGTACTGGTGTAGTATGTGTGTGTGTGTGTGTGTGTGTGTGTGTGTGTGTGTGTGTGTGTGTGTGTGTGTGCATGCATGTATATGACTGTCTGTGTGTATCTCTGTGTGTATGTGTGTGTGTGTGTATGTGTGTCAGTTTGCTTGTGAGCATGTGCACTTGCATGAATAATTAAATTACCAGAGCTTTCTTCATAACAGTGATGTCATCAGCATCCCACTCATCTTCATCATATGTTGTAAGCTGTAGTACACGGATTATTTCATGGATCTCATTTTGTAGCTGGCCAATCACATAATCACGATTATTTTGTGCATCAGCATGTCCATATCCACCTGTAGAGGAACCAACTATTAATCAGTTAATTAACTAGTATATATATATATATATATATATATATATATATATATATAATTCATAAATGTATACAAGCTCAAGGTATGAATGTTCTAAACACTATGACACAAAAACATTTGCTGTCTGCACTATTTGTTAATATCAGAAGAAAAAATATGTTCTTTTATAAAATCCTGTGTAACAGTCTAAGGAATAATAACACAAAAGTTGTATATTAATCGACACAAACTCAATCTGTTAAAACTATGCACAAAGTCCATCCTACAGACTCTGACTGGCTGGAATACTTTGAGAAGCAAAGCAGTGGTCATGTCAAACAAAAGCCATGAATTATCAATAAAAAAATAAAAAATCTCCAGGTAACTCAATTTAAATAATAATATTAATACATCACAGGTTTGTAAGCAGAGTGAACAAATAATTTATTGCAGAAGTCAACTAGTGATTTATTATTGAATTGGTGACTGATTTGCTTAGACTTGGTATTATTTTAAAATGAGAGAACCAGACAAAAATCCTTTTAATTTTTTATTGATGCACAAAAAAGCCCACAGACAAAACCAAAAAATTCAGATATGATCCAACAACATGAAGTTATGCATAGCATGGTGTGTGCATCTACCAACTACTCTGTAGTAGACTAGACTATAGTATGACTGAAACAAAGTCATCACTGGGACAATGTGGCAACTGAAACAATATGCTGAATCAAATTGTATGATGACTTATTTATGCAGGAACAGATTTATGGGGGACCGATGCCAGTTGGAATTGTGATGTAGCTGGGGTTTGAGGCATGAGAGATTTGAGGTATGTCGGATCTGAAGTGTGTAAGAACTAGGTTATCTTGGAACTGAGGTACGGCTGGAACAAGCCCTAGATTCCAGCCCACCAGTGAAAAGGAAAACTTCAGATTTCTAATTAAGCACCAAACACTTCTAACTCCTAAGTATAACAGTCCACACACAGGATACGAATAACGATAAAGTATACCATATCACTATGGTAACAGCCCATGGAGCCAAAGATCAATTACTTCATTGATAAAAAAAGGATGCTCGACCAGGTTGTTTAATCAGCCGTAATCAGTAACACTTCAAACACAATATGCTGACACATAAACTAAGTACAGAACCAATACATGGCAAGAGAGTCGTGGCGGCCGGTGAGATCACACGTGGTACAACGAAGCCACAGTATGACTACGATGCGCTAAAACATGAGATAACCACGGATCAAATCCATCAACACAACGACAAGCTTTCAGACTGTTCACTGGCTTAATCTGTGATCTATGATAACTTGGTTGGAGCACACTCGTTATCGTAAGGTAATATTTTTGATGTTCCTACGCCTAGAAACAGGAAGTTTGTGATGTTACCGGTAAGTATAGGTACATAAACTGGAATAATAAAGTGGTTTGCTTGATCGGTTCGATTAACGGCGCTACTGATCGCATCTGGGACATATCTGTCGATATCCGGCAAGTCTCCCATCCGGATTACAAAAACTATATTTGGTAAAGTTCTAACAATCGGTATACAGTTAGAGACAAAGAAAAAGCATACCATGATTCCTCCCAGTGAGGTGGCCAGTTGAAGCACACCACACCCTCTCCTTAACAATGATCTTAAGTAGGTACATGAATATCTACGCTAACAGAATTTATTTACAACTACTAGGAGGCGGTGTTTGTTGGTGTTCTCAAGAAAGTGACGACATAGATACTGGAGTTCCTGGCCCGGAGTCTACTTGTACCCGATTGTTAAAGTGGCTCACGTCAGACGTCTTCGCGTGATGGAAGATTATATTTATAGCCGTAAATACTGCGGGCCTTGGGTGATTAGCTTCGTACAAATCTCGACTGACTGGGCATCGAAATCTGCCTACTGACTCGGATGGAAAATTTAAATGCATATCTGCAGCCACCACAGATGTTGTCGAGCTACAGAAATAAACCATATTTATTACTCAACGTGTGTAAATTATAACCTTGCAACAAACATTCTCACTCTCTCTTTTTCTGTGAGACATAAAATTTCAGTCTCCACCTAGCTACAGGTTAATTCAACTGATACGACAAAATCCCCACTGCCTTCATATAACTTATATAAGTAATTGAGAGCGAGTGTTCTGTTTAGTCACAGCACAGGTAGCATCTGGAACATGTGGCCAATTGGGCAACTTCCTGTGGAGACATCCCACAGTTAACACAGGTTATTTGATTTGGTTGGTACTCTGACCTGGAGAATTGTAGCACACTGCTCTAACCAATGCACCCATATGGCCGATGCCTTTTACTAAAGGCTGAAACATCCCACACGACCCGAGGCAACACCGAGATGTTATCCAACTCCACACAGAGAAGTCTGCAGTACACTGACAACAGCCATATGGAAGAATTTGGAACGGACAGAAGAAAACCCCATATCTATGTTGATAAAAGATGGCGTGTAGGAAGACGGGACAGGAAACGGAACGATTCAGCATTGCACCGTATACAATGATACACGGCATGAGATCAGGAAATACTACAGTCAACACACACGAACAACGATATTCAGAAGCAGCAATGTACAGTCGGACCAGTAACCATCATTCCCACCCAAACAATACCCATGCCCCCCTACTTATAAATAATCATGGCTGCCGTTTTAGGACACGTTTCTCTCCACTATTCGGTAACAGACCATGACTCCTATGACTTGGCACGCAGTCTTCCCTTCTCAGAACTACACGTTTATCTAAGTAAGTTCTCCTCGTTTACAGAAACTAGAATGACTCATCCAATACACCTTTCTATGTTATTTGTTGATGGATCCAGTTAGATTGATAGTACTGTTAGTAGATAATAAACATGTTGCTACCTCTCTACCTGTTACTACCGCACTGACTTGTATTTCTTGAATATATATGTATTGTGTGTGTGTGTGTGTGTGTGTGTGTGTGTGTGTGTGTGTGTGTGTGTGTGTGTGTGCGTATATACTCTCACTAATAAATAATCATTTCATAAGTTGTTCAAGTCAAGAAATACATTTCGTTTATGAGCTATGGGTTATAAAATCCAGACTAATAGCCTTTTTATTGTACAATGTTTCTAGCGTGGCTTTCCACAGTCAATGTGCATTCTGTTGTGTATAATTCTTGCATTTATCAAGCGTTTCATAATCTATCTGTATCCAATCTACTACAATCCATACGAATTTCCTAAAAACCTACGTTCAACCAACTTTGCACAAGCTGTGTGTTTGTTTTTGTTTTGTTTTTATAGTCCAAAGCTGTCACACTTTACATAATCCATATGTAACAGCCATTTCCATAGCCTCCGGGTATTCACACCGTTAGCAGCGAATCTTATTGCAATCATGTATATATACCCACTTGATTGAATGATACAAAATATGACACTTATTAGAGATTTATAAAGTTCATATCTTATCTCTGAAGTCGGCTATAATGTTTCTTGGTACCAATCTACATCAATAAGAAAGTCAATAACATAACGATGAGATATTTATTTAATGTTCAGAAGTGCCGTGATATGTCAGAGCGGCTTCCCAGTTTCTTCTCTGAGTGTATAAAAAAAGCAATTCTCTGATAAAGTCATCTAGCCGAATGGCTAATAGAACCTGGACAGAGATGATAAAATGTCATTTTTATGGGGAAATCACCCATAACACACACACACAGACAGACAGACGGGTGACAGGAAATATTTGTTAGCTTGAGTCAGATATCGGGTTTATCATCCACGGTGTCATTTCCAGTAAATGGTTCTGTCTATTCAGAGGACATCATTTCAGACACTTGTGTAATATTGGATGTGATAACTCTTACAACGCACCAACGCCCCACTTACATAGCCGCTGTTATCAGCGACCTTTTGATTTTTTATAGCTAAACATTAATACTGTGAGATACTGTTACGGAGCATAGGCAGACAATGTCTGGATGTCTTGTCACTATGGTGATATCCTTGTTTATATAATACGCCCCCCCCCCCCGAACGTAAGGGCAGAGGGGGAGTACCCGGCGAGTACCTTCACCTCCTCGTGTACATTAATAACTGAATTTTAGACAAAAAGCTGAAATAAACAGAATTCTAGGCAGCAAATGATAACGGCGACAGATTTATCTTAAAATAATACTAGAACTGTTCAGATCCTAAACAGCCTCTATACTCAACCGCAGATCCAGGCAATCTCCGGATCTGGCCTGTTCAGGAACCCCCTTTTCTATCTAGCACATCCAAGCCTACCATATAAACACGAATTGTTGCTGGCTGTAGCATACAAATGATGCTTTGATTAGTATCTGTTTGCTAATAATACATCTCTCTCTCACACTCTCTAAATACTGTCATCAGAACACTGGCCCTTGTGATGATAATGATGATGATGATAATAATTATTATTATATGATACACATCACTCATCACCAATTTACCACAACTTAATCAACATTTTATCAACCAGCAGGTGAATTTCCTTTGCTCTCCATCGTTCACCTAAGATTACATTCAGTGCATTGTAATGTTTAACAAAATGCTTCCCCCCACTGAAGTTGGAAAGTTTATACTCAACCATCAGAGCCAACAGTCTTCCTATCCACATGCCACTGTACACAAACACCAGTTGCCTGTCCACGGCTTGGTACTACAGATTTCTAAGCACTGAGAGGTGCTTTAACATCCCAATTTAATTATTTTCAGTCGAACAAAAGTAACATATCTTGATAGTGTAGCTAAATCATTCGTTAAAATATCTCACCAAATGAACATGCACCTGATGTTATGAAACAAAAACAAATCCCACAAATACAGTTATGGGCCAAATTCAATCCCAGAAACTGGATGTTTGCAATGCCGTGCTCTAACAACTGCACTATCGAAGTATCAGGTTATGATTACTGAAGTAAAAAAATCTAAGTTAACAAAATGCACCACATCACAACTAACATACACAACAATAATAAATACATTTATGTATCGTTTTCTGTATCTGTTGCTCGTTAATATTTAGATCTCAACCTATAAGCATTAAATAGAAAGGGAAAAACAATCATACCAATCCCAAAACGTTGCTGTTTTATGGCCACTTTTGTGCACAAGGTACACTGGTAGGCTAAGTGGACCCAGCGATCTCCATAGACAATGAGGCCAAGTGAAAAATGAAACACCCTTCTGACATAGCCCAGCCAGGGTTTAAGCCCAGGTGCTATAGCTATGTGGCCAACCGTGCTACCAGTTAGGCCATGGAGGCATTTTGTAATGTACATTTACAGGAAGTGTGTACATTTATACGTTCATTTATATATATTTGTACCATTTTCAAATTGTTTTAAGTCCAAACACAGCAACACATATCTTGAAGGACTTTCTTCTCTCATCATCATCATCATCATCATCATATTATCTCATCAATTTGTATTCTTCATCCAATATGGATCAGTACAATTACAGTACTGTTATAAACTCTACTTCTACTTCTAGCTGCCAATTGCATCCACATAATTCACAGTAACCAATCATCATAGAACCAGATCCTCAATTAATCCACAATAATCAGTCACTGAACAACCAAATCCTCAATTATATCTGAGTTAATGAATGAGCATCTTAAGAGTCAGTGACTGATTAAGATTTAATGACACATCAGTGCAAAATACATCATTTTGTGTCACCCTTTATTTGTCGACTGCTACAAATCAGTTGACTGTTACAACTCACTTGACTGTTACAGACCAGTTGACTGTTGCAGAGGAGAACACAAAACAAAAGTTCAAAGTAGGTGAGTGAGAATATGAAAAATCAGAGTTCGGGTTAATTAATTGTAATTTATAATTGTCAATTAATTACAATTATGGTTTAACTCTAATTCAAATATACCCTAACTGTAATAGAGTGTTAGTAGGTGGTGGATTTGAACCAGGAACCTCCTAGATTATAATCCTGCCACAATGCATATATGATATATCACAGACTTAAGTGACAGTAATCAGCATCATGTAAAACGAATCTAACGTGAATCATATATTAAAGGTCATCATCAAACGACGTGGCTGAATAACAATCGTGAGCTCGGTGAATCTGAGGTCATTATATTGTGGTATTTAAAAATTACTCTTATCTCTATTCACAGCTTACAGTTACAGCTGCCTGACCCACAGCATTCCATCTGATTCAACTTGCTACTGAACTAAGTTGAAGTAAACCACAGAACAAGTGAGATGGGGAAATTGTTAGATTCCTACTATGGCGCCCCCTCCACAGTCATTCACTCTAATACTATGCCAACATGCATCCCCCAGCCAATTGAAATGGCTTAATAAATTTAATCAGTAATATATATATATATATATATATATATATATATATAATGGCCAAAATGGCAGTTATTTAATGTGACTGGCAACCTCAAATGAGAGAGGCGCATATGGTCTGTAATTTATATCTTTCCCATGGAGACTTCCCCACGGAAATTTAGAATATATGTCATGTTCAGTGGAAAAAAACCCTGCCAGTTGCCTGGTTGGATGAAAAACTCCTCCTACCGTAGTGCCATGGCTGAGGCGCGAACCTGCAACCTCCAGCACAGAATGACCATAGCCATAGGTAAATAGTCTCACCATGAGGCCAGAGGCAGTATTTAATGTCATGGTTTTTAATTCACCAATCAGATGACAGGATCCAACTAGGTATTCAATAATAAACATGTTATTGATCAGTAGTGGAATCTAATTAATATTTTTCGGAAAGAATTAAAAAACCTTCATTCAGCAACTGATCATGTTCTAATGCCAGCATTGGTTGCGTTCAGAACAGTATGGCAACAAGGTCGTCAAGCAAAAAAGGTTTACTGATGACTGAAACATCCTACCGACACAACCAATTTACTGATGACTGAAACATCCTACAGACACAACCATTTCTTGAATTCAATCCCACAGCCTGGAGATCTGTGATGCAGTACACTACCCACTGCAATCATACAGATCAGGCCTATGACCAGCTGACCGTAATGCCATCCATATTTTAACAGCTGCAACACCAACTTACTTTTATCTCTATCAGAAAACCCAAAATGTCACCATTACTGTACCAGTACATCAAAGATCTCAAACCCGAGAATGGTGCATAACTGATTGCCAGTGTAAAGACCGTCCTTGACTCGGACTTTTGATTGTAATACGTACTTAAATCCATAGGATGACAGTACTTGAATCCATGGGATCACAATCAAGTGTGTGGTTTGTTTAGTTTCGATGATGGTCACACCTCATACGTCAATGGCTGGATATGTGACTCCTTAAGAAACCATCCCACAAACACAGATAAAAGTTCAATTTGAACCCACAGCCAGAAGATTTACAGCTTAGTGTTCTCACAACAGGGCTATAACAGTAATCGGGGGGGTGCATTGTGGGGCTTTACATTGGGAACATCGGAACTTGAGTTTTTGTTGTAATTCAAATATTTGTTATCCCACTCAATGATAATTAACAAGATTCATCTTACATTTGAATAACTTTAAACTACTCACAACACACTTCAATCACCTACCATAATAATGACCAGCCTCAATCATACCTATTGTTGAAGATTTTAAAACATAACAATAAACTTTAATCCTCCACAATAATAATAACATCATGGTTGGCTACAAATGATGAATTTTCATAATGCAGTTCACCTCCCCTAACCACCCCCCCCCCCATTATATTAATATTTACTGACCTTGATCTTTAGTAGTAATGTAGATTTTTATCCCTGAGATAAGAACGGGTGTAAGTTGTTTAACTTGTTCTAAAGATCGCTGAAGCCATTCTCTGTGTACTTGATGCGTTAGTTCCTTCTCCCGAGCATCGACCTCCTTAGCCATCTTGGTCAGTACGGGACTTAAATTCTGAGAGACGACGACAAAAATGTGATGTATTTAATAAAAAGTTAACGAGCCACGTTTGTAGGAAATAGTAAACATTTAATCAAAATGTTGAGATCATTTATTACATGGAAAAGGTGTCAAATACGTAATTCGTTAATGCTGTGTTTTGCATTAACGGGTTCTTATTTCATATCATAGTTCATCTAATTGAATATATATATATATATATATATATATATATATATATAATATATATATATCAAAACTGAATTATTCTCCTTATTTAATATTATTTTAATAACAAATAAAAAAATGTATGTGAATGAAAAATACATTTTGTGGTACAGTCCAAGTAACATAATCAATATCAATATTTATGCTACATAAATCTACTTAATGCATTAATCATTTACTAATAAATATAGGAATATCTTAATTAACTAGATTTAAAATGACCATAATCAGACAGTACCATAGAGCATCTGTACAATACAAATATAGCACTAAAGAATATATTAATAATACTATTAATAATAGATTGTCTTGAAGTTTTACAACATAAATTTCCAGTTGAGCATATGGTGTAATTTGTAATACTTCAAAATATAATTTACCATATATATATGTGTGTGTGTGTGTGTGTGTGTGTGTGTGTGTGTGTGTGTGTGTGTGTGTGTGTGTGTGTGTGTGTGTGTGTGTGTGTGTGAGAGCGAAAGACATATAATAACTGTATGTTACATTATAGTACCTTAACAAAAGTGACTAGATCATCCATAGACTCAACAACCTCTGTAATGGCCAGGTATTCCAAAACATTCTTACAAATTCGAATGATTTTTCTGACCTCCGACTCGTCAAACGCCACCAACAGTGCCGATGTGCCCTGGAGGATACCTGAAAGGTAAAAACCATTTAATCTTAGAGACAGAATATTAAAAAGGTTCAAATGTTCAAAACGCGGGATGTAATGATGAAGACATTTTCACAAAGCGAAAAGATAGAAAAACGTCAAAACAACTTTTCACCTGGGAAGTAAACATTATGAACTGGAAAGACCCCGTATATATTAACACAGACCGAGAACAACACCCAATCTGACATATTCTATCTACATCAATAACCAAGTAGACCATCAGCTGTCAAAATCATCAACAGATGGCTCAATCTAGTCAAAATATTTTACGTTTGTTCCACACCTATAATAAGACATCAATCCCCCAAATTTAGGAGTACCGATAAATTTTAATAATCTAAGCTATACTGAAATTGATAAGTTTGTTTTCGTGTGATATTGCTGAATTAGTGTGGACCTCTTGCAATTTCACAACACTGACATATCACTGAAGCCTGTGTGACAATGGCGGCAGTCTGTTATTGATGTACGTCTGGGGTGAAAGGATAACAATAACAGTAAGCACCAGTACCTTATTGTTAAAAAAATAAAGCCAATATTACCACGCTGTTAGACGGTGTTTTATATTTATTACAGCAGTAAAACTACAACCAATAAAATAATGTGAAAGTGATCATATTTATCTGGATAGACAAACTCCGACAGATGGATGGGTAGATGAGCAAACAGGCATGTAAACAAAGAATAATCCAAGCTATTATCAACAGAATACTTTTAACGGAGAGCAATACCATCCACGGACACAATACACTTGTATAATAACTACTGTTTACCCTATCAGTTCGTCATCTAATCATCCAATGACCATTTTATTTATCTCTATCCATCCGTTTTCCTGTGTGTACATCATAATCTGTTCTCATACAATTTGCCATGTTTTCTGATAATAACAAAGTAATACACCTCCCTCCTGTTTTTTCACTGATAAATATTACTATATTATCCGAGTCACATTTGTGTGAAGAATTTCCAATCATATCATCATCGACAGGAGATGTTCTACGATAATTTATCACCCAAGCTACCAAGAGTAAAATTTTCTGAGAACCCGAGGAACAATTGGAATTCACAGAAAAGGTGCCTTCCTGGTTAACCACATCAGTTGATGATTATATGAATGGACATAAAACATTAAACATAATCGTGAACAAATATTTATCTCTCATCCTTAGTTTCCTGAACTACATTCCCAAACTCATTAGTGGACATACAAACTTACATTACTGCTTCTATCACAAATACATATTTAAGAAATGTACTTATAGCAACTCTTGGAAATAGTTTTCTGTGTCTAACCTCCGTGAAGTTCAAGATTCTTGACACAATTTTAGATTGGTGATTTATTTACATGCAAAATTCCAATATTTTCACATTCAGCTAACTAAGTTAATACAGGGTTCATACACATTTTGACATCTCAGATTCCAGGACCTTCCAATGTAAAATTCAAGGACCTTTTCAACGAATTCACGAACTCTTAACGTGCAAAAGATACACCCATATTTCGGAAGAAGTGTAATGACTGAATTCATATATGCTTATGAATAGAAATATAGATCTATATGTCCAAATTCCAGGACTTTCAAGGACCTCTACAAAAATTCCAGGACTTTCCGGGTTTTCAAGGACCTGTGCGAACCCTGTAATATCCCATTAAGCTCTGATGGAAACCCATCATGCTAAAATAATCTCATTAACAAAGGACTTTGTAGAGTAATTTTATACTTACTATTTAGTACTTTCTACCAATTATGTATTACATGTATTATGTAATGGGATACCATCTGCTATCTGATTTTATGTCACATATGCTATTATGTACCATACTACGCTATCTTAGGCCACATTAATCCGTGTTAACTTATCTGACCTTATCTTGTGCAGCTATGCCACAATCTGTCATATTGTGCCGTGCTGTGCTGGTTTAACTGACATTAAGTTTTGCTTTACCACTGAATCAGTCTAATTTATTAGCAATAGATATATATAAGCATGTATTATTTTTAATATACGAATGACATTAACTTAGCCATATATGGCAATCTTCCATTATTACACGTTATGGAACTACAAGTATAACACATTTAATTATAATACACCAACTAGCACCGAGTTCAAAATCTCCAACTAATTATAAATGCTTATTCTTTTCTCCTCTCACAATATCAGCTTACAAAACAAAAAATGAGGAATTTGCCACATAAACAATTATTATTAAACATGGAATGCACAGTGAAAACAAAAACAGTTTCAATCTTTTCATAATTTACGTCCAATCCCCCTCCTTCGAAGTTATCTGCTTGCCAATTGAACCATACACAACAACCCTAATTGAATTAATTAAGATATTAGAAAATAGCTGTAACCTAAACTGTATCATTTAAACTTTGAACACATCTCCAAACCACTGGAAATTAGTAAAAACAAAACCGAGTAATGCTTTACAAATTACAGAACTATGCTTCCATTTCAAACAAATTTGTGCTATTTAAATTCCACGGTTGTATAAACTTCCTGTGACAGGGAGTATTCATGCCATCAAGTGAAATTCCAACTACAGAAGCTGGCATAACTACATAGATAACCGAAAGTTAACAATTACAACAACCAGTTGTTGCTATGGTAACCAGTGTAATCATTTGGAGATTATAAGACAAAGCTTAGAGCTTCCAAATACCACACACACTGATCCTTAGTGTGTGTGTGTATGTGTGCGCGCGCGCACGCGTGTGTGTCCATAAAACTATTAAATAGATCAGTTAGCACCAAACAACAGGTGCCTGTGTTCGTGCGGGCGCGCGTGCGTGTGTATGCACATTCTCAACAACAAAATGAAGTATAAGCCAGATAGAGGTATTTAACTACCCATAAAACTATTAAATAGTTAGTTGGCATAAAATAACAGGTGTGTGGTGTGTGTGTGTGTGTGTGTGTGTGTGTGTGCGCGCGCGCGCGTGTCAGTAACAATATAACACCATATAAACTTTTGATGTAGCTGAAGAATTGCAAGAATGTTATCACCATCAGAGACACCAAATACTATTGTTAGCATATAATCTTGGATAATAATGACTCACTGATAAATTTAAATAAAAGTGAATGATGATGATGATGATGAAGACTACTACCAAGGTGTAGAGGGTCTTAGAAGTCTAATAACACTAAATACAAGCCGTTAAATAATTCTATAGGTACCATCGATTTAACCTATTTAAATCTAATAGTAATACATACAAAACAAGTGATTTAAAAACATTTTGGATTCAAAAATAATAATAATAATAATATTGACGCAACCAATAATAACCCAAATTAAACCTGATTCAGATTTACAAATATAATGAACATGTGATATGTTGTCATAAGCCCACTTCTGTGTACCTGTTAAACAGACTGAGCCATCTCCAGTGGTAATATGCTGAATGGGATTAAGTTGAAACTCGCTTCAGACACAGGAGGAGAGAATGGGATTTGAAAATAACACTGACTACCAGTTAGGGATAGAGTGGGTCACCATAACAAATATGTAATATTTGCAGTAATAATCAAACGGCTAACCTATTAACCTGTTAATAAGCCTTTGGTGCTGCCATAAAAAAACAGTAATTGTGTTCTTCCACTTTTGTTATTGAAGTTTACTGAATGAAAGCTAACAATGCTTGAAATGACCAATGTGAAGTGGTCGTGGGGGTGTCGGTGAGTACACTGCATAAAATAAAAATTGGATATTTTAGTTTTGGATTTGCGTGTACAGGAGTGTGTATCACTCTTAAAACACACCTGCAGAACAGATATTCTAGAGGAATACAGATGTGCAGTAGCAGATACCCACACACACACCTATGAGTGGACCTATCTATTTTGGGAGATGCCCATTACACACACACACACACACCCCACACTATGACTGAGTCTGTATATTTTGGGAGACACATACACACACACACACACACACACTATATATATATATATATATATATATATATATATAATTTTATTCATTGGATACAGGTAAATAAACATTCCTGGTTTAAAAGCAGAGACCTTTCCCAGTTCGTAAGCAAAGAACACAAGATCCTGATCCGGGACAGCTGGATTAATTATTTCTTCCGGAACGAGACCATAATATCAGTCTGCCGATCTGGTGTACTAGAGGATGATTCAGACAGACAGGTACTAGTCCAGGTGTTCCCTGATAATAACATCTACGGATTTGGTCCAGGGCGTAGGTGTGTGGGGGATGGTATCCAGTGCCAGGAAGGTGTGAGCTAACTATAACTCTTCCTATCTCTCTCTCTCACTCTTTTTTTATCCATTTCCTCATTTCTAGTAGTCATGTGATACCATCCACAATTTCGCTGACTCACCAATAAACAGGCAAGGAATTCTTGTGAATTATTCGCGTCTAATCGGAAACCTATAAATAGTTCCCCCCCCCGGGATAGAGAATAAAATACCAGACAACCTTGCTAAACCATAATCTTACCAATATTATAGTACACGATAGATAAACGGCCAATTTGTACACTGATTTTGAGATTGTGGAGATATGCAACAAAATTGAAAAGCCAACATGGATCCACCCTTCCCTCCGCCCCCACAGGGTAGATGATTGATGTTTACGGCCACGTTTGTGCACGTGGTAGACAAAATGGGCTGAAGGACCTCCAAGAGTAATGAAGTGAAGTCAAAGATGAAACACCCTTCAGATATGCCCACACCGAGAGAGAGTAGAACTCGGGTAGCGTACAGCGCAATGAAATAACAAACGTTAGTCTGGGCCAAATGTACTACCAGGAGTACTAGTACTAGTAGTATGTAAAGTAGCAATATCTTCATTATTAACTGTCAGATGTTTACAACACAAACAATAGCGCAACGCTCTGTAAACAAACAACGTTTTCTGATCGCAATTAGTGGAATGTTTTGTTTACTACAGCTCCGACAAGGAGAAATTGACCGTTTCAATCACCTTTTTGTTTCTTTGCCAAAAAACGACTCCCAGAATTGCATCTGAAACAAAGGCAATGGAACAAGCTGGTAAAATAAACAAGATGCCTGTGAGAATTAAGAGCTCCGTTCACACACACACGCACACAGCGCGAAAACTTTCTGTTTATCACGATGCTGATAGATCAACCACAGGTATTCATGGTTTACTATTCGTTCACAACGCCAATATTTTACCATCTGTTAAAACATGCAGATGCTAACAATCTCACACACACACACGCACACACACAGAGTGAAAGGGAGTATATATATATATATATATATATAAAACACGTATATATCAAGGCTCTGATACTCCCCGAACTACAAAAGCAAATCAAGGCTAAAGTTCATGACTGGTGTACTTGATGACTAAGCTTAGGTGATGATTTCAAAGACCCCTGCTGACAGAGGTGTTACTGAGGTCAGCTTTGAATGGGGTAAATAGTTGAGTGATGTTACTGAGGTCAGCTTTGAATGAGGTAAATAGTCGACTGAGGCTATACCGATGTATGGCTGGCTACATACGTCCATTATAGTTATACACACCTCGACTTTCACTTACACTACAGACAGTAACGTAACAAACGAGTCTCTTTTACAGTGAAGATCTTCTATAATGTGAACTACACGATCTAACCAAGTCTACGACAAACATCTTTACGCTAACAACGCGCTTCATCTGCTCACCAAACAGAACCGTATAGGCTGATAAAGAAAGGAAAAAATATCTGGCGATTAAGTTTTTCTTCAAATAGCCACATTTCTCAAGTGCGATATGCAGACGACTGAAAACAGCAGACGAGCCCCTACACAATGGCTGACTCTATTCAAACATCGAAACATACACGTGTTTCAATTTGACTATAATATTATAACTTGAAGAGACTGTACGGCCAATGCCCGACATACCAAAGGAAATACCAACAAAAAAGGTACAGACCGGAGAAAGACAGAGTGTAGGGAGAGGGGGTGATGCTATAATAATAATGAATTATTCTCTCTGAGAACTATCTCGGTAAGCTTTGAGTGGCTGTTCTCGCATCTACTGCTGGGATATATGTGTAGAGATTTTGGGGACATTTCACCACTTACTTTGTGCACATTTCCCACAGGGTTATATATTTCGAGCTTTTACTATCAAGACATATGCTCGATATTAGTACACATATCTCAAAGAAATGACAGACAGACAGAAAGACAACATGCCAGCAGCCAAATTATATCTAAAGCCATCACCTCATCCAGGTGTGGACACAACAGTTAATATAACTTCAGGTACTGAGGTAGTGGTCAGATTAGAAACAAAATACTCTTTTAATCCCCATCTGGACAATAACCAAGGGCTCTGAAATCTGAAGCTCCACCTAGCCGTAAATCAGCCCAGAGGGCAGTGAGCTTCTTATAGACTGAAATACAAGACAGGTTACCGGATACACTGTGCTTCTATGTATTTATTTCAGAAAGACTCAAAACAGAGATTCAGGCTTCTAGTCCTTTCAGGTAACAGTTTAGTCAGTTCGTCTTTGTCAGAATTCCTATTCAGAGCCAGGTGGCTTCTCGGTACTGGATCATGAGAAAAACTATCACATGTGATATAACAGATGTGATCTGCTGCCAATAATAATCTGTTAAATCAATTATTCAACACCCTATCCCTTTCCAATCAGTAGATTAACCTGGATGGCGAGTACTATCATTACTTCCAACTTCAAACCATGCCTGAAAACGGTAATTTTAAAGGTAAGACCATTACTGGTACTAAACACCTGCTTCGAATTTGGTCACCACCTGACACACAAAACGGATTCATCCAGGAGCCATATAATAGGCAAGAAAACAATTTCTACATTTTTCAGAGAGTTTTATCAAAATGGCTAAGTTTTCATTGGTAAAAATATAATTTCAACATGAAAAACATATAGAACTTTGAACCAAAATTTAACCATTGGAGAGGATAATGGCTGCTGAATGTAAATGGATCACTTACAGAAAACACTTTATTTCTATGCCATTCCAGTAGTTTACCAGACCAATTTTAACTAAAATAAAATTCAAGACATTTCTATGGATCACAATTACACAGGAACCGTGAAGGAAGTTACAAAACCTTGTGACTTACACTGAGGGATTTGATGAATGTCTGTGAGAGCGGACACACTGAACGACCAAATGATAACAGCCCAATCGATGTGACCCTCCCATCAATGGTGAAACGCAGGGAGGAGGGGGAAATGACTAACAGCAACTATCTCATCCTGGTTCTGTATTAGAGGATCTTATAAGCTGATCACACTGTATGGTGACATTTGACATGTGGTACATACCTCGGGATCCTTCGATTAACTTTTTCCGAGCTGGAGCGGAAAACGGATCAGATCGAAGCATCTGTGAGGCTTCCAGGAGCAGGATCGATGCCTCCTCAACACGGTTCAGTGCTGGAGGCATGTCCTGCTTCAGGATTTGATCTTCACTGTTATTGATTGTCTCATAACCAACCTGCAATATCATAGATAATAAATATATATATGTGTTGTTGAGTAGCTCAAGTTTTGTTCTGAACTTGAAAACATGTATGCACACACAGAATTTCTGTTTATGCAGATATAAACAATATATATATATATATATATATATATATATAAGAGAGAGAGAGAGAGAGAGAGAGAGAGAGAGAGAGAGAGTGGGAGATGTTTTGTACATACCTTGATAAGATTGTCCACTGCCAATTTAACAGCCTGCACTGGCCGTGCAAGGTCTGGCATAGCATTACCATCTTCAGCTTCTTCATGAAGAATAACCAACTTGGAGACCTTTAATAAATAAAATAATCTTTGATAATTAAAATAAGTATAATTGAATAGCAATATTATCAAAGTTATGACATATAATAAGTTGATTGTACAATAACAGAATGCATTATTAAAATGATTAAGTAATATTATTAACAAGGGTCTTTGATCAACTGTCTCTACTGTAACATCTCTTTACTTACATATGAATGACAATCAGTGCTTTTATGTTATCATCCAATGAAACACCTTTATCTAGCAAGCATGTGTTTGTATATGTTTGTACTGAATATGTAACCATAGCTCACAAAGGTGAAACCCCACTAATTAACGCACCAAATGTCTAGCTGTAATTGCCACAATATGAACCAATTACTGGCTAGCTAGCTACCTTTACAATAACATCACAACTGGACAAACTTGTGATATCTAGATAAACACCCCATGTTCACAAACACAGTAATATTCCATTTAAATCAATTATCTTACAAATACAATTGACATTGTTTTAATATTTGGGAAATATAAATTTAGCAACAATACGCACCACGTGACATGGCCAAAGTCAAGAAAGTTCTAATCTAATCTATGTCATAACTAATATATAGAATAATTATAATATATAAACTCACTCCCGGTTGGTATGGGGTTGAAACGACATAATATTGCTTTCTCAAGGCTGTATGTATTTGATTATGATTATATTGCATCTGGAAATGATGATCATGATTATTTGAGATCCTGTAATTGATTACAATCAATTACGATTACCCCATGTCTGAACAACATGATTAAGATCAATAAACCAAGTAATTTAACATAAAATATCGGAAAGGGCACAATCTTTGGCACTTTACAACAACAACAACAAAAAACTAATATTTTTACTAATATTAATATTTCTCACTTAAATATTTTATTTATTTATAATACCAAGCCTTACATTCTACTGGAGTTACTAATAAAAAACAAATGGAATTGCACAGAAAAATTGCCAAGAACGTCATAATTCCCAAAGTGTAAATCACCAACTTTTAGCTTTACCTTGGTCAGTCCCAGGATAGGTACAAATGATACATTACAAACAAACTGTTAATGAAACAGCTGTAAATTATACATACATTATAGACAAATCCTGCCTTTTATGGCTGTACAATTTATAGGCCATAAATATTAGGGGCCACATAAAGCAATATTAGATATAATGCAACAATAATTAGGTACTTAGACAAGTCAAGTTGTAAACATTTATACACCAAAACATTATTAAGCAATCCAGGATACGAAAGCCTATAATAATTTGGCAGGTCTCTCTGTATATAGTTACTGACACACACAAACAGACATTATATATTAGATTTATATAATTATTAATGTAGTTTGCTTTCATTTCAGTAGTTTGTCTCAATACTAATCATCAGTATATTGTCAACTTTCATTTTACAGTAAATGTTAATTTTTCCGTGTCATTTTAACTTTTTATTCCTCTCGTATTGTAAAGCACTTTTGAACATGATATATTTTATGAAAAGAGTGCTATATATATAAATAAATTAAGAGGATGGAACGTAATAATATGAGAAATTAAGAGCTCAGTGCTGTTTATAAAGAAAATATTATTGCAGGAACTAAACTGTGTAATTCGCGTCAACAAGGATCTCAATAAATCTGACATTGTTTATTTGAAGATCAGCCACTTGGCCATTTGTCACCATTAATATCACTAAAATTAACTCTGTGTGTGTGTGTGTGTGTGTGTGTGTGTGTGTGTACTCAGTATGTAACCAAGCCAAAACTTACAGAGTATATTATTATATTTGTTTAAGTCTGACCGAAATAATCAATCAAACTTTAAACATAACCTTCAACATTTTGTTTAATTATTTATCCACCATGGTATATATCTTCTTAAACATGGTGAGAGCAGGCGTCTCGCACGATGGTCCACTGTCATCGACAACGAGATCTTGTATAATCATCAGAAACATTTAGAATAATATTTAGAATGATAATATTATAAAGCAAACTACGGTTTATTTGGGAGAAGAAATTCTAGATGAACCTTCCAAATCTGGGTTCATCCTAGATGTTTAGGCTCGGCGCTGTCTATTAATCTGTCACATCATCAATTATCAGGGTACAAGCTTCAACAAAAACCTGATAGGACACTGTTTATTTGGGCCCTCCCCCTCCAACAGATATGGATCATCTTCTGTGACCGTTTTGTCTTTGTTTAACTCAGACAAACAATTCTGTTTCTGGATGGCGAGAAAAAGCTGCTTAAAAATTTAGCTGTCATTATTATTATTACAATCTTGACTTTATAGTTTACCAATTTATTCATATATCAACTAGTCCTTTCTGTTACTATTAAACATAAAATATTTATGCACAGTAACAAAAATGACCAATATTACAAGACTTTGTCCTTTTACACATGAAATTACCTATCACATTATACAAATAAATGTGGATTTTTCATTCAACAATGTTTATGTTTAATAATCACCCAGGACACCATATCATGAGTACTCATGAATACAAATGATCTTTGCCAAAGACGAAACCTCATTTATGGAGAAACCCTGTTACAATATTTTTCAATCTGTATATTCCTTGAAATATCAATAAAATATAGACTTTATTTAGCACTGTAATTTCTCAAAGTATCAAATTTCCCTATGTAGATTGTAAATTATAATTCACACAAAAATATAAACTAAATAATTAGTTAATTACACATTTGTCATGTTGTAAGCAAATTCTAATCAACAAAGAGTAAAACAAAAACCTTTATTTTGATGGCAAATTTGATGCACAAAAGCATGGATTCTCTCAAATCCAGTTCTATATATTAGTTTATTACACAGAACCAACAGAAAGATTTACGTATATTTAGTGTGTGGCCCTTTAAGTTTAACTGTCACACACATTATTGCCATCATTATCATCATCATCATATAGATATTTTGATTTGGTTGTATTCTTAACCGATGGGAAGACTACATCCACTTTCGGCATCGACCACACGAAATTAAGTCCGCTTCTCTCCTATTGTGTGTCCATCCTGTTTAGATTCAGTGCGCCCAAGGGGCTTGTCAATGGTCATGTCGAGGGCACCATAAACAACGCAACATCAGATGATTCCGGTGACAGGTTTTGGCTCAAAACGCCGTCATCGTTCATATCTGTATGGCTGTCTCAGTCGGTCCTGAGGCCAAACAATATAATTAGATCTTATCAGCGTGACACGGTTAGCATTGACCTAACATTAGCCAATTACTGGCCTTTCTCTGTTGGAACAACATTTTAATAGCATCAGCCAGTCCGACTAATTATAGCTATGATAGCTTACGATAATACAGCAGCCCTAACAATTCTAACCATCTTTCGTTTATTATCGAACAACCTCAAGTAGCGTTAACTCAGTGACTAAGTGACTCAGAACACACTAAATGTGACGCGGACTATTTGAGGATTGGGTGTAAACCTTTCGATGTCAGGTAGCTTAGTTAACAAAGCTATAGGATTAAGCATGTTTGGGAATTTGCATGCGAGTTCGGACCGACTGTTACACGTCAGACATGGCAAACAAGCTAAGGATACCCGGAAACAATGCCGCCTTATGAAGACGAACAGAATCTCGACTCCGTAATTCAGCATACGTCAATTATTGCATTCACTGATTCATAAGAGCCTCATTCATCAGTCCCATGTTTGGAGTGTCCACAGCTTGAGCTAGGGTGTCCAGCAATAATTCTATTCAATGAATCGCTGTCATTGTAATAATTATCATTTTACTGCATCAACAGTAACTGTGGACTGTTGTCAAATACCGGTAGATCATCAAGCATGGATATTAGAACAGTACTTCAACTTGTTTCTATTGTAGCCCAGGAAGAATTACACATCAACTAGACCAAAAATATCCTAGTATAAAAATACGAGAAGTGATTCGATAAAGATTTTTTAATTTTTTTATTTCTTTAGTAATATTAACAGTTTAGCATCACTTCCCTGGCTGACAGATGAAGATTGGTATTGTACGGCCACTTGTGTGCACATGGTAGGCTAAATGGGCCAAGCGACCTCCAAAGCTAATGAAGCGAAGTCACAGATGAAACAACCTTCAGATATGTCCATGCCCAGATTCGAACACGGGTGGTAGTGATCATTGGTCCAACACGCTACCACTAGACCATGGAGGCACCCTCTCTGGCTAATAGTCGTAGACATCATGAATTGCCACCAAAAAAACTACAGCAGCCAGCCCGAAGCAAATTATTCATAACAGCTCTCATGTTCTCTCCGATTTCAACGTTATTCATTTTTTTAAATCGTTCAAGCAGAAAGATCTGTATATATTATATATATATATATATATATATAATGTTAAAAGATATGACACGAACTGTGAACATATCAGTTTATAACAGCTCTTCAGCAAGAATGCAGAAAGTAAGTACAGTCCCATTCACTATGCAAAAGAAAAAATTATTATCACTGAGACAGCATTTTTATCAAATAACAAATCTAATTCCACTGACAGGAACGTCAACAGTATTTGTTAAAATAATTACGTGTCACATTTATTCAGGTGTCATATCACGAAAACAAACCAGCCAATAAGAGACAGACCTATAGAGAGTATCAGCAAAGACACTTTCTTTCAATTGCTCTACAACCCAAATAACAACTTGCAATCTGTTTAGATTTGATATCCAAAATAATGAGTTTCTATTATTTCCATGTGATCTCATTACATCTTATTCTATCAAGAAACGCGATGCACTATGGTCCACTCCTGAAACAAACCTATATACAGGACGTCCTTATTGAAGTTCATAGATAAATATCAGAATTAATTCACTTCTTTTGAACATACTCAGCATATGAAAAACTCTTAGTTCAGATAGGTCAAAAGCCAATATCTTTGAGAAATGTTGTTCATTTAAAAGTATATTGTTTTGCATATTTCAGTGGAATTCTATGGACAGTAAAATCAGAAAATCTTGTTCACTTGAAGTAACCTTGGTATCATTTCAATCATAAACTAAATAAATTCCATGCATTTTCAGACAGAGATTCCAGTATTTCATGGAAACAACTTCAACAGCTGATCTTGCCACTTTCTTGGTCAGTTGGTGTCTTATTTTTTATTATTGATAATCGTTTAAAATGTATACTGATATAAACCATTTGATAGGGATAATCACACCCGACAGGTAAATCACAAGAGAACTTTATATTCAATATTCTCCATCACATACTACAGATACAATGAAACAGCTTCTTTGTTATCTTGGGATACCAGTCTGTATACCAATTATCTGACGTTTGATTACTGATAACTACCAAATTATTGATAATCGTTTAAAATGTATACTGATATAAACCATTTCATAGGGATAATCACACCCGACAGGTAAATCACAAGAGAACTTCATATTCAATATTCTCCATCACATACTACAGATACAATGAAACAGCTTCTTTGTTATCTTGGGAGACAAATTATGTACTGTCCATATTATTACTATTAGTGATATGCTAACACATCTCACTAACAAGAGGCATAGATGACGTACACAGCCATCACGTGATATTCAGTCATTGTGACATGTTTCTTAATTAGTTATTACATCATTATAGCCTTGATGCGTTCATTTGGATGCCTTGAACTGTTTCACCTCTAAACAGAAGGTGGCCAGCATGTATTTCTACCATAACACTGTAAAACAATAGTAATTATCCAAGTAATTACCATAAATGAGAGAACCAGAAGGGCACACACACACACACACACACACACAAAAAAAATAAAACAATGTACCCAGTGTCTCCACAAATGACAATCTGTTGTTAATGTGAGATTGGACTTGGGAGTGCTCAGTTAACTGACTTGAAGTTGAATGCATGTTCTAAGCCAGATCAAAGCACTTCCAACAAACTTACTCTGTCCAGGTATCTATGTTTATTTGAAGCTGACATGTGTGGCCTTGTCCTGTCTAACATCACCTTGTCATGGGTGCCAACATTGATTCTCTGGTTGGTGACACCTGAGAACAAGCACTTCCTCTAGGAAGCAGCCATTATTATGTTAACACGCACACACAGTGTTTTAATGAACTTACAAAGGTTACTAGGTCCTTTTATTTCCTGCTAGGAAGCAACAGTAAACACAGTTTGTGTCAACATACCCACAGCACATGTATTTGTGTAATTGGGTGGAAGAGGTTGAAAGAGACTGAGCTTTTTACAATCCTACATAAGTACTTGTTAGTCCTCATGTGTAGTATATTTAATTATGGTAGTTTGATGCAAATTAAATGTAGAACTCCATATACCCAGACCCATGATTACAGCCATGTCCATGATACTTCAAATGCATGTTAAATAAATGGACAATAACACATGTCTGATGTTTTGTGCACAAGGAAGCCTAAATGGGCCAAGTGACCCCACAGGTAATGAAATGAAATACCCTTTAGACACATCCACCCTGAGATGTGGACTCAGGTGGTCAAGATCTGTGGCTAACTGCCCTACTAGTTAGACGGTGGAGGACCCCCCATTAAGTCACGCAGGTTTGTGCTGTGTCACAACACACAGTAATATAATCATCACTTAACACAGAATCAACTTCCTTGGTGTATATGGAAAGAAATCCAAATGTTACTAAAAATTCCTATTAAGACTATTGGTTAATTCATAAAATGTAACACCAGAGTCAGATATGACACATGTTAATAGACGTTTAACAGCATGATGACAATTGGGGTCAACTCAATTCTGGAACTGATGGGCAATTCCAAAATTGGTTATTTAAAAAAATGGAATTTTGGAATTGATCAATTTGATGCGGAATTGACGCCGTGTCTGATTGGGGTACATTTATAAAGAATCCAACAAAATTAAATTCAGTACATGTGGCTAAATGAAGTATTATATCATAAATTATTTTGTGGATTTACAAATTACCGAGATATCAATTACAATTTCCTTTC
This sequence comes from Paralvinella palmiformis, assembly GCA_025642065.1. NCBI lineage: Eukaryota > Metazoa > Annelida > Polychaeta > Terebellida > Alvinellidae > Paralvinella > Paralvinella palmiformis. The sequence continues at coordinate 368,120 of JAODUP010000308.1, read as the reverse complement.
TGTACTTTCAATTCTATTTCCATATTTCAGTTGATCAGCAATTAAAATCATAAGCTGGAATTGATCAGACTCGGTGGTGAATGCAACAAATGACAATAATATTTATCATGTACTATCTAGCTCATTCGTGATAACGTTCAGAATCATATCTAATCTAAACAGATCCTAGTATCCAAAACCCCTACTGTGATTAAACCAACGAATATTTAGTGGCACATACTATATTACTACTTCATTATTATTAATAATCTTATAAGTAGATATATTCTATGATCTAAATAATCATTAGTACTATTGTCTAATATGAAGTTACTTTAAAAGTAGAACAGACACATTTAAATTACAGCACAAGATAATCTATTTTTCATCTATAGTACTATTAGTAGATCTTGTCTTATCATTTTAAGGGCTTTTGCTATATATGATAATATGGGGTTTGTTAATATTCATTTCTTGCAGAGTATGCATTTCCTGTTTATGATAATATGATTATGACATTGACATATGGCTATCTCCTAGTGAGTGGGCAGATATTAATGTGGATAACTGTCTCAATATGTATTTAGTTTTCACTTCTGCTGGGAGAGAATAATATATATATATAACTACGTATAGTTTAGATTTAATTACAATAGACATGGGAATTTAAATACCCTCATAACATGGCTCATTGCCATTGGGAAATATGATAAACTGATATTATTAATATTATGACACTGATAATGGTAATTGTAGAAGCTTGATCATACAGTGATTACAAGTCACTTTATGACCCGTTTATCACACTAGATCAGTAGATGACTGTAAAGTTAACACAATACTTGTGTCAACATTAAACTTACAGTCAAGTCACATACATTTAGTATTCATTATTTTGGATATAGACTTAGACCCTAGTCCTAGAGGCTAGGCCCTATGCCTGCCTAGTCTAGGCTAGAGTAGTAGAGACTAAGTAATAAGTCTAAGAGGAATAGCCACTAGCCTAGGTCTAGCATCTACACGTAACACTACAGGCTCTAGGTCTAGTCACTAGTGTCCTGATAAGCCATAGAATAGATGATAGATAATCATAAGGGTGAAAATTTCACTAGCTACTTTACAGTGTTCATAAATATCAAAACAGTCAGAGTTATATACATATTACCTGGCCATGGCCTCTAACACTGTGTAAGCAAACAAAATATACATGACATGGATGGTGGTTATCAAATAAAACTCGCCAAAAATAATTACAAACCTGCTGAGCTACAGGCTCCAGAATACTCTCAATCGTCTTCGTGTGGAAGACCGGCATCTTTGCTTGTCAGTTAAGCCTGCACTATGGGTAGGCACGATAATAGCTTTCGTATCCTAAAGAAATAAATATCCTACGCGGGACGTGCAGACTATATGAAATTATTCCACGACTTCGTAATGAAACATATCACAAACTTTTATGACAACTCCTCGCAACGTTCCCCCTTTTTACGAGAGACCCCCCTCGAGTACAAGTAATCAGCCTCGTTTTCAATGTGAGGCGGTCTTGAGATCCTTTTGGGAATCCCCAAGTTGTCAAATTTCTTGAATAACTGATTAACCTATAACATTTCGAATAATGTACCTAACTTTTACATTACTACACTTCTATATTGTTTTGACGACGCAGTTTGATAAAATTTGGTTACAAGTTTAAAAAATATACTACTCGGCGAGGTTCAGTTACAGTAAAGCTCGAGACCGACAAGAAGTATTTTGGGAATTCCCTTAAATGGAAACGCTTGCATAGACTAAGAGGGAACGTTTATTTCGTGCACGAAGTTGTTTTGAGAGTGCGATAATTATATTTATATGCAAGTTTATTAGAACATCTATAAATATGACTGATGTGAAATCATTGTATTCCTGATTTTTATTGCTTAACATTAAAACATAATATTTAAAAAAATTCAATTCCAACTCCATTTTTTTTAAATAATCAATTCCGGAATTGGAATTGACCATCAATTCCAATTCTGGAATTGAACTGACCTCATGTCTGTATTACATGATATAATTTTTTCTTCTTTTGTTAGTTTTATTTGTCCGGATCCCATCCAGATAAATTGGAAAGATCGTCTAAACCTTACTTCAAGCTGCCCTTCCAAAGACCGTACATAGACCCACATTATTCCTATCGAATATCACAACATCGTAACCTTTAGCCAAACTTTACGGCTAATTCTTTCTTTATAGTAACTTATAAGCTTTATCTAGAATGTCATAGAAACGCCTCCATTGCCTAACTGGTAGCGCGTTTGGCCACAGATCTATAGCACCTGGGTTCAAATCCCGGCCGGGCTATGTCCAAAGAACAATCGCCATTATCGATGTAGAGTGGAAAATAATCTGGATACAACTGCTTCATCTCAGCGATGACAGAATTCTGAAATAAAATTATCTGATATTAAAGCCTATAAGTAGCTTTATATTTTAATATTCCAGTGTTCGTTCTGTGCTAAAGAGGCAAAATTATCTGTTTATTTGTAATAATAACAGAAGAATATATTATTTTAAAAACGTCATAAATGCAACATAAATATCCTCGCTAAAAGACATAGATTGTTATTAGAATACGAAGACCGGAATACACGAGGAATATTAAATAAAACTAAATGAGGCAATAACATGGCATTTATAAATCATGATAGAAGACACACAGACGATGGTTTACAACCAAACGAGTACTTGATACAATCCGTCTAATGATAAACATTTGTATACAACTTACCGACAGACATCAAGACAGTCACAATTTAATCTGTTATCGCCAAACTCCAATTCTTTTCGTTTCCTACAAACGACTGGAATTACATAAATTGGCGCTGTTAATGAAAATGAAATGGTTATTTAAATTATTTCGAGGTAATTCAGCCAACAACGGTTAAAACGAATGTTCACTTGTGCCGAAACTACATTATTACGACAACGAGAGGCTGAATGGATCAATTATTTCAAATATCAGATTAAGGGCGACTTTCCTCTAAAGTGTCAGCGTTAGTTTAGATTTGTCGAACACATTGTCAGGGAATCGCCATTGGCATAAATCAGCAGATTACTATTGGAGAGAGTTGTTTATAAGAAAATGATTGCTGGTTGGAGTTATTTCAGGGTCATTCTCAACATCCTTTACAAACGTTATCGACAGATCAACTCAAATATGTGATATTCGTTGAGTTTTGATTAAAGGGCAACATCAGTCAGGATGTGTTAGAGGGATGTGTTAGAGGTACGATTATGAAGAAATCAGACAATTAACAGAGATAACACTAGCTAACACTAAATTAGCTTCCTATCAATAAACGATACTTCATAATTCTATTATCGTAAACAATACAAGTAAGGTGTATTATTATTTAATCAGAGTGGGAATATATTACAAAACACAATATTTTGAAGATGAATATTTTACAAGCTTTGAATGTTGTCAAATTCCTTTTTCTCATTGATCTATAACGTTCTAGAATATATATATATATATATATATATATATATATTTGTTTATTTATTTATAATTTTAGACGCAGAACAAGATTTATTGTTATAAAAAGCAATGGTAAGAAGTGATAAGTTTTGCAGCAATAGAGAAATGTTTACAATACTAGATACTACCGTTTTGCTATACGCTACATTATAATATTGGATATAAATATCCATGTCCGGATAATCACGATCCGGACTAATACAGTTCGCTATAAGGAGATTCGGACCAGCTTGATGCCAATCACGTTGTATAATCCAGGAGATAGAAGAGTGCCATAATCTTCCGGAAAGGGCATAGTACCCTTAGAATGGAGTACTACGACCGCTCCAGCCACACCAGATGCGGGTTTAAACATACCTTTCTGTCCCAGATTGATGCCAATTTCTAAGCTTAATAGTAAACGAACGAACGCATCACGGTTATTTAACAGTGCACTTCATGCAGTCCTTTTAAATTTTGAATTTAATTTAAGTTGTAAACTCCATATCATCTCTACCCTGTAGATTTACCATGTCTTCGTCCCGACATTGTTGTTAGATATCGGGCAGTGGTCGTTGTTTGCCATTTCGAGTTGAAGGTGTAGCAATTCCCCAGAAAAGGACTGTTCATTTGCGTGAAGTCCCTGAACCAGATGATATCGCCACTTATTAAATGTACAATGCGTTTCGTGTTGTTATCGAAACTGGCTTAATTGTGTCGATTTCTATTCAAAGTAAGCTGTGATCTTACGCGGAAATGTTACACAGTCGACCATTATATCTACAGTAGAACAATAAGTCGTTCACTTGGTAGCCAGCCAATGGTCCCCCTTACTTCAACATCTAAGCTCGATAAAATGTTGGTCACTGCTTCGAGTTTCTTGAAAGCTAAGGCTTCTGTGGGTAAAAAGGAAGATAAGAACCCTATACCCATTCACACACATTAATCGTACTTATTAAAAGTCTTAGGTTTTATGAACACCTAATTGGAATATTGTATAAAAGGCGATATTTTAGAAAAGATCCGAAGTAGCAAGTAAACGACAAATACAAGGTAAACACTGGGTATAGACATTTTACGATTAACTATTGAAATGAATCTATTCCACATAGCAGGAGTACAATGCACAAATACACAGACACAATGGCAATAACGATAAAATACATTTAAGTTTTATATAAATCAAGATTGACATGTGTACTCCTATGTGAGGAAACAGTGTAGCCCATAAATTTCGGCTTCACGAGCAGAATCCTGAATATGATTGAACGCGAGTGGGAATTTGGAGGACAACGCTACACGTACATTGATGATGTATTCTGGGCTCAAATAAGTTGTTTATGAAAGCCCAATCGGTTATTTGAACGATAAACATTTATTTATCAGTCACTGTAATCTTGACCAGTTCAGTATTTAGCTAGACAATAATACAAATATTCAAGATAATATTTATAATGAGCAATAGATGAATCAGGATATTTTCTGGAAACTCAATAAAACATATGCATAAAATGTCAAGGTCTCTCTATACAAGGAGGCTGTGATACTCATTACCTACATTATTCTCTTTATTTACATAAGGACAACATAAAACAATGGAATAAAATATATATGTAAGAATAGAAGGAATGAAAAAACAGACATGAACGGTCTACCTGAGACATGAACAATCTACCTGAGACATGAACGGTCTACCTCAGACATTAACGGTCTACCTGAGACATGAATGGTCTACCTGAGACATGAACGGTCTACCTGAGACATGAACGGTCTACCTGAGACATGAACGGTCTACCTGAGAAATGAACGGTCTACCTGAGACATGAACGGTCTACCTGAGACATGAACGGTCTACCTGAGAAATGAACGGTCTACCTGAGACATGAACGGTCTACCTGAGACATGAACGGTCTACCTCAGACATTAATGGTCTACCTCAGACATGAACAGTCTACCTCAGACATGAACAGTCTACCTCAGACACAGTCTTAGTGCCATTTGAGTGTATTTTATACGTTTTCTCCAAATTAGCACTGAGCCAGAATGGTTCAACAGAATTTTCTTTTGAACATATTTATTGAATTGAATTGATTTCACATAGCAGGAGTACAATGCACAAATTCACAGACAAAATGGCAATAACGATAAAATACATTAAAAAAATATATGTAAATCAAGATTGACATGTGTACTCTTATGTGAGGAAACAGTGTAGCCCGAGTACTGTCTTACCACTGTTACCCGATGGTCATTTTACATATCTGTTACTTTTTCATACAATAAATAATAACAATAATGATAAAAATACATAAATAATAATAATAATATTTGCACCCAGAGATATATATTATGTTTGAATTTGTGTACGTCTAATATTTCCATCCATTTGTTTCACAGCTTTGGAATAATACAATTTGGAAGATTTTCGACAAATTTATTTCTTGGTACATCAGGAGATATTTGAAGCTCGTATGCATCTTTGGGTGTACTTCGTAATTATGTCTAAACAGATTTTTGAATGGCATGGGGAGTTTATTTGTTTCATAATCATACACGAAAAGAATAGTCTGTTGTTCATAAACGTCTGATATGTTTAGTATTTTACAGGTTTTAAATGGATCAGTGTGTGATCTCTGTACCATCTTATTTATTATTCGAATAGTCCTTTTTGAAGTTTAAATGTTTTATTTTATTTGCGATATTGTGATTTGCTGGACCCCATGATGTTATTCCATACAATATCCGAGAACGTATTAATGAAAAGTAAAAAGTGTGTAGTGTTGACTTGGGCAAGAAGTTCGTTACTTTATTTATTATGAACAAGCTTCTTGATATTTTATTATTTATATGTTGAATATGGTACTTCCAGGTCAAGTGTTCATCAATATGCATTCCCGGAAATTGTATTGATTTTTCCCTTCACTTACTTCCAATTTGAACTATTTCGTATTCATTTATAGTCGGGTGTTGATTTGTTTGATCCTATTTCCTCCGTCTTAGACATAAAACGAGATACTTGGTTTTATCGGCATTTAGACATAGCATATTAACACAGAATCATTTTAATAAATTGAGCAAGTGAAAGTTAGCATTAGATTAGGGGAATTTGATATCAAGTGTGTGAAAAATATAATGTTGTATCATCAGCAAAAGATAATACATTGGCTGTGGGAAGGGCATTAGCAACATCATTAATGTATAAGTTAAACAGCAGGGGGCCTAAAATGTTACTTCCAATACTTTCGACGACTGATTGTCATAATGTACTTATTGTTTCTATTTGTCAGATAGCTACGTAACCAATCATTTCCAATACCGCTAATCCCATATCGTTTTAATTTTTGCAATAATATTTCACGATTTATTTTGTCAAAAGCCTTCTTTAAGTCAACGAAAATCCCATTGTTAGTTCTGGGTTAGCTTTGTTATTGGCATTGGCAATGTGCTCCAGAAAATGTATTAGTGGATGCGTTGTAGTATGTCTCTTTCGAAAGTCGTATTGATGTTTGTCTAATATGTTATATTTATTTATGAAGGATAATAATCTAGTGTAAATATTTTTTTTCTAATAATTTCGAGAATGCAGGCAGCAGACATATTGGTCTGTAATTGTTAAGTTTAGATATTTCACCAAATTTATAAATAGGTATGACCTTGGCTATTTTCATATTTTCCGGAACAATTCCCTTTGAAAATGACAAATTAATTATATAAGTTAGTGGGTAAGCGATGTCTTCAATTATTTCAGATATTAATTTCGTTGATATTTCATCAAATCTGGAGCTAGTTTTCCTTTTTAATGTTTTTGCAGTGTCTATAATATTGACCGGGTCCGTAAGGGTTTATAAACATATTGATTGAAATGTCATGACTTATATAGTTTTCAAATGTTTCATTCTGTTTTGGTATTTTGCTTTGGACGTTTTTTTTACTATATTAACGAAATAATTATTGAATAATTCGGCAATGTCTATTTTATCGGTTACTTTCTTATTATTGACGACAAAGAAATCAATATATTTTTGTCGTTTTGTTTTCCAATTAATTTCCTTAATTCGATCGACGTTTGTTTGATATTGTGTTCATTCCTCATCATAGTACATAGAATTTATTGGAGGTGTTATATTTGGTGATGTTTGGTTCAATAGGCTTAGACAGTTTCTTTTTTAATAATTTGGCTTTATTTATTGATGATTATATTATTATACCCGTCGTCATCCATGGTTCTCTTTTGATATATTTTTTAGCCATTGGGATAGTTTTTTCGGAAATATTTCCTCGTATGTTGACTGTATCATCACACTCAAGAAGAGATTGTATGCCTTATCAGGATTTTCTTGCAGATTTATATTGGAGAAATTAGAGTATTAATTTGATCCTGAGACTTGTTAATGTTTTGTTCGCTAAACGATCGTTTATATACGTATTTAGGCGAGTTGTTTTTACGTGGAAAATGCCAAAATGATCTGCCATATCCGTGAAAATTATACCCGAATGAGAAGTACAAGTGACATTATTTATATATATGTGGTCAATAAGTATGCGGAAGTATGCGTTACTCTCGTAGGGTTGGTTATAACGGGCGCGAAGCTTTGGGAAAAGGTGTTATTAATAAAATCATCATTACTAAATTGTAGTAAATCTATATTGAAGTCTCCCATCACTACACTTTCTTTATTAAGTATATCTAGTATTTCTGATTGGGTTGTTGGGAATATATTCAAATCTGATGCTTATTTACCATCTCTGTAAAAAAAAGATTCGAACACATGTGGAATAAAAACAGACAAATCTTCTCGTATAGTATATGTTATAGAATCCTCAATAAATAACCCCACCTCCCCTCTATTAGCTTGGGCACCTTCCCTATTTCGGCTAATCAGTTTATGATAACCAGGTAAATCAAGACTATGTGAATCAGTCCTTTAAACTTCACTGAGTCCAATGAAATCAAAAGTAAATGTTTCAGTGTGCATAGTACGAATTAACGAATAGAAATTATTGTTTGACTGGCTATATATACTTTAATACACAATCAGAAAACAAAACTGGCACAATCTGTAGAGAAATACTGTTGAACAAAAACAACGCAATACATTGTACATGCAGTTACAATGTATTAAGTTTCATTCAGACAATAATAATTTAATTTTGTACTAATTTTTAAACAATATCTGGTAGTTAATGAGGTATTAACAATATGCATAGTATGACGAGTTCATAATATATAACTCAATATTCACGAACTGACGTAAGATGAAAAACAGCTTAAGATATAAATACATATAAGTGACTTAACACCACATTTATAGTAATGCTCAATTCATGGCCAACACAGATCTCTCCCTTCCGTTCTGCTAGCACCCCACTAGAACAGTTCCTTCCTGGTTTTGTCAATTACAGCTTCTAATAAAAGCTATCCAGTGGCTTCAGGCAATATATATATATATATATATATATATATATATTTTAAGCACCATCTTAAATAATCTAAGCTAGGTGTTAATATGAAAACAATATATTCCCAATGAGGGTTCCCCACAACCCCAAACACCATAAATTTATCTTATGATAAGTTATTCATAACGCCAACAAATTTTTATAAAAAGAACTGAAAACGACTAAGCCTTTTGTACAAAGCTGAAATTATAACATCTACGTCGATGTACAGGATCATCTCTATCATAACGTTTCAATGTAATACCTCAAGTTTTCATATCTCAGTTTAAGAAGCCAATTTTCTACAAGTTTTTGTAATTCTTCTATTGGCATATGCTCTGTGATGTTATTCTTCTCTGCTTCAATATCTGTTAATAACCTGAGGATAAAAATACATTATACTGAAATAGGCTTTATCACACACACACACACACACACACACACACACACACACACATGATGTATAAATATTTACATATATAATAGCATGGTTGCAAACTTAGAATTTCTTCCAGGCAAACTACCTGAATGCCAATACAAAATGAACAGCTTGTAAAACCATACACCTATCCACAAATTAAGAAAACAATTCAATGGCATACCTTGAGATGATGTTCCTAATCGTATTATACTCCACCTGACCCATCCTTATGGCTAACAACAGACTCTGGTCGGGGCTTCCTTCTTCCCTGTACACTCGTAAATTGCCACGACACACCTCCCTAAAATCAGAAAAGGCTGCTACAATTTACATCAATAAACTATCAACATAATATCAACCAGATGTCAAAATCAATGCCACAAATGATAATTCCACAAATGAAAACCGAGTCACGTGCAAAGCCATTTCCAAATGCTGTGATTTCTTTATCTGGCAACAGATGGGGAATTCCACTGTTCACTTTCTAAACACCTTCAGTCATCTTCGTAGATATTTTACACATCACCCCATCCCCCAGTTCATTGCATTATGGACGGCGACCTCATTCCAACACTTCTCCCCTTATTTTTCTCCACACTTCAAAACAAACTTAAATCACTCAGATGTCAGCAGCCTTATTATGGATCAAATTTATGATCAACTTTACACCATATACAATATTTGTTTTGTTTAAGATAACACAAAGCCTTCTATATTTATTATTTCCTTTACAAATTGTAGTTTTATATTGTATACATATGTTAATTAAGTGTATATATATATATATATATATATATATATATATATATATATATATATATAACTCCAATAAAACACAAAATGGGTTTAGAGCCAATTCAAAAGAACATTATTAAAAATAAGACAAGAGGGATTCTTGTTATAAAATATTCATCACGCACAAAACGACATTTCTAAAATCGAACTGAATTTTGTTCAAATGAATAATAACTGGCTAAAAGTGGTAATTCTCCTCTCCTCTACATTTACGGATTGAAGGTTTGTATAAGAAATATCTGATTATAACAACAAACCAAAACTAACCCAGTGACTAAACAAACCTTGCATCCTGTAGCAATCTAATTATGATGTAAGAGAGCTTTGACAGTTTTGGAGTCAAAGTGACTGTTGTCTGTTGCCCGGTCAGTCTATCTAATAACATCAATCCCTTACTTCCCCGGGCGTCTCGGGTGTATTTCTCAACACACTGTCTGGAAATAGAACAATGTTGACAAACTAGCAACAAAGATGCATTTGTGCATTACTAAAATCTTATCATTGTACTCTGTATTAATCCCTCTATGTGACATCACCATCAAACAAACATTAGGTAATGTTGTATCAGAGATACTTTGATTTTTGAATACGAGAAAAATTATTGTGATATTTTTTAGCCACGAAGGTAAATGAGCATTTTTTTATTCATCAACTAAGTAACGACACATAATTGGTTGGATTAAAACATTCAATACAGAATATTCCATAAATGTATTTAATTTAATAACAACAAGAATAATAATAATCATTGGATGATTATGGTGTGTGTGTGTGTGTGTGTGTGTGTGTTGTGTGTGTGTGTCCTAAGAAAGACCAGTGCATTGATTAGATGGCTCAAGGAATGGTTCTGCTCTTGAAAATATGTCTTCTTTTTAAGTTGTGAAAATAATTGTTAATGATAGTAGTCTACAGAAATATTTTCTAACACACACACACACACACATAAACAACCTTGTTAGGAAGCAGGACTTCCACTGAAGTAATTCTTCCCACTTTGAATGTTTCTGATACACTGATGAGGGATGTAAGAATAATGTCTCTACACAGCGTGCATCACCATCCACTAACAACTGACAGTATCTGGACAACTCATGTACAGTAAAATCACAATCATCAGTCTCCTTACTCTGTATTTAAAAAAAGAAGTCTGATTTAGTGCATTAATGTGCAGAGGAGCCAATATTTACTAAGGAAAAAGAGGAAGAAATAGTGCTGAATGCATGACAGTGGCAATAACAACACCCACACACACATGAACACACACACACACACATATATATATATATATATATATATATATATAAATATATAAAATGTATATTCACATATATGTAAGTATACACCCATATACCAGAATAAGTATATAGAGACATATCAATTGTTGCTGAGTAAAATTAAAATTTAATAGCAAAGAGGGTATTTGTATCATAATATTTGATTTGGCTTAGTGGAAATTATTTTGGGGATCATGATTTTTGACATTCAACTAAATTATTTATATGAACAAAATTTATGAATATGCATGACAAACCTGTGGTGAAACGAAATACCCAATTGAGTATACCCAAACGTGTACCAAACAAATTAACTTATTTATACTAAGTAACAAAAACTGAGTAATCTGACATTCCCCAACTACAAACAAAACTCAAGATCATGGCAATTTTAGTAATGAGTTGAGATGCACAAAATAATTACAAATAACTCATGAACATCAAGAAGGGTGACCAACTTAAACAAACATTCTCACAAAGGGAAGCAAAGTGATCAAAGTCGAAATGTGCACACAAGCCACAAAATGTATATGACTGTTCGGCTTCCCCTTTAGTACAAGATACTACAGCTGAATATCATATCATGTGGATCCTTAATTTCATAAAGTGGAAGACTGTTCTAAATATTGGAAGTCTTCTCATATAACTAGAGCAGTTGGCCCTTCTATATTTCCAACATCCAAGATATACAGGGTTTCCATAAAGTTCCTTTACAATTTAAAACAATTATTATGAAGGTAATTCATGGGGTTTTTTTTGCAAAGAGACTTTATGAATTTAGTATTTTGGGTTCCTTTTAGTCTCACTTTAACGATTTTATTTTTCTACAAACCTATCAATTACTAGTAATTAGTTTTTGTTAGCTGGATGCATTACCAGTGTGTGTGTGTGTGCGCGCGCTCATGCGCACATGCATGCACACTTGTGAATGAAAGAGAGAACACACTGAACTACAATTCTTTAATGTATCCAGCTAATCTGACCTTTATTGTGCTGGTTGAGACTTTTTTAATACCAAGAAGGTCCTTTGTATTTGCTGCATAAACAACAAACATGTCCACATCACTTGATGCTGTGTGTAGATTATACCTATAAATATAACATTGTAAAGTTGTAATCACTGAATAGTATTAGGTACAAAAATAGAATTCTGAGAATAATACATAAAACATACATGTGTTTCCACTATTGGCTTCAGTTTCTACAGAATTCCTTATAATGTCATGACAAAGTCATTTTAATTTATGAGAATCAAATTAAGTAGTCCTATACATTTTAGACATAGGTACTAGCTCTACTTAACAGTACTTTGAAGTTGAAATAACAAAACAAGCATAATATCGTTCTTCTGTTCCATTAAGGGACAATAACATACAAGAAAAAAAGTTTTCTTCCACTCTTAACACATATTCATTATAAATGACATTCAGGAGTGCTTCAATTAAAAATAAATTCTGGACAAACCAATTTCAACTGTACAAAAGTGTATCCAATTAAGCCAATAGATAATATACATCATACGTAACATACCTCTGACTTCCAAAATAACAAGCTAACATAACTGTTCCCAGGGTCTGAACTCTGGATAGCAGCTCTCTCCACATGCCATTGGCATTTTCTACATCGGTAGGAGTGAAGAATGGTTCGCTGCCCTTTTTAGATTTAACGCTTTCTTTAAAACATTTACATTTGGACAACGACTGCAGGTGCTTGGAAATAGCAGTACAAAGTTTAGTCCCAGTTTCCTGGTCAAGTTCTTGGAAATTTCGAGCTTTGTTTAGTGGCGTGCCATCGAGGAGGTTTAGGTCGGAAGTCTCAGAAAATGGCAACGGCTTATCTCCGTGTTCTTTAAGGCATAGTTCTTGCCAGTCGATTCGAAATTTATGCCACTGTTGTTTAGATTCTGAAGTAGTTTCTTCCTCCGCGGTTTTCCCGTCATCGGTGATTTCAGTTTCGGTTTCATTTGTCGATTCAGAATTGGGACAAGTGATCATCTTGGCATAGCCGTGCCATCCATGACTATTATTAACGCTGAAGACTAGTACAGCTCTGCCAGATGCGAAAGCTTCAGATAGAACTTGGCAAGGTTGTGGGGGATGGATACGACGTGCACAGGCCCACACACATGTTCTCATAGCTTCGTATAAGTTGCTAATATGCTTACATTTGGCTACAAAATAATGAACAGTTTCTAACTTCAGCATTTCACCGTCGCTACAAGCCATTTTATCTCAAATACGCAAAATATAAGAGAAATTAGAATGAAGGTAAAGAACGAAACGGCACTGGCCCTTTGATGATAAGCCTTTTAATTGTCCACAAAACACCGCCAACTACTTCAAATTACACAATACAACGTGTAACCCATTTTGTTGAGGTATGTTTACATAATTATCATGAGATTTCATTGGTTCTTTGGTTTCGAATATACATTAGTCTCGAATTTATTTTCAGTTACTTATTAATTACTTCAATTTCCAAACTCATGTCAAAAAGTACAATATAATTATATATATATATATATATATATATATATATATATAAGGCTTTGCTGCTGTTGTTACTGATAATACTATCAGCGTTAATTCTTTGCATTACTTCAGTGTTCGGTTTTACTCTGCCATTCCTCAATAATTAATAAACTGCATTTCGCGTTCTATAGATATATATTTATGGCCGGTATTATTTACCCTGCAGCAGGGTCCCGAACGATAGAAAACGGTCTTATTCATCCGGCAGCCGGGTCCCGAAGGAACGCGTAGGCGACTGCTTACCCGGCAGCCGTGTATACAACGCTAATTTTTGTTCTTGATCAGCCGCCATTGCCGGGTACGCAACGACATAAATTTTCACTCGGTGGCCGGCAAGTCCAGCTGTGTCATCGCAAAATGAAGACGCATTAATTTTTCCGGCAAATCACACGTGTGCTAGAGTGTGCTGGACTCGTCTTCGGAAGTGCTCGGCATTTTCCGGACAGAGTTGATGGTAAATATTCTCATGGACCCTTGGTGCTGGTGTATGCCACTGCAGCTTTTGATTTCCACACAAAACTTCACTGAGTTGTACTCATTCATGTTTTTATTACTTGGTCGTTTTGCTTATGGACTTTGGGTTTGACTATTGGTTTGATATTGATCGGCAGAGACTGCAGCTTTTGATTACCACACTTTCATGGTGTATCCCACTGCAGCTTTTGATTACCACAATAATATTTAAAAAATTCCATGGTGTATCCCAGACATGTTAAATCTCCCGGTTTTGAGCTACATCTCCCGGTTTTTAACAAAACACAAACAAAAAATCTAACATTATCGAGCTTGGAGTGGATTAATTTATTTTATTTTTACCTGGCGTGTTTTTCTCTGTCAAAAGCTAATGTCGTTTATCATATGTTTTAGTCCATTAGTTTTTTTTTTATACAGTGAGGTAATTCGAGATTGTATATGTTTTACATGGAACGTGGACATGTACTTCATCTGGTGGCAGGTATTGGTTGGTAAAAAAAAATATGATTGTCATGGCCTAAGGAGTGTTTTCTGTTCTGTTACTATAGTAATTATTATAATATTCTGATTTACGTATAAAAGCCCAATTTTCTGAGACCCTCCAATTTAGGTATAAATCTACTGTTTTGGCATTTCTGAAACTTAACATGTATGGTATCCCACTGCACGTTTTGATTACCACACTTCCATGGGGATACGCAGCTTTTAATTAAAACCTGATGTTACCATACTTTCATGGTGCATCCCACTGCAATTTTCCATTAAGCATGTTAAAACTAATTTTTAACTTTCTTACATCCTAGCAGCATTCTCGCACTAGAAAACCTGATGCTACAATACTTCCATGGTGTACACAGACTGTGAGGAATTGGTTAGGTGTTGCAATTTTCCAGGTGGCAGTATCAACACTTTAATTTGAAAATGCATTAAGTCTAGTATTCAACAACCTGGAAAGTGCCAATGGATCCTGACCAATTCTTCAGTATATTTCTGCAAGTAAATAACTACAATGAAGATTTTTCTTGTAGGAACCAAACTTTTACTTAAACAACGAATGAAAATATTACATAACAGGAAATGAACAGAAATGTACAATATTCAGTTATCTACATTTAATAAAGATTTGCGAATATAGAAGTAAAAATATTATGGATAAGGTGTATTTAACAAACTATGTACACTACCAAAATCAATGACCAAGTAGTGTTAAAAACAAATTAAAACTGAACTCTGATAAAAATTTCAACATCCACGGGAGTATACAACGCATGCTGCCATTATAGGCGCAAAGCGTTAATCAAACACATAGCCATCGTTTCCGGTCGCTGACAACAACTAAGCCCTTCAAAGATGTCCCGCATAATAAATTCAACGAATGGTACAGCGTCAAGATTGGTGAAGCCTTAATTAGCATCTGGCAATAGCATTGCCGAAACACAGATTGGCTTAAAGATTTCAGCCCTGAAGCCGCTTCACTCTGCTTGGGTGTTGCATTCATTCGACAACACCGCACAACAAAAAGATATTCTTCTTCGTGGTTGGGTAGACTCGGGGTTATCGCAGTTAAGTCATACAGAAATCGAAACAGGTGTCAGAGTTCAATAACTTTAAATGTTTAGTGTGGCGTGTGATTAGCTTGCGTGTGAATGTTTAGTGTTGTATTGTACACGGATGATCACCGTTGATTGCTATGTGTGGCTCTTACGACGGTATAATAAATGATTATCATCATTAGGTGTTTTTGTAATGCGCCTTTCGAAAGAGGATTCTATATTCAGAGAGCTAGCCAATCACATCCCATGATACATAATATTGACTAGGGGTTCAACTGATTTGATATTTACATTTTCATGTTGATAAATTACAATACCTTTGCTGTGAAATAAACATTTGTAATACTAAATAGTTTATTGACCAACGTTAAATGTAATTGTTGTATGTAGATTACTTTGTCTACACAAACTCACACTATGGAGAACAATAGTATATCCCCTCAACTGTGAGCTTTTGACGAGATTTATGATGGTGTGTTAGTCTGTATAGATAGCATGATCGGCAAATATTGGCGATCGTTTTAATTTGGCTATTTTTGGAATTCGCCATTTGGTTAACTTAAAATTGGGAAACTACCATAGAACCGACCACTACCACCATCCATGGGCTGTCACTGAGCGAAGGGTATTTTAAAATTGATATTTAACGTCCTGTACTTGCGCAAAGATGTCATTCATATGCATAGGCTGTAAAGTCAAAGGACAAGAACTGAACCTTGCGGAATACACAGGATAATTGGAATAGGTTCTACCTAGATGTTGAATCTACGTCATTTAAACATAATATGTTTCTGTTCAGTTCATTTTTATTCAACATCTCACGTACAATACTTTGAGATATTTAATAATATTCAAGTTTAGAATGAATACAATATGTGGTAAATTTGTGGTCAACATATAAACAGTATATATATATATATATATATATATATATATATGTGTGTGTGTGTGTGTGTGTGTGTGTGTGTGTGTGTTGTAGTGGCCTTTAATAATATATACATAAATTTATTTGGTATTTTAAGGGGGGAGAATGTGTGTCTGAAAATTATGTCAATAATAATATTGATTCATTTGGGGTGCTGGGTTCGCAAAACTGTTTATAGTTTTAAAACACATTTAGGTGCTACTAGCAATTTGCTAATACAATGTATTGTTTCCAGTTTGTTTTATTATCATTCTAGCTCTTGTGCTAGATGAACGAAAATACTCAATTGATAATTTGTTTATAATTTGTTATGTGTATTATATACTTCACTGTATCATAATTCATATGTATATGAAATTTATATTTTGAAATAAATTGATTGAATTAAATATTGAAAAGGACAACTATCGACCAACGATATATACTACGGTATATCGAAGACAATATATAATTCCCTGGTAAAATAAATACACACGCAGACAGACACCCGTGTGCGTGTGTTGGTGTTTATTGTAAACTATTTAATTAAATTTATTAATAATCTTATGTCTGTTCTGAATAATGTTGAACGACATAGCAGGGCCGTCTTAACAGCATTATAGGCCCCCGGGCAAAGCAGTGCACTGGGCCTACACAACCACTCACAAGAATAAAATGTAAATGGTCGATAGCATTAAACAAATATTTATTGTATTGGTACTTCCAATAAAATCAGTGTTTAAACTTTAAAAGACACGCTGTACAACAAAGATTAATCAATACAAACGTCTGAACGATCTATTTATTGACAGCAAGTCACAACATACATAGATTAGCATGGGACCAGTATGCTCGTGAGGCTCGCGGGCAACTGCCCAGCGTGCTCATGCGTTAAGACGGCCCTGCGACATAGGACTTTATATAATGACAGCCATATAAAATAGCGGAATATTATTGAAACAAACTGAATGACTGTAAGTGATGATGAAGATGATGAGATGTGATGGGGATGGTGATGATGAACTTGATCGGTAAACGTAAGCACATGAAAATACCGTGGGTACAAAATATTACTATATACGAACTGATGTGAGAACAAAATGATAATGATACGAAACATCATACGAAAAAAAATCTGTTTCCTGTTTCTGGTGAACAACTGTCACTGAGAAGGAAGAATCAACAAAATGTCGACACCAGTTGGAATACCTGAGGAAAACAAAAAGAGCAGACGACCAAAAGGTAGACCAACTATTAGTTCGTTTCTTCCTATGCAGTAAATGTTCGGCAAATATGTCTAATCTGTAATCATTGACTAAATCATTCTAATCATACTAATCTAATCACTAATCATTTTCTAATGCCAGTAATTAGTAAATAAGTAGAGTCGAATGGGATAAACTGAGTGATCACAATAAAGTGATAAATATCATTGTTACATTAATCATTGCTATTAATAGATTTAGTCCGGATGGAAGTCTTGATCATTTGTTACTCTGTGTGTGTGTGTGTGTGTGTGTCTAACGCAGTTTGAGAGTTCAATTTCGACTGGTTTAGCCCTAACTTAGCGGGCTAAGACTTACTCACTTAGTTAGCCTTAGGGGAGTTAGGGCCTAAGCTTTTGAAGTTTTGGGCCTTTAAAATGGTTGTTTAGCATGCCAAATACTGATGTAGACTATATATTTATTTAGTCTATGATATAGAATAGATCTATCATTCTATGGATTGTAGACTAGATTTATCTAAAATTTTGATCTATATTAGTATATGCTAAACAAGTAGACTCTATAGATAAAATACAAATAATCCAGCTGATACCTTTTACTGATACTCTGATTTAGGGTTAAAAAAATTTAATCATGTAAATGCCAGTAGTTATAAGGCATTAAGCTAGTATCATAATCTGTGTTTAACATTTGTGTCATACACACTTAATTATATTACTTAGCAGTCATTCAATCTTTAAATGTTTTGTATTTAGGAAAGGAATCAACCTTTATCATTGAGACCTTCTCACTACATATCATTTTATAGTTTTCCTACCCAATTCACCACTCAATGTTAAGCATATTCACCAGGGTTGGCTTTCTCACTGGGAAAAGGGTATTTCTTCTCTGCGATGAGGAGAAAAGGGAAGAAATATGCAATTTTAACGAAGCATTATTTTTATTTCACAATGTTTCATCAGCAGCAAGTGGTACAAAATAAGCCACAAAATCACTTACATTTCTGCAACATCGCGCATTTAGGAACAGTGTATTTTAAGGTAAGATTTCATATATGCGGTGTGTGGAAAAGGGTGTAAGTAGTGTATGTTTTGGCCACCCTGTGCTGTCGCCAAATTGGACACCTTCTTCCTTAACGTAACAGACCTTCAACAGCAGCTAACACACGTGTGGTGTACATAAATTATTTACCTATAGGGAAAGGACAGTGTGACTACAAATGGCACTAATGTTAAAATTAATCCATTTGGGAAAATAACCATTACCAAATAAATACCTCAAAATCCCAGGAAAATCGTAAAATTATAATATTGCGGTCCAACTCCCAAAGTGGCTGCACATTTCACAGCATGCCACTGTATGATTTGTCGGGTGGCTGTATATAAAATAACAGATGGGGGATCCAGAATATGACTTATGGGGTAAGTGTTTCCTGAACAATTTGGTTGATTTTAGATTACCGTTTATAAATGCCCCACAACACATGTTCTGAATTACTCTGGCTTTATGTTGTATTTTTGCATTGATATTCAAATTCAGTTTGACAATGATATCCACCAACAATGTTTTCTATAACATATTTTTCCTTTACTTGCGATTTGACAATTTCTCCAATAATAAAAATATAGCCGTGATATGTTACAGTGCACATATTCTTTTATCAGCATTGCCTTATCACAGCATTATTTTCGATGCTGATTTTAGGTAGATCTCTGCAACGTTCGAACTATTTATGTGTTTCTTGGTGAGGGGGCAGTTATAATTAGTTTAATTTTATTACAAGATTTCTAGGCTTCAAGACTGATTGACTAGAAATAACTGAAATAATTTCGAAGTGGAATTGACCTGTCACCATCTTGGATTAGGTCGCATGGTGGCCTAATCCACTTCCACACGGTGTTCAGGTGGGTCAGTGCGAAAATAATACTAAAAAGAATAAAAGTCCTAATACAAATAAAAAGTAAATCTCTGTACCACTTATGATTATGTTTGGTAATGGACTACAAGTGAATGTTAAATGTTTATCATTATAGAAGAAATGAGATCAAATTAATTTAAAGTCAAGCTTATTTGAGAGTGAGGGAAACTCAATGATTGTTGAAGTGGTAATTTGAGAATAATTATTAATTAATTTATTTAATATATCTTTTAAGTGCATTTTAAGTTACACTGATATCAGGTTATACTGTTCAGAAATTATGATGCTAATCCTTATTGCTGCCAAATCTAATTATGCGTCACTAGGTTTTTTGGTATATATGTCAAAAAGATAAATGTTTCTCAATTTAACATATCCAATCGTCTGCCAAAATATTATAAAAAAGAATACTTTAAGATTTATCCTGTTATTGCAGAGTAATGATACTGGTCAATTATTTCAAACTTTATGCATGCACACATACCATTGTATGAAGTATAGGTAAATGTTGGATTATTCTACTGTTTTGCCATCAAACCAAGGAATGGCTGAAGCTGACGTGTAATTGTTCTAACTCGAGAAGATTATAATATCTGTTTTTTTATTCCAGGAATCGCAGAACATTTTTTTGGCCTCTCACTGGAATTCTTCTGATCCATTAATATTGTCTCTAATCTTGCTTGTGTCTTGTATTTTACAGACACAAAGTTCAAGCAGCAGAAGTTGCCAGCATGGCAGCCTATTATGACAGCAGGCACTGTGCTGCCGGCTTTCTTCGCCATTGGAATCGCCTTCATTCCACTAGGGATAGCTCTTCTGATTACCTCGGATAATGTGAGTGTCTGTGCTGGATAGAATCGTATGCATTCTTATGTGGTAATGAGTCCCACAATCAGTTACATTTTGTAGATTTTGTCCCCTGTAATCTCTAGCACCTTTGGTGCCTGAGCTGAGTGTCTTCGTGGTTCCAAGTGGTAGTGCGGTTAGCCTCTAACACCTCGGTTCAAATCTCAAGCCTAGCCGTATCTGAAGGGTTTTAATCTGTCACTGCATTACCTTTGGATGTCATTAGCCATTTTGCCTTCCATGTGTACAAAAGTGGCAATAGAACAATGAAAGCATTTTTTTTCAGAGCCGGACCATTGGATAAGCTTTAGCTTTATTGAGTACTTAAGAGGCCTGCAGCCCATGGTACAAAATATTTGCACAATTGGGCGCATGGCAAATAATAGGTGCATAAACATACAAAATCCAAATTACAACTTGTGCCAAGATGTTTATGGACCCTGGGAATTGATCCTTCATAAAACATACAATAAATAAATAATAAATAAGACAACAACAGTACTAATGTTTTGGGGATCTCATTGCAATTATAGGGAGTAAATGGTCAGTGGCAAATACCGCTGTTTGTCAAGGGGTGTCGCACCAGCCAGGTTTGTGATATGTTAGCATTATAAACTGTCAAAAGCATTTTTTTAATATATAAATATTGGTATGGCGAACAAATTTGTTACTTTTTCCCCCTAAATATACATGAAAAGTATTTTTTAGGATGGCTTAATTTATTGATATGTTATAAATATAATACTGTAACTGTTAGGCCATAGAGACACCCCGGATGGTATAATAAAAGCATTGGGCATAAATTTGTTAAAATGTAACTTATCCCTAAGTATAAAGGTATAACTGAGAGGATAAAAGTTATTGTCGGTCTTGGTGGCTTTAACTATTGGTGGCTTTTAGATAAAGCCACCAAAACTGAATGTACGTTTTATATAACACCTAAGCGTGGAGAACCGGTTAAAGTTTAAGTGGTTCTCCATGTTTAGGTGTTATCATAAAAAGGAATTCCTGTTTCATTTGATTCAATTTGCTTAAATGCTGATTAGACTTGATTATACCCGTCTTATGGTTGAATGTGATGAACAGACTCGGTCGATAAAATCAATCCCCAAATTTAACCATTTTATATTTTAGGTCCAAGAAAAAATAATTGACTACACGACAACAGCCTGTAAGCCATCGAATGCCACACTAGCTGCTAGGTACGAGACATGTGCTGAGTTTGTTGAAGATTTCAACAACACGGGACTCGTCTGTGAATGTGAGATTCAGTTCACGTTAAACGAGTCATTTAGTGTAAGTATTTCTGTATGTGTTCGTTCCTTGGGGCCATCCATAATTATCAAAACATACACTTTACTGCCCCCTCCCCCTTGAAAATAAATGTTGAAAATGATGGTTAAATTTTCAGATTTGCTGGTACAATCTTTCAAATGTTGTTATTATTATTATATACCATATTTATATAGCACTCTTTTCATAAACTATATCGTGTTCAAATGTGCTTTACAATACAACTTTACAAGACATATAAACGTAAAATGTTAAAATGACATGGAATAATATATATATTAAATGTAAAATAAAATCTTACAATATAGTGGTGATTAATTTTTTTTTTGGACGTAATGGTATGATTTAAAAAAAAACTTATTCAACTAAATTAAGCCGTTATAATATACTGATAAAAATTGAATATAAACATGTTATATATACACATTATTAAGAATGACTAGATTTGTTCAATGGCTATAGTGAAGTCTAACATTTGTAGATGTTTATTTCTCTCTCTCTCTCTCTATATATATATATACACACATACAGTCATTTGCAAAAGTTTAAGACCGGACAGAAGTTAACAAAATAAATTAACAAAACTGTGTTTTTTTTGGGGGGGGGGCTTCATCAGGGCTCCATTTCTCAGGCATGCGATTGCTCTTGCACACCTAGATTGACTACGAAGGTTAAAGATGCACCCATGAATGTTCATTTATTGGTCCATATATTTTCTACCTTCATCTGAATACATGCACTATTTCTGGCAGATGAATATTACCAATCCAACATGGCTGTTACTTTTTGTGCAATTTTACAGAAACATTTTATTTTCCACACAAACACTGAGGTAAAATTTATGTTGAAGTCAGCAATTGATCAAGCAATTACTGGGAACATTTATGAAAAACACAGTTCTATGTAATCTTCAATGATTGTGCAAAACGAAATGAATACACTGACCGCCTATTTTCGCCCACCCTGACAGTGCTCTGTCTCACTTTGCAGTCGACCTATAGCTTGGTCAACAGCTTGTGAACCCTAACAACCATGTTATAATGGGGGCCAACTCCATTGTTAATCAGCCACATTTTGCTCAAGAACAATATCACAGGGAAACTTCTTTAGTAACAACACCAACTACATGGTACTGTGCATTTTTGCTGTAACTGTCATACATTAATGCAGAAGACTGCTTCAAACCAAATTGAAAATTGACGACATCAGTGGGTGTTTCATCATGGCTACAATATATTTCTTGTCAAAACATGTGCATGTTGCGCTCCCCTGGATTTTTCATAGGCGGAGGACTGCTTCAAACCAAATTGAAAATTGACAACATCAGTGGGTGTTTCATCATGGCTACAATATATTTCTTGTCAAAACATGTGCATGTGGCGAGGTATAAATTGCTGTATGGTATATTCATCAGAAAACAACACGTTCTTCCACTCGGGCCTAGATAGAACTTTTGATGAGTATAGGTAGGAATTATTTACCTCTACTGTGAGATATACAAATTTGTGAAGGGAATGTAATTATGTCCCCTGCAATGATCTGTGAATTACTAGGATATGTTACTTCACAGATAGGTGTTGCTGTTAAATTCTCCTATTACCACTCATTACAGTTCCTTTGTTCGCCAATAAATTCCATGTTCTTGGATACAGGTTTTTCTTGTACATCAGATGAATAGCCTGTAGTCTAATAGACTCTTGGATCATTTTGCTCATACCTGTGTTTGTGGGATCCGCTTCCCCAGGGCATTGTCCCTCAGTCATATATTACATGTTTGACCAGTGCATGGTAAGGCTAAATAACTGAACTCAACCGGTTTTTATCGAGATTCATACTGAGCTGTCTTTCCATTAATTGATTCAGGGTTTAATAGCGTCTGTCCCAACCATATTGTGAGACACAATTATAACGAAGTCACCCTGAATGATCTTTTTGAACTACTGGGTAATCATTTACTCACCAGGGTGCACTCATGTTATAGACAGCTGTGTGCTGTACTGCGGAACTCTGGTTTATGAGATCAAAACCTGGTGTGTTGTCTATATCCGGGGAATAATTCATTCTCCAACAAAAGGCTTCCCTCTGATCATCACACTTCCTAGAATGCACACTAGGCCATATGTCTCGGGAGTGATCGATATAAAAGCTAAACAGGACACTCACTCTCTCTGCAACTTATATTAAGCAGAGTGCATAATGAGTATTTGTACTCGTTTACACTGTAGTAAATACAGCTCATTCTTCCGGCCAAAACTGTGTCAGCATGCACCTAAAATACACACACTAAGGAATCATAAATATAAGGAACTGTCTCACTAGTTTTCTATGGTCTAGTGGGTAAGAGCGTGGGACTTTCTTACTCATGGTCATACTGGGTGGGAGGTTGGAGGTTCGAATCCCAGCCGTGGCATTATAGTAGGTGGAATTTATCATCCAACCAGGGAACTGGTAAGGTTTTCTCCACCAAATATGCCATATATTGTAAAGTCAGAATTTATTTAGAATTAGTCCCTGTGGTGAAACAGTAAATTACAGACCATTTGAGGTAGCTCAATTGAGGTAGCAAAGCCACATAAAATAACTTCCATTTGGCCATTATTATTATTATATTATTGTTATTATTATATATTATTATTTATAAAAAAAATTACGATTAATTCATAAATGTGTACTAAAAAATTAGGCAATGTATTCAGTCGTGTGTTTTGGGGGGCTTTTATTTATTGTCCAATGACACAACTCATTTCCCGGAAATCCAATTTATATCAGATCCCTATTCCCTGACTGATATTTTATGTCTTCATAACTGGTGCTTTTTACTGATCCAGGGCCAGGTCTACATGTATTATGGGCTGACAAACTTCTATCAGAACCACAGACGTTACGTGAAGTCCAGAGACGACAAGCAGCTCCGTGGTCAGAAGATTGCTGGAAATAAGCTGAACACCGACTGTGAACCGTACAAAACCTACAACGATACATCAGATGTTGGCATAGCACCTTGTGGTGCCATAGCTAATAGTCTGTTTAATGGTTAGTGTTCGGTGGTTATGGCTTCTTATATTTACTGTTATTTCTAAGGGTTGTAAATGAATAAAGCCTATTTTTGATTTTGACAATTATCTCATGAATTTATTATATTTATATAAATATTGATGGCCAATTTTAGGGATACAATGTTTGATGATAATTCTCCAACAAGGAAAATTATAAATAATTATCAATCTCATAATGCATTTAATTCTAAAGCATTATACAGGGATGCCAATGTTCTACAGATCCATGAATTTCCGATTATAAATCTATAGCAGTCTTACATCCTTCAGTGATGCTGTTGTAAATGCATTCATACCAAGGCTTGCATGGCCTTGTGATGAAATGTGGTGCATTTTACAGAAAGTGCTATGGCTTTATCTGTTCATAACACCATTAAAGAATAAGATGCAGAATCTACATCAAGATGTTTTATTGTATTTGAAGAAGGTCATCTGTTTTCATGGAGACTCTGCACTAACGAAATTGATATGACATCCATGTCCTTGCCACAAATAACCTGAGGCTGTGCCATGAAATTGCAGTGGTTAGAGCCTTGTGCTGTAAACCCCTAGGTTGTGGGTTTGAATGCAACTCAGGATTGAAAACTCACCACCTAAACAAAATATTGAACTGGAAGTGTGAGTGGCATACTGTGCTCTTAAATTCAAGTTATTACCCAACTTTTTATATTACAGACACCCTGGAACTAAGTTATATGGATGGAAGTAACATCATAACAGTTTCTATGATCAAGAAGGGTATAGCTTGGACGACGGATAAAACTGTGAAATTTGAAAATCCAGAAGGTTTTGCTGAAAATGCATCTTTGGGTAGGTTCTGTGGAGAAATTTCATCTTGTTGATGAACACGTTATTTCATTATAGAATAGAATAAATAGAGTAAAATTTTATTTTCAACATCCACAATGCAGACAATATATATATATATATATATATATATATATATATGCTACATGCAATTGTGAAACAGATGTGGAAAGCTGGTGAACCAGTGTAGCTATGAAGCTGTCTCGCCACTGCCCCATAATACATGACAGTGAGGTTCTGTGTGTGCATGCATCAGCCTGCAACGTAGACATCAAAAAGGAAAATAAATATTAGTATATATATATATATATATATATATATATATATATATATCTTAAGAGCTTTAACAAGATCCAAAACACCAAAAAAAACCCCAGAAAATAACACATGACTCTTGCAGGGTGTAGAGGATGGTGTAGTGGACAGTAAAGCTTCAGGCTGTGTGATCAAATTCCAATGTTGTGTGTAACTGTGGGATGTTTCATCGATCCCACTGGTTGCATACCTCCAGCAATATACTTTGCACTGAGGCTAAACAAAGCACACTCAGTCCACATAGACATGTAGCCATACTTTTATTCATGTTTAATTTAGCATTTCTATTATGGTTCCCTTTTTTTATTTCTTTGTAAACCGATAAAACACTTTTTTTGTAGATTGAAATTTGTTGCTTTTAAAGGTAGTTTACTACTGGTGTTATTATTATTATTAACATATATTATTCTGTTTTATTTTGATCTTTCATGAAATATTTAACCTTAAAGGGATAGTCCACCTTCATTTCACATTTTCAAGACTAATATACTCACAAATATCATAAATAATGTCAGATTGTGTAAACGATCACCCACATATTAAATAATCCATTTCAAAGCGCTGATTAGTTGACTTTTAATGGCCTGCGAGCAGAGACCGGAAGCTCCTGAATGCTGACGTCACTTCAGTGTATCCAGTTGACCTGAAGTCTGTAGAGCCCGTACAAAAGCATGTAAACAAGTGTGAGCAAAGAATTATTCCAGAACTAAACGGCATTACTTTGTTAAAATTACATCATGAATGACATAATTTTAAACCAAGAGGAAGATGATTCAAAATGACTCAGATATTAACGCTCAAGAGAAACTAATCCACGTCAGTTTACAGAGCACCGATGTGACGTCAGAGCATTTCAGGTTTCTCCTTCCCACTTTCGAATCTGGCTTCCGGTGCAGCCGTAATGGCGGCCCTCCAGTAATTTGGATTATTTCCCTATATCTATGATATCAGGTATATTTCGTGATTATTATTGTGACATTTTTGGTTACTGTTCTAAGCATTACATATTTAAAAATTATTTTCTGATGGTGGACTGTCCCTTTAAGGTGCTAATTCTATAACTGTTAGTATCTTAGTTCTTTTGTGTAATTGGTGTTTGGGGGTAAGATGCAAAATTCTTTTATTTAAATTATTTATTTAAATTGATGCCCAAAAAAAGTTGTTTTTATTTTATTTTATTTCATGTGTGTAAAAGAAGTATAGTCATTCAAATAACAGCCATTGCTAGTTTAATAATCACAGAAACAACATTAGTACTTCTTATGTCTTGTTTATTGGCAAACATATTGGGTTTTTGTTGTTGTTGACACTTTCCAATCTGTAACATTCAGATCTAGAAGATTGTATAAACATTGGTAGATACTAGATCTTAAGAAATTTGTTTAAAGTGTGTATATACAGTCTGACCTCACTTTTATGCCAACTCTGGGAACTGGCTGAAAGTTGGCATTGTGGTGGGGTGGCATTAGACTGAGGGAGGTATATTCGAAAGGCAGCCTTGAGACAGATGTGGCTTTTTATCCTGTGTTAACCCCAACTATCACTTTATTTAATCTGTCATCGATCGCACGATCAACACTGTTAGGATCGCCACCTAATGACCCTGATAGCTTGTCAATCAATTCACAGTTTGCTAGAAACATTTCTCGATCAGTGTGTGGGGAGGTTATATGCCAATGTATTGTATTCATGTTGTGTAAGCATTGGCGATGGCTGAATAATGGGGGGGAGCATTATCATGGTAGGAAATCAGGTCCTTATCAAAGGTTAATGGTAGGTGCAGATGGTGGGACTAGAATGTATATATTTTGGTATTTCATTCAACGATGGCAGTGTTCTTCAGGAGTCTTGGTCTTTCTGCCAAATATGATATGCAATTGTAGTATTTTATGTTGACCTGTGGCAAATAACCACAGTATTAAATCAGTGATAAAAGCATTCTCGACATTTGACAGACCACCCAGCTCCTCACGTGGTACGATATTCAACGCATCATGTTATGATTTTGCTGCAGCCTTTTCCGACACCGTAAAACCTCGTAACTGGCAGAAACCGGTCTACGAGCTCGATCTGGCCGATACCAGTAACAATGGATACGAGAACGAGGATCTCATTGTGTGGATGAGAACCGCTGCCCTGCCAACATTCAGGAAGCTCTACCGCAAGATCGATCACAAGGGATTGTTCGACACTGGCTTGCCCAATGGCACATACAAGCTGACTGTCAAGTATGGTAAGTCTGCTTACACTATTATGGCCAGTTATAAATTGCCCAATTTTAAATTTAATATGTGCCGAAGTCGACTTCTTATACTGTTATTTCAGGTGATTAACCAGTTTTATATAATTACAATCAGTGTAGATGTATATACAGCACACAACTCGCTCAGACTGTTTTGTATCACTTGAACAGAACCCTTAGTGTAATTGGTATTATAGGTAACGCGGGTCAAAGTCACGTAATAAATATGGCCGTGGATGCTGTTTGCATAAAAGTTGGTGAAACTTTCCAAGGCTTTAAAAAGATCCTTAAACCAGTTGGTGGAGTTTGTGTTATTGATTTAAATGTATAGCTTGTTCCATTTCTGTTGTGCTCCATCTGGCCTTGAGCCTGGCCTCCGTGGTTTAACTGGTAGTGCGTTGGATTACAGATCACTACGTTCTGAGTTCGAATCTCAGCATAGCCATATCGGAAGGGTGTTTCATCTTTGAGTTCGCTTCATTATCTTTGGAGGTCGCTCGGCCCATTTAGCCTACCATGTGCCCAAAAGTGGCCATAAAACATCAATCATCATCATCACTATCATCTGCCATTGAAGATTTATTACCTACTGTACACTTAGATGCTGTAATAGGGACTGGATGCTAAGAGCCATGGAAAACTAAACCCACAGACGAAACCCAAATATGGTTCTTCTAAATAGAACGTGTCGGGTCATAATGGCTGATAACAGGGTTAGAATCCTCAGTTTTTACATACATCATTAGTGTGAAAAGACCAATAGAATTTAAGTGTGGGAGCCAAGGATCAACTGTGAATAAACCTGAACCACGGACTGCGCTCTATTGGTGGATCTCCGATTTGTCTCTAGAATAACAACAATGTTGTTATCACTTGATAAATGGTTGTTGGGGGGGGGCAATTCAGCTGTTGATGTAATGGAAAGAATGGAATAGAAGAAAGTAGTAATGGTTATGATTGTTAACTTGTGTTATATTTAATCTTTCTACAGTAAAGTTGGATTTCTTGTGGTAATAACAATAAAACTAAATTTCAGCATGTTGTTCTCTATCTCTCACACACACCCACACTGGTAAGGGACTGGTGAGACATTACACATCTCAGCAAGAAAAATCGTCACTCTGGATTCAGTCCCCTGAAGAAACGTCCAGAGTTTGAATTCACGTTTCGAGATTCTCTGTGCCTGTGCCTTATTATACACAGCTAAAACACACACACACACACACACACACACACACTATATCTCTCTAATTCCTTGGCATTTCCTCTCATTGCATTTGGTGGCATAAATAATGGAAATACAGGCACATGAGTTTATATGCTAAGATATTGTCAACTAATAACTTCTTCACATTTTAATATTAAATAATCCAAATATTTGTGAAATATGCCTTGTTCCATTGTTCAGTATTTTATGGTTTAATAACTTACTGTTTAAGTTGAACGGTATATACTGCACTACAGAAGTTGTGCGTAAAAGCAATAATAATAATAATTGATTCCATTAATATTCTCGTTTTCCTCCCCCATAGCTTACCCAGTTACAGTATTTGATGGAACTAAGCGTATGATCCTGACGACAACATCATGGCTCGGAGGGAAAAATCCATTCCTTGGCATTGCATACCTCGTTGTTGGCTCGATCTGCGTCATCCTCGGCATTGTGTTCCTCATCATACATCTGCGGGTTGGTAAAAAGTAAGTACTGCTGCTGATATGAGAACTGGCCTTATTGAACAGACACATGTACACACACATGGACACACACACACACACACATGCATTTATAAAAATCCATGAACACCATTCTACAATTACAGTTTTACACCATGCGATTACTGACAGCAAGCAAAAAAACATAATAAACAATTAGACACCACAAAAGGTACATTTTCACATCCGTTGACCATAAATTAGACAAGACGGATCAGAAATGTGGCGATTGGTCAACAATGATGTCAACTGATATCCAAGTTCACATTTAAAATATTATGTGCTTCCAACTGACTGTCAGCGCATGTCTAAGATGTACAGTTCTAAGTTTGTGATTTATTTTGTTATCTTAAATGTATGTACATACATACAGTTTGTTTGAGTTTGTATTCGTAACTGTTGTAATATATTCGTTGAGTCTTTTTTTAAACTGTGTAATGTATGTTGTCTGTTGGCATCTTCATACTTTAGGTTCATGAGGTTTTTGTTATATGATTTTAGTTGCCCCATTCTGCATTTAAGAATGTGCCTTTGAGCATTTCTGATGATGTGTGTGTGTGAGAGAGAGTCTCTCTCTCTCTCTCTCTGTGTGTGTGTGTGTGTGTGTGTGGGGGTGTGAGAGCATGAGGGAGAGTATGTGTGTGTGTGTGTGTGTGTGTGTGTGAGAGTGTGTGAGTCTCTCTCTCTGTGTGTGTGTGTGTGTGTGTGTGAGAGAGAGAGTGTGTGTGTGTGTGTATTTTCAGTATACAGTATTTCCCGATGTATTTCCATGTTTTGTATATGCAAATATTTTACAGCGTATGATATATGTATTATGTTGATTTCTTTTTCTGTATTGTTGTCCACAATGTTTTGTTGCGTATCATATTTCAGACCATCACAGCTGATATCGAGGACCAGCTTGAATGCTCAGACACCATATACCGCTCAGTTTTAGTTCTGCTATAAATGTATGCTTACTTAAATATTATACTTAACTTATATATAATATATATATATATATATATATATATATATATTGCTGTGTACAGCTCTGTAATATATATATTAGTGCTTTGATATACAGATTGTTTTCTGTAATCTATTAACCTGTAGACAAATGGAGAGCATGCTAGATAAGTAAAGTGATCCCACATTAAAACACAGAGTCAATAGCATCAAATGTTAGGCTAAGTTTTCTCATTATTATTATTATTATTACTAATAGTTTTACTATTTGTATATAGTCTTGTACAGTATTTAATCTTTGGCACACTCACTCAACTGGCTGTAACTGTAACCACTATGTGACATACCATTAATATTTTGTGTGTTTAGCATATTTACACAAGCACTTAACATTATTTTCTTGGCTAATATGACAACATTCTTTGACTTGTTCAGTCCTCTTCGATCATATTTTTATTGGTATTCTTTAACGTGTTGCGATTTATTCAGCTAGGGCTCTCATACCGTGCATTTGTTAGCACACAGTGCTGCAGAGTTTCAGGTTAGGGTTCAAATCCCAGTGATTTCCATTTCTGTGGAATGTTTCATCCGATTGTCTCATTTCCCCGGGGTATTGTTCTTGTCGTTATTGATGCTAGAATTAACACAAAATATTCATTCGTTATCAGTTACTTCCATCCAATCAGTGATTGAGTAATTCTTGCTTGATGTCTGAAACACCACACTAACGGCTATTAAGGATGGTACAGGGTCTCCATGTGTCCTGGGAAACTTGGAAAATAACAAATTCATTTTCCAGGTTCTGGAAATGTTCTGGAATTTTAAAAAAATCAGGAAATGAACTGGAAATGTCCTAGAAAAAATATTGCCTGTGAAACAAAATCCACTTAGAACAAAAATATGCAAATAAATATTATGCCTGTAAAAGAAACTCATTTGTAGAAGAAAAGGTGTACCTGTACATAGTATTGATAACCCATGTTAGTTAATTGTTTAAATAAAAGTGGGTGGATCAAACTGCTAGAAGAGGTGAGGAGGTGGCTGTACCATAAAAATGTCAATAATCAATCATACGTTGATTAAATATATGCTTTTTCGCACATATCTTTATTTTATTACCTTTAAATCTTGTATACTTGTCCTGGTAAATGGTAATTTTGTCCTGGAAATTTCCTGGAAAATAATATTTCCTTGGCTGTGGGAACTATGTGGTAGCATGTAATTAAATATGCAGTGTATAGTAAGCATGATGGGTACAAGGTTATCATATATATCCTGTCAGTTACATACCATACAATCCATATTTATATATTTAAAAATATATTTCATCCAAATTTCTTACCAATTTCTTGTGTTGATTGAACAACCCATAAGAGTCTGAGAGAGTCTTCTAACTGGTTTTCCCAGGGCAGGTAATTGTCATTGGCAACAGAATCAAATATGTATAACCCGTTAACAAAATTATACATGTCACCCCATGGTTGGTTGGCTAGCTTTAATGTGCAGATTCTTCTCAGAAATGATGTGTGCTACTTGTTGATGCAAGAAAAAACACACGACCTTTTCCCCAAAATCAACATCAAAGATCGGTTTAAGCATGGAACATGAATGTCTGTGAAAATGAAGTATTTAATGTTAGGAAACAACCATTCTCACTTAAACATGTATGTATCAGACAAAAAATAGTACAATAGAACTTCCTCATAAGCAATAAGTTTGCATTAGTCTTTATTGGTCCACAAACAGTTATGTTAGGGCTTATTTAATGTACATTAATGTGTGTGTGTCAGTGTGTC
This sequence comes from Paralvinella palmiformis, assembly GCA_025642065.1. NCBI lineage: Eukaryota > Metazoa > Annelida > Polychaeta > Terebellida > Alvinellidae > Paralvinella > Paralvinella palmiformis. Next base: position 335,091 of record JAODUP010000308.1, on the reverse strand, counting down.
TGTGTGTGTGTCAGATTTAGTGGGAGCATCAGGAACCCCACTGGAACTTAGATTTATTGTCAGGTTTTCAAAGTATTCCAACTGACTTCCACACTGTACCCGACGTATCAAAAATAAAGAAATGTATACAGTATCATAATTACCACTACTTTTTGTATTGGCTCCCACATTAAAAAATTGAAGGCCCCGGTAGCTCCAACTAATTTCTGATTAAATTCACACACACACACATATCTGAAGGGTGTTTCATCTTTGACTTCATTTCATTACCTTTGGAGGTCGCTTGACCCATTTAACCTACCATGTGCACAAAAGTGGCTGTAAAACATCAATCATCATCGCACACACAGAGAGAGAGAGAGGATGGGAGGCATTATTGTATCATTTTAACCAGATGTGAGTAATGTTATGTTTTATTGTTTTGCCTTATACAATTTATGTAAAGCTCTTAAATCACATCCATTCTACTTTGCCACATTACTTAAGCTCATTCTGAAGCTAGTTTGATAGATTACTGCACATAAAGTACACTTTTTTCATTTTGTTTTCAAACAGATTTAATCATTCCATGCTTTTGTATGATATATCTTCTCATGTAACTAAATTAAGTGTAAATAAATATATACATTGAGTTGCTTGGTTTCATTATCTGTCTCTGTCAATCTGTCTGCTTCACTTACCTGCTGACAGTATGTCGGATAATGCTGAAAATGTGATATTATGTTCATCGCATTAAAACAGATTAGGTTCCGCAATAAATTATCTTATGCCATTGGCTGCATAATGTAGATACCCGCACTTAACTCGGCTCACCTAAATATTTTCAGCATATTCATCTTGTGTAGATCAAAGAGATGTAATATAATGTATCTCATTAAATAGACGCAACTTAATTACTAAAAATATAAAATATAATTATTAATTTGTCCACTTTCTGGGCACTGCACGGATACCCTGCTGTGACCACCAACGGGTCGATTGAAGATTGGATGGTGCTAACAGGGAAGTCGTGTGAATGGAGAAATCCGAGCTTAACAAACGTTCTGTACATCTTATCCATCTCATCGGAGAGTACATTCCTTCTCCCTAATTCCTAAACAAACGTGTTCCGATGCAGTGGATAGAGCAATGCACTGCAAAACAACCAGGCTGTAGGTTCGATTCATGCCCGTGTTTGTGTGGTTCGTTTCCCTCGGCAGATGCACCCGTCGGCTGCGTGTCCCAGGTGTGACCAGCTCGGGGACTAAACTGCTGAACTGAACTCCTTTCCAAACAAGCGTCGGCGTCCTCAGCGTCATTTAGTTTATTCAGCATCATACAGTTATAGGTTTTCATACTATTACGCTACCAGGTAGTCAGATGTCGAAAACTAGAATCCTATAACGAAGACGGATATATTTAAGACGTTTTCCTGATTCATATTTTGTTAAAGATCTGGATGCCATTCTTCAGATTTCAACCTCATGGATGTTAGACATGCACAGCATAATACCATCCTTAATTTACAAGGATCGATCTTGTTTATACAAAATATTTCTCGACCATATGCCAAATAGATCATCTGATCATGAAAGATACTTAGTTATGATTTGGTCAACCAGTGAGCACATCTCAAATCAGTAGCTGGTAGATTTAAGTCAGGTTCTTCTCATTTTTGAATGCACCTCTGCACCACTGAGCTACAAAAATATACCTGCTAGGCCTGTTCATTTACTGCCGGAGCTTGATACGAGCAGATGCTGTAACCTGCATGCTTGGAATGTTTGAGCATAAAGCCAGATCGCTCACTTTCCCATCTGTAGCTAAGTCTCAATTGCTGTCATTCAGGATATCTAGTCATAATTGCACCGTGTGTGCCTGGTTGTGCAGTTCAGCTACACAAAATAACATCTATCTGCCGATGATAAATGACGGGCACCTTTGTGGTCTAATTGGTAGCACATTGAAACACAGATCACTCACTACCACTCAAGTCTTGGCTTGGGCATATCTGAAGGGTGTTTCATCTTTGACTTCACCCATTTAGCCTACCATGTGCACAAAAGTGGCCGAAAAACATCAACATCGCCCGATGATAAATGATGAAATACACGTACTTTCTGTTTGTTGGTCTTACAAAGTTTTTGAACTAATTGAAGGGTCCATTCCGTCATCATGTTTCCAAAATTAGGCAATGCACTCACTCGCTCACATGCATTTTGTTCAGAATGCCCTACATTAAATCTCCTCGCTTTTGCTAAAGAAAATCACTATAGATCTATAGAGCTGTCATTTGTTTTACATTTACCAATATACCTTTAATGATGAAAGTTTTTTTATTGTGGTAAGTTACTGTTATTCTCTGTGCAATGAGATTAATGTTAAGTTGTTTATAGAATTGTTGATAATTTAAGAGAGCGTACTTATTTATATAGCAATTTTTCGTTATTAATTAGTGGTGTTTCTGTTCTTTTTGCAATTATGTTGTATCTTGCCATGTCAGTGTTGCTTTAATTCACTTTAATTTTTGTTAATTTGAAAATTAACAGTGTTTAGCTTATCATTCATGTTGCTGCAGGTTCTATACACACACACACAACACACACACACTTGTATATATATATATATATATATATATATATATATATATCTAATTGACAAAGTGTGAAAATTCTGTACAATTAAATTTATTTTCAATTTGACTGTGAACACTTTAGGGAACTCATTCACTGGCATTTAAAAATATATTTACATTAATATGTGCATGTTTACACTGATTAGGTATTACGTTTGAAAGTAACTTATTTTTCTAATCATTGGGCAATCATGCAAAATATTCATGCTTGAACCTGTTTTAGACTGTTACAACAATATTTTTATTTTATTTTGAAAGGTAGACAAAGGAAGGATACACGAAACGTTTTGTTATCTATAATCTTCAAGTTTCTTAAGTTTGTTAGATATTAATATTTATATCTAAATACTCACAACGATATATTAGAATATAAAACATCTTTATCGATCTAGTTATGGTACACGTTCGCAAAGAGCTGTGCTTTATTATTAATAATATCCTGTTGTCTTGATTTATTCCAGACCTATAGAACTCGTCCAAGGAGTCAGTAACAGATCAGCTTACTGACAGGCACCAAAAACTAATGCAGATCCAGAACCCGCTCCCAAACTGAATAGAGTGCTGCCACCTGAAGATACCCCTGAGAATGGGAAATGCTTAGAGTTACCTGCTGATGGCAACCAAAGTCATGTAGGAATTTGTTCTGAATCTGGACCGGTTTTAGCCATTGATAATATACCACTGCACACCATGACAGGAAAAGTAACTTTGGTACCGCGTAATGAGATACCTGCATAGTTATATGAATACGAAATGCACACACACACACACACACACTCAATCTCGTTTCAGTTATAGTCTACCAGTAGCTCCTTATGCCTATCAATTCTCATATAAACCAAAAGTCTCTAGAACACTGTAGCTTACTGCAGGATCTTGCAGTCCTCATTCCGTAATGACCTTACTGTTTAGGGTGTGACTGCGCATTGCTGATAAGTATTGTTTACGCGTTATTAATTATTAGCCTTATTAGCCTTATCCAGATGATGATATCAGTTTTGGATAAGTTAAAAAACAATTCTGCAAAATTATGTTTTCATAATGCACCATTACAGCCTTAGCATACCTGCACGCACACATACACACACACACACAGTAAATCTGTCTGAAGATATTACCTTCAAAATAATATATATATATAAATATATATATATATATATATATATATATATAAACTGTAATGACCATTTATAATATTTTTTTGTAAACAAGTAGCTTGTTAAGACCACTAGTTAGGGTGATGGGTTTGATGCTCTAATCTGCAAGTGAGAGCATATTAGAGGTTTCCTTCGGTTTCCTTCTTACTGACATAAAAAGTTAGCCATTTCTCAACAATTTATAATTTAAAGTCGATCAAATCTGTGCTCTGTTTTGGGGCTACTTTTCAGATAGTGTATTGCAATTTTGGCGCTCCTAATTAGAAAAAATTACACTGCTTGCCTGATTGGATGGCAGGTGACAAATGTGACCAATTAGATAAGCAGTGTAATTTTTTCTAAAGTGTCTTTTATAAACTTGGACTGTGATTGGCCCCAATCTTCTGTCAGAATGATAGGTATTTGGAGGTAAGCTAGAAATCTACGTCATTCAGTCTTTGCTTGCTCTCTGTGTGACTAATGTTTGGCTTTATTTGCCTGGATGTGTTTACTGAGTTCAACTAGGCATGTTTAATGACTTGTATAAAACTTGTTACAGGAGTATACAAAGATTCGCAGAACTAAGCAGAGCATGTAATGATTGATCTAGTCAGTGTGTATAATGATGTGTAGGCTATTGTATTCAATAAGTGGATGTATTTTTGTATTATTCAGTCCTTTGTATTTTTCTATACTTCATCAGAATCCCCCCGAAATGGTTGTTTTTTGGGGGGATGGGGAAGGTTGACTTGACTCGATTGTTTTCTGTCTTCAGAATTGAAAAATACATCATCACTATGTTAGGTTTTTATTTAATTAAAATGCATTTGTATTCAAAAGTTTTAGGTCTGTGCTAATACACAATAAAACCTAGATTCAACTAAATGGCTACTTGTATTAGTTAGTTTCGCACTATAGCCATTATGCTTAAATCCTACTTCATCTTATTATTATTCAATATGACATTCTGATGGTGAAAAGTTTCCTTCAGCAACATTCCATTGAAGTCTCTTATTTACTGGTATGCTGTATAGGGTCTATTTATTGCCGTTCGACTAAATAACTTGTTGTCATTTTGCGGCATTTATTAATTGTACGTGCGTTCTTACTGGACACTGCATTCATTTCATTTTTCAGTATATGTAAAATATGTTCTAAAAATATTTACTGTATGTGTTTATCTGTAAATTGATCAGTTTTGTTATGATATTCCGGACACTGTCCATCCACAATCTGATGTTTAATATTGTTGTGGTTCGTGTTTATAGTTATCTTAAATTTTATGTCTGCAATTAGTGTTTCTTTTCTGAATACCTTTACTCTCTCAGAACAGTTTGTTCTTCCACATCAGTCATTTAATGTGTATTTCCTGCTGCACAGAATTTAGCTGTTTTGCTGCCGATAACTTCTTGAATAAAATCTGCACGTGTTATGGAACACATCTCGTGTTACACCGATTTATTTAGAGCATTGACCCTAATGTTGACAGCAAATTTGGCTAACAACTCCATCTTACTGTTTCATTTATTTATATGTTGTTGTTTTAGAAATTGGTTGTCGTTTGTGTTGTACTAATTCATTGTTCAGATTTATATCGGATTCGTTGTGTCGGTTTGCCTGCAACTAATATTTAATCATGCTGTGATGTCTGAATTTCACATTACCAGTAAATAATATTTGTACTCTTACACACACACATATATATATATATGTGTGTGTGTGTGTGTGTGTATTTACTTTCTAAATATGTTACAATGTAGTTTTATGTGTTAATAGCCTGATGTAATCTTTCTGTTTCTAAAATTGTTCTTGAGAAATATACTAGAGACAGATAACGAGGATTTCAGAAATAATATTTGATTTAGGTATGGTTCTGTGGTGAAACCGTTCTTTCTGTTCAAATATGTTTGTCTTCTAAGTGTCTGTTCACCAATTTAGACTCGAGTTTCTGTTCCGACTTGAACAGGCTCACAATTATTGTGTTGACAACTGTTAGATGGAATCGCCACCCATTATTATTCCAAGTATCATATGCTTAGCGTACACCAGTGCTCCTTTTAACAGAACCTAGATTATGGGGACCATTTCTAGTGGTCCTTCATAATACAGCTGGTTATACAGGCCAGGTTTTGGTGTTTATAAATCGATTTCTATGTGGTGAATGTGGAAAGAGAAGATTTTGAGTTGTCTTCTATAAGGAGAGAACTGACATCACAATATTCCACTAAGTCAGTTCAGTCTCTAATCTCTTTAAGATCAGTGAAGGTATGGTATTGCAGGAAGATTTCACCGCGTTTATGAAAGAACTGCGTTGCTTTGTTTCAGACATTTACTTAAACATTCTTCTATAGGCATTATGTTGTAAACATCTCCTTATGTACTACTGGCCTTCCAAGAATATTGACAGGATTATATGGAACATAATAATTCAGAAGATTTCTATCCCGAATGGTTTAGCTTAAAACGGTTAAAGTTTGTTCGTGTGTATTTTAAGAAAATATGTCTATCATGGTGATATATATATATATATATATATATATATATAAAACTAATGTCATACAGAGAAAATGTTTCACAATATAAGCAATGCTTGTCAGACTATGAAAAGTAACTGCATTCAAATAAACGTGCTGTTTTTAAAACAATGTTTGCTTGTGAAACTTGCAGAAACAAACTAGCATTAGACCAAAACGTTAGATTGACAGAATTCTTGAATTTGTTTCACATGTGGCTTGCAATATATAGCACATGTATTTTTTAATCCAAGGAGCTGTAACATATATAGACTCGCCTGTGATCCAGATGAAAATTCCAAACAGAATTCCATTTTGACCATTGCAGAATATAAACTAATGGGTTTAAACCTGATGAATTATCTTCATATGAACTTATTCTTTTACTGTGTTCAGGAATATATTTCAGTTTCACCTACATATATTAATACTTCACTGGGTTTATCACCAACATTGTACATTGGAAATAATGCTATTGTTCTGATGGATTGTTGTGACATCTCGTTTATCTAACACTGTAGGTTTGATGCTATGGACAGAGTCTGATGCAGTAGATTAAATATGTGTAGATATACGAGGATTTTTGTCAGAACCAGTGTTAAGAATATAAAACATATTTTAGCTAATAGACGGTTGTTACTAATGAGACACATGCACGCCAATGCAACCTCTTTGGCAGCTTTATACATTCATAGTAACGAATTAGGTATGATATCCGCCCAGTCGAGTGCACCAACTCAAACCTATCATTATACGCATCTGCATCAACAGTGCTATACAACATGATCTGATAGGACCTACTTAGGCTACTAGGCAATCCCTTATCAGGACAACTTTTCTTTGGTGCCAAAACTTTATTTCTAGCATATTATATTAATCTGTTTAATAATATCAAGCAACAATTTGAAGATAATAGGTAAAAGAGTTAATTGAACTTCTGTATGTGGCATTAATAGCTCGTTTAATACAGGTTAATAACACATTTGCATATTCAATAATATTACATAAATGGATTCGCATAAATGTCTATAACCCGCTGCAAACTATTACGGACAACGTTGATCATAACATTCGTACATTGGATGGGAAAGACACATTCCACGGAATGGGTATAATAGCCAAGGTCCCACCCAATGCATATCAAACTTCAGTGATTCCATGAGTTACTTTGTCGGCAGAAGATATCACTCAAGCTGGCCATATTAATATCTGATATTTTACATCGTCATGTAGTGGTATGCAGTCATTTCTATGAGAAGTTACTGGTAGCTGCTTCTGGTAAGATATCTACCAATGTGGATTTGTTGTGGAAGATTTCTCTGACAGTACGATCCCCAAGGCCGTCTTGCACAGGAATGATGCAGATGGTAAACGATAGGGAGCATCCTGGACAGGCATCGGTTGTGTTCCTTCCGTTTATAGACGATCTCGCGTGCATCTACTCAACTTTGTATTTTGTTTGTGATCATACACGGCGTTATGATGTCGCGCCTGTCCTCACCTTCGACCATGCAGCCACTGTGGTGGAAAGCTCTCACAATAGTCAAGAGCGAGCCAGTTGGCAGTACACTCCGTTCAGTTGTCCTTCGATTAGGTGGCTTTCACACTCTCGTGAGTTTTCTTGGGCGCATTGGGCACCTGATGACTGGTACCGGTCTAAAAGAACTACTAGAGCTTGTCTTCGCAAGGAACACTACAGCCCACATGATGAGTGGTAAAGCTGTGTCCCGTGCAATACGTGGACACTTTCTCATCGATGCAGCTCTCAATGCCATACTTAAATCGCAGGCCTTTCAGGTGGATATAAAACACTATTAATCCTGTCGATGTCGAGGTGACTCTTCCCAGTGAACTTGAGGAAGCTGTTGTTCTGTACGATAGGCTAGTCGATGGTACATTTTCTACATCTGATATAGAGTCGTCCCAAGTTCTTGAGGCCATTGACAAAAGAATCCAGACAGTAAAAAGTTCAATGATAGACCAACGGACTGCTCAATTCTGGATCAAGTATATGGAGATGATAGACATTGTTCGTTTGTTCTTGAGATCAGAAAGGACAGGTGATCGGTTGCTCAACTTGCAGACCTTATATAGAATGCTACCCTATATGGCAGTTTCTGGACATAATCTCTACACAAAATCACTTCACATATATCTGCAGCTGATGGAAAAACTGCCCTACGAACATTCTGAAGTGTACAAAAGATTCATCCAGGACCTCCATGTTGTTCGCCGATCAAACCGATTCTGGGCTGGTCTTTCAACTGATCTTGTAATCGAGCAAGTACTATTGAGGAGTTTGAAAACATCAGGTGGGCTAACTAGAGGACGGAGTATGACGGAGACACAACGCTTGGTCGTGAAGGAAGGAAATCAAGGAAGGAAAGTGTCCTTCACAGGGTTAATGGCTATTTGCGTAAAGGAGGAGTTCCTCACAAACAAAGAGAACAAGCAGACGTTAATTGATATACTAGCGGAGAGACTGGAGCAGTGTGGCAATCAAGTGATGAGTGCAAGTGGTGATGCAGGTCTACCAATTCCCAAGACAGCATTTGAAGCCACCAGTAAATCAGACACTGTGCTAGTTGGTGATGCCACAGACTTATTGGTCTTGTTACGTTGTTATCACAAAATGTCATCATCATACAATTTGTACTTCATGCCAGAACCCAAGAAAGGTTCACTACTTCCACGGAAATACCTGAACATTGGTATCGTGATAGAAAACCTATGTGAAAGTGTTTGTGAACATCTTTACGCTCATGTAATTCTGGGTTGTGACACGACATCGAGGCTGTTCAGAATAAGAAAAAGCTGTTGGACTAACTCTTTTGAAGGACAATGACGTCTTCTGTCAACAAGCCGTAGTTTTGGAAAATTCAGTCAACTCCAGGTGAAATAGTTGCCGCAGGAGAAAAAGCTCTGGTCTGTCTCTACAAAGGCAAATCAACAGATACTCTGGATTCGCTCCAATTTTAAAGATTTCAGGAAAAGGTTGCAACGAACTGATGTTTCAGAGAACTAAGAGAGAGAATTATAATACGACGATGCTGTTGGTTTTTTTTGGCATTCTTTCAGCAAAACTATTTTTCGCATGAAATAAAAAGCATTGGTAGAGACATTGAGTGTGTGTTTAAGGGTATTGCTTTCTTGTGTCTGATCCAGATATTTATATTTGCTCATTTATGGTAAAATGGTTCTTCGGCTATGGAGTAGGGGTACACCAATTTCTGCCACAAATAACCACCCTGGCTTTCAGGAAATGCTCTTAAATGAATGGTAGAGATTGAAAACATAGATAAAGACACTAAGATTGTTATTATAGGCTGAGAAATGGCAAAGTTATACTTATTTATGATTTTCACTGACGACCCGTCGCTTAAGTGGGTAGCGATATCCTATATTACCAAATAAGGAGTCGATCCAGATGTTTGAAACATGCCTCTAATGTAAGATAGACCATTAAAACATGGATAGATATACCATTTGTGCTCATTTAGGATGTACATTGACAGTTATGCCAATTTCTAGATTGCATGAAACCGTTTTGAAAATGAAATATTCAATATAAAAATAAACAATGTTCCACTCATTTCATTTTATTATTATTCACGTATGTTATTCTGTAGATCTTAGGCTTTCAGAAAAACACAACTTCATTTCTATTGCAATTAGTGGTGGGTCAAATCATAATTTTTTAAATAATTAAACGGCTGAAGCAGACCAATCTCAGCAGGGCAAAATTACGTGGAATTCCCGTAATAACCTCACATCGTTTCCACGTGGAAAATTGGTTCTATATATGAATGCTGAATCAACGTGAGGATTTCCATGCTAAATCCACGTTGCAGTTCCAAGATGAATTCGCCTACTTTCAGTAAAACACTAAAATTATATCTTCCAATATTTACTTCCAACTTGTACAATAATATGGAAATATGAACAACAACAAATATCTTGTTGGTTACTTGTTACAGTTAAGAATTTAAAACATGCCCAGCAAAAACATGCATTATAGTCGCGTTAAGTTGGGAAAATCCTGTTAAATGTATAGACTTAATACACAAGGGTGTGTACATTAAAGCAAAGGCTTTTGTCACTAAGTCGTTGTGAGCAATATCATAATGCATGTTTTCACCCAAAATACTGTGTCCGGCCAAACTCCTATATTTATGCAATACTTTTGCATGGATGTTCATCCTTACACCAAACCATAAACGAATTTAACCTGTGAACAAAGAAAGATTAACTGCATAAAACATCTGAAGACAATTAAATAAATACTTTTCAGGCTGTAACGATAAAGATAAAAGCTAATCTAAAGCAATTAAATTCATATATCATTTACATGTGGCCATGTCTTAGTATAACACTAATAGGTGTGTGTGAACATACATACAAATGTATAAGTTACATAAACCATGCACCATATGTGGATCTACTCTTTTTTCACATTGATACATCGACTTAACCTGCTTTATACACAATGAAGATGTTCGGAAACCTACTCTTTCATTTGATTTTCCTTTCATGGACCAACAGCACTGCATCTGTAAGTGTAAGAAGAATATTTAAAAAAATATTTCTTGGTAGTTTTATTGAGTGTATAACCCACTTGCAACTAAGTATCCAATATAGTTTTATTTGTCTTTGTTTTATTTGTATGATACGAATATGTACAAATTATTGTCTGTCAGTTAATCTATACATGGAAGTAAATATATGTATGCTACCTAGTCGGTCGGTATCTCAACAATGTTCTGGAATCCTACATCGGAGATGACCTTTAAGATGGCGTTTTCTTTTCGATAAAATACTGCGGTACAGATAAAATATGCCATTATACCGTCAAATAATTGGTGAATACCATTATTTTGTTCGTAGAGAAGCATCATAAGACACTTATTGTTTGAACTAATGCTTAACATACATTAGCTTGAACAACCAAAAAGAACCATAAACCCACCCGTTCGGTATCAATTTGTCAGTTGTTATTTTAACCCTAAAGTCTAATCCCATTTTAGTGATTCAGAAAACTATACATATAAATTATAAATACCATAAACACAGTACTGATATAATTAACGTAAACCTAATATCAGCAACATATAGCACTTATCAACAATGTTATTATAAGGAATAAAATACTTCATTGGATTTTACAAAAACAGTCATTGCTTTCGGTAATTAGTTAGAACAGTGTTCTGCAATGTCTGTGGAGGTCTCATCCTCGCTCAATATTACTGTTCCTGACCTGTCTGGTTTATCAGCAGAAGAAAAAGAACAAGTTCTCAATGTTATGAAAAAGGCGAGAGTAAGTAAACAAGCTGGTTTCAAACTGCATTACACATTTGAAATGTGCTGTTACGGCGTCTAGACTGCTGTTGTTTATTTCTCATAACGTTTCTAACCCTGGCAGCCTGGCCTAATAAATAATATAAATATTATTATATATCTATAATAGGGTAATTAGTTTTAGATATATAATATTAATAATATTTAGGCTAATTATCTGATAGACTTGATCACTTATAGTTCTACTAATATTTGTTATAGAATAACTCTTTCTGAATATCTCTGACTAATTTCGGATATCCCCAGAAATCTGACATACTGACCGACATCGTCTCATGATACTGACTGAGAAGGTAGTATCATAATACATAGTCATAGACTACTAGATCTAGATATTAACACGTTATAAATGATGACAAAATATGAACACAATCTGCCATCTTGAAGTTAGACAAAGACTAGAAGCTCCCAAAAACCTTCCAATAATTTTTGAATATTTCTTTATATCTATGATGTTAAGTATAGTTTACAAATATTGTTGTTGGTTTCGTATTTACTTTTATGAGTACTACTTATTTTATTAATATTTTCTGAGCGGTAGCGTGCTGGACCGCAGATCACTACCACCGTGTTCGAATCTCGGCTGGGGCATATCTGAAGGTTGTTTCATCTTTGACTTCGCTTCATTACCTTTGGAGGTCGCTCAGCCTATTTAGCCTGCCATGTACACAAAAGTGGCCGTAAAACATCAATCATCATCTTCTATGTGATTAATATTGGGATTTAAATTTTGTTTAAGGTACTCATTTTATAACTGATATTATCATAGCTCTTTTGTGTAATTGGTGGTTGGGGGTAATATGCAGAATTCTTCTATTTAAATAATTAATTTAAATCAATGCAAAAAAAGTTGTTTTAATTTTTTGTTATGTTTCATTATTTTTTGTGACTACCATTATTTAAAATTTTTATTATTCCATTTATTTTTATTGATTATTTTGTAAATATACATTTATGAATTTACTTACAGTAGATAAAAGCAAATGTTATTTAAAATCAATTGTTACTTATCCTAGATAATTATTTTTATGTATATATTGATAATATTTTGCAATTATATTTCAACACCATATCAAAGTTATACTAATCAGTAACAATTCTCCTAAATCTGTGATTGTGATGATCTTGGGAGATCAACACAATAGAAGGTGTCAAGTGAAGCCATGCTGCTTCAGTGTAGTTAATTGGATACATTTTTGATCTGATGCAGAAAAATGTTGAAGTCACATCTTTTCTATCCATTTAGGGGATTATTGAGTTAATGTTTAAGTACTTAGTGTTTAGCCAGGATGGGTATATAAGGTGAACGTTAACACAGGTTCACTATTGATAGTTATCTCATGCAGGGCTGGAAAAAAATCTATAGCCGGGACATGTGGATTTTGTCTTCGGGCTAGTGAGTAGTCTAAAGCAGTACTTGTCAACTTCACAATGTCTGAAGGGGCGCCTCCTTCACAATGTCTGAAGGGGCACCTCTGTGGTCTAGCGGTAGCGTGTTGGACCACAGATCACTACCACCCATGTTTGAATCTCGGTGGGGGAATATCTGAAGGTTGTTTCATCTTTCACTTCGCTTCATTACCTCTGGAGGTTGCTTGGCCCATTTAGCCTACCATGTGCACAAAAGTGGCCGTAAAACACCAAGCATCATTGTCATCTAAAGCAGTAGCCTGGCCAGACTACTGGCATTTTGAGTAGTCAAGTTCATTTTCCATAGAATGATTTTCCGCTGTTTTGGAGCTCTTCGTGGTGCAAACAAAGTATCATAATTTAAAACACCCATGCTGATACCTCACCAATGGTCGCTTAAAAGCATTGTTCCCGGTTGTAGGCTGGATTTCAGCAGAAAATGGGTCATGATAAGCGACAAATATTTATCAGCCGATAATTTCCAGTTCTGAAATAATGCTAAAATCTACTGCTGTCATATTTATAAATATTTACTGAATATAAGAACAATGCTTGAAGGATGGGAGAGATTTTGGTGAGCTGGTGATCTTGGCTGGTAAACAGCCATTTGCATTATGATGGTCACGTGACTCAGATGCTCTCTCCTGGTTGGCCAGTCGTCTTTGTTTACAGTAAATAAAAGCGCATGGTTTTATTTATATGGTGGATTTCTGTCCCTGTCTTGTTTATTTGTTTGATCACACTGTTTTTCCCATTTTATGTTAATATTATGACATAAGTATGGATTCCATATATCATATTAACTGTTTTCATACTTTGCTGAAGGAATTATATCCAGTTTTTGGTAACTTAATTGGGTTTCTTCCTTGATCCTCTGTGTATGAATTATTTCTGTCTTTACTATTTTGTGCTTTATTTTATATTTAAACAACAGCTGGGGCTTCCCTAATCACCTCAACAGTCATAAGAAGAAAATCCTGGTCAGATTGTGGACATGACCAATAATTTATTACTAGGAATTATTATATACTTGGATTGTGTTAGAGTGTGGATCAATAAAACCCCAGACACATAATTATTGTCTTTATTGCCTCCTTGGTCTAATTGGTAGGCGGTGTTGAACCATACATCACTACCATCTGAGTTTGTATATCGACATGGGCAGGCATACCTGATTTTCATCTTTGACTTCGCTTCATTACCTTTGGAGGTCACTTGCCCCATTTAGCCTACAGCGTGCTGAAAAGTTGCTGTAAAACATCAGTCATACACAAACTTACGATCTGCGGTTCTCCGTCGTTTCCAGAACAGTTTGGTTCTGACTAGTAAACAAATATGGTTTTAATAGCTGGTAAAATTTTGTTGGTCTACTAAGACGTTTGTTGGGCTAGTGGATTTAAATTTTACTAGCCCACGGGCTAGTGAGATGTGGAAATATTTTTCTGGCCCTGATCTCATGCTGAATACGCACCAGAAGGAATATTTGTTTATTGTTTGTGGGATTCGTTTCCTTAGAGAGTTGGGCCTCTGCCATACTACATCCTAGTAAATAACTGAACTCAACAATAACTAAATAGTACATGATATTGTTAGAAAATATCCATACAATAACGACAACAACATTAATGTATTCTATGTGTGTGCATGCATGCAGTTCAGAACTATTATTAAAATGAACTATTTCATAAACAGCATTCACTTGATTTATGTATGCCAAATCATGGAAAATTGACGTTGCTCGTCAGTAACCCACCCTATACATTGATGGACCATGGTCTATATATAACAGGGGGTTCTTTGTTATACATCCGGTTGATTATGTTATAATGAGGGATCCAGATATGCCATGTGAAAAATAGCACTAAGTCATCATTTTCTACATTTTTGATATTATAGAAAATTTATTAGTATTAGATGTATTAATATTTAGAGAAAGAGGAGAGATGAATATATTTGTACTTAATAAAAAAAGGTCTTGAATGTCTATCTCTGAAACTCTGACAGTAGTTGTGTTTAAAATTAATTTTAATGATAAAATTAAATTACTGTGAAACAGTAACCTATATTCATTTCTTTTTTGCTGCAGGAGTTTGAAGCTCGAGAAGAAATGAATCTCATGTTGTAAGTAAAAAAAAATTCTTCTTATTAGACCGATCCTGCTACGCATGTGCACTTGGATTCCAGGCGAGTTGTTAGGTCAGAAAACATTTGCCAACTGGCCGATAACATGAAAGTCAATGGGACTGTTTGAAACAATATAACAATATGGATTTAAACACTCGGACTGAGTCAGAACGATAGTCAATCTAGAACAAACTCACATATTTTGATATGTGAATCTATTCTGAATCTAGATAGCATGTTTTGTTATCAAGAGTGCCCTAAATTATGATCTCATTGAAGGTGTTGTTAAAACAACAAATCGGATCCGACCATCTTTTTTGTCAACGGTGCAACAGCCAGACTATATTTTGTGTATTAAACCACAAATCCAGCATTTATTTATTCAGGATACAAATACTGTAAACTAGAGATTTGGCTATTTTATATTTCTTTCACACTTGTCAAAAGAATATTGTATTTTATTCTTAAATTTGTGTTGATGAAAATGTAAACAATCCTGCTGAAGAGACAACACTGTCAGTATGGTGGTTGTGTGAAAGCTATGAATATTCAGTATCACATGATCACTGTGGTTTAGGTTTTGTTGTTCGGGGAGAATCCCCAGGCTGTCGCTTAATCAGCACAGCCTCTATGTTGGAGTGGTTGAGAAACCTCCCCCACCACTCAGAGGGGAGCAGTACGGAAAGATGGAGCCGAAATACCCCGAGGGTGGTCACTGCCAGAGTGTTTAACGTCCCCCTTTATTTTAAATAATTCAGTGGAGACGGCAGCGCCATTTAACGTGGTCAGCCACCCACGATGTAGTGAGCCGAGAAATTAATCCCTGGAAAGGTTTCGACCTCTTATGGGGTTCGAACCTGCGACCGTTGGCACCAAGTGCCAGGTGCTTAACCACTAGGCCACCGGAGCTCACTGTGGGATGGTTATTTCCCTTATAACCTGACATTCCTCATAAGCAGTCATAGTTTTCTAACCTAACATTGAGCTTCGGTCAATTTCCGCTTGGTGTCACAGTCGTAGCAAGATCGGTCTGTTGGGTTAGTTTTTAGATTCATCATCGGATGAAGTCATGATGGATAGAGAATGATGTTCAATTTGGGACTAAATAGATAAAACACGATTTTAGACATCTTGACTTTTATTTGTTTCATACTTCGATGAGTTTTCCCATGAAACATTACTTGATTTACAATATTATAATTCATGTTGTGGTGTGGCATTATTTGTGTCCAGCTATCTTCTGCTTATTAATTTAGCTCCATAGCTGTAGATTGTTAATGTACATTTTGAGCTCCGTTATAGGGGGTGCCTCCATGGCAGACCCTGGACCCCAATTCGTGAGCTCTGTGATCTTGCATTTTCTGTGAAATGTCATGAAGTCCACCACTGACCAATCAAATGTTTTGTAACAATTTGATCATGTTTTCACAGTTTATAATTAACACATAAAAAAGCATAGCCAACAGTTACAAATGATTTATTGATTCACCAGCATTTATTTGTACACCTGGATTCAGCAGGGATTTTCATCTTTCATTTACAGAGTTCACATGGGGCATGGAAATCCTCAAATAGCATAGAATTTCATTAAAGATCAAGGCCTTAAAAGCATGGAATTTTTAAAAATAGCATGCAAAACATGGAATATTTATATAAAAGTGTTTTAGTGAGGAAAAACGTAGCAATAAGTTTTGTGTTTACATGTTTCACTCTGAGCTAGAATCCATACGGCTCATTAATTATGTGAGTTCAGATTCAAGCATGGCTATTTATCAGTTGATTATATTTTGTGGTGTATTGGCAATTGCTTACATTCAGTTTATATAGTAAATTTTAAGAAAAGTCTTTTCATGTTTTAAAAGATGAATGTGTTTTAAAAGACGAATGCATCCACGTTCTCACTATCCGATGTAAATCTATGGCAAAACAGACTCGCTTGTCAAAGCTGCTAGCAGTAGCAGTCGAGCAAAACACTGCCACTGCCTCGTGGGTTTCAAGTTCATGGCTTTCCTTAAATCTGACTCATCTTTTGTTCCATATATCAGTTGGGTTATCTTTTATCCTGAAAACTTCAATAGTCTTCTGAAGCTGAAAAACACCGTAAAGGAAATTGGTGACTTGATGCCACCAAAATGAAAGTCAGACACTGAATGAACGGGAACTGAAGAAACCTTGCAGCAGTGTTATTATTTTGAATCAATAAAGCTCGATTTCTTGAATAAAACTCAATATTGTCTATTTACTTCGGAATTATATACATTATCAGAACTTTACATTGATATAATTAATTTATTGTCAGATACTAACACGTACGAACAGTATTGATGAGTAACCTCATTTAATACTAGTAGATTAGAACATAAATACACTATAGAAATTTTATATTTTAAGCCAACTGAATTCGCAACTGCTGTCCTCGGTTCAATAAATGGATGTAAAATTAAGCAATGCTGTGCACAGGTGCATGCTGCATCTATCGCCGTCAATGTAAGTTGATATTTAATTAGCATGGAAATGGGATGGAATTTTATAGTTGCTGAAGTGTACGAATCTCACCATTACCTTTGCAGGTCATTTAGCCTATGTTGTACACAAAAGTTTCTGTTAAAACATGTTGCCTTAAATTAGGCCTAATAGTAATAATAAAAAATGTGGTTTTGTTTAAATTTGAAGAGAATTATGTCAAGTAAAGTCTATTATAAACATTATGGATCTGTATATTTTTACTGTAAAACGATTAAGTAGCAGCGGTTATTGAGATGAATATAGGCAAATCTAATTACAATGCAATTCTTTTACTTTTAGTCAGGGATGTTAATAAATGAATTAATTTATTAATGTTATTTGACTTTAAAATCCTGGTTTTTAAAAGCAGGTTAATACATTTATCAGATTTTATCTGAATATATATATATATATATATATATATATATATAGTTACTAAAGGTAAGAAAGTGTGTGTATATGTGTGTGTGTGTGTGTGTGTGTGTGTAGTATGGAAATCAACAGAAAAGGTACATATGTGAATATTAAAGTTACTGTTGTCTTTTCCTAGTGATTATAATTTCAAATCCACATTTATTATACTACTGTTAGCTGTTTGGTGTCCATTATGGTCAGAAACTGTTACTATAAGTATAACATGATGAGAAATGTCTAGTTCAGTTAGAATGCTTTAGAAAATCTATCATTATCTGTTAAAATAGTATGCATATTACCATCTAAGGATATATTAGCTGAAGTTATATATATATATATATATATATATATATATATATGTGTGTGTGTGTGTGTGTGTAACACTGAATTGATAGACTGAACCCTGAGAACTATCATAGCGCCTAGAGATGTATGACAGATTTGATAACAAACAAGAACTAGGGTAGATTGTATTTAAAGGGATGGATTCTTTCCTAGTAATGTTTGTTATACAGACTGGGTGATCTGCATGTTTCTGATTAAACTTAACTGTAGATTACTAATACATTGTACCTGACTGAATGCAGCTTTGTGTGTTATACAGACTGAGTGATACATGTAATGGACAGACTTCTTTATTTAAGACCAAACTTCACAACAATATAGTCATTATAAAAGGAATGGTGTACATATAAAATGTCCCATAAACATCTTACTAACATGTACACTGTTTAACTGATAACATGTAACTGATCACAAGTATAATGATGAAGTAGATATGAAACCTAAAGAAAGGTCACTTTATGGATATATTAATAGATATCAAAATATTATTTTTGATTCAATGCTATGAAATATTGATTATTCTCTTCATACCATATTATTAGTGTCTATTATTTTCTAGTATGTATACTTCGGTTAAATTGTGGGAAAAGGACAATACATCAAGGTTCTCAAAAGCTATTATAAGATGTCCCACTCTGCAGATCCAGATGTGCCATTCGGGCAGATCAATCACCAGTGCCATCTCTCTACCAGCATGTGTTATTCTCCATCAGCTGGAGAAGTTTGGGTAAAATCATTATTAAATCTCTGGCTGCTGGAAAACTGTATTGGTGCTTATTTATCTGGATCCGGAGAACCATTATTAAATTATATCGTTTGATCCCAACAGGGAAGATCAGTTTAATCACTCCGGCTATGATACAACCAAAGAATACGCTATTCTGTGTTGGTGTTCTGGTTAGACTTAGGAACGTGTTTTTCTTGTCAGCTGTTTATGTGTTTGGTAACCATGGAAATGTTTTGAAGATGTGAGCTTTAATGTGGAAACATATTTATCCTGTTAGACTATTTTTTCAGTCTGCCAGGAAAGTAATCGACTCTTTTTATTTAATATTTTGCAAACCAGAGATCTCACGCGCATAATAGAAATTTCATTCTTAAGTTCTGTCTGTAACTTTCACCATTTGAATGTTACCACTCACTGGAGGATCTGTTTACTAGAATCATTACGATTCTGAAAACTGTTGACATAATCCACATAAATTAAAGTCTTCCTCAAACATATTTTATTTGGATGGACGGTGGCGGCTAGCCCACGTTCCCAAATTTTTGTATCGCAGTGTATGTCCAATAATTTAATTATAAAACAAATTAACTTACCTTGATGTTTTTTTCTGGGAGAGAATCACTGTGATAATGCGATGTATTAAAGTGTGTATTACAAAAATTCTGTTTTTTGTTGTTGTTGTTGCGGTTATTTTTATCACTGTGGTGTGTATTCATGCCCAACTACCATTTGATAAATTATGAGAATAGTAAGTTAGTTATGATATATTATAAGTTAATATAAGATGCGCTCTATTCTAGATGATTGTTTGTTAGTTAGACCAGATAATACAGCTAACGAACAAACTGACCCGCACTTCACCGTTTTCTCAACAGTAAAGTGTCTGTAATATACGCTAGTAGACATCCTAGTGAAGTTATTAAGATTATTGGCTAAATCTGTTTAATTAGGATACAATAATTCTTTTTGAATTCATCAAAAACAGCTTCTTTGGCCCCACGGTAGAGAGTGAGACTATTTACCTATGGCTATGGTCATTCTGTGCAGGAGGTGGCAGGTTCTCGCCCCCGCCGTGACACTATAGTAGGAGGAGTTTTTCATCCAGCCAGGCAACTGGCAAGGTTTTCTCCACCGAACTTGCCATGTGTTCTAAATTCTCAATTTATTTAGTATTAGTCTCCTTAGGGAGCTATAAACTACAGACCATATGCTTCTCCCTCATTTGAAATTGTCAGCGACGTTAAAAACTGCCATTTCGGTTATTATTATTATTGTTATGTTATTGTGCTTGTGGCATGACATGTTTATTACTGGCAGCCTCAGATGTGATTGTTAGATAAACAGATAATTAATTTAGTCAAATTATTTAGAGCATTTTTATCATATTTGCTGTTATTATATTTAATTTAAATTTGTTTCATTTTTAACTAAACTTTTTGCTGTTGACTGTTTCACTTCCTTTGTCTGATCTATTTAAATAATTTAATGACATTTTACTAATATTTGTATATAAATGATTTTTTTTAAAGTTTTAATTATGTTTACCATATTTTTCGTATACAACTTTTTATAATAAAAGTTCACATGGTTTTATAGACCATTAATTTGAGTTTTATTGTTTCAAATTAGTTATAAGTACTGGTGATAGTATGTTTAGCATGACGGAGAGACATAGATAGGCATTCAAAATTGATCCACTCATCAATATGGTATTAAAACCTTGAACTTCCTAAGCTCAATAACACATGCTGTAGCTTCTCATGTTATAGGTGTATATATGATATTAAAATATTGCACACCTTACCTTAAAAGATTCAGTGGTTTTAACGTGTGTGTTCATAGAACATTGCAATGGCACAGTGGTTAAATCACTGCGCTGTAAACTTTCAGGTAAGAGGTCAGAAGTTTTGCTGAGCATACTTCTGTTTGTAGGATGTGTTTCTTCTCCAGATAGTTGTGCCCATCAGCCATATATCTGAGATATGACGAATGCTGGGGCTTAACAATCAATTCAACTTAACTCAACTTTACACATATGGTCAAACATAGTGTACCGCACACACACACAGCATAACACTTAATCGTTTCTTCATAAAGAGGCACCTCCGTAGTCTAGCGGTAGCATATTGGACCACAGATAGTCACTACCACTCATGTTCGAATCTCAGTGTGGCCATATCTGATGGTTATTTCATCTCTGACTTCGCTTCATTTCCTTTGGAGGTCGTCCTTTGGATGTGAACAAAACTGGCCGTAAAACATCGATCATCATTTCTTCATAAAATAGGAATCATCATGTGTGTTCCTGCTTAATATGTTCACATTGCCATCCATTCTAGCAACGAGTATTCTATCACTAGACGTGTCACTAGCACTAAATTGATCTACACAAGAATGGTCAAGATCAGCAAAACTTACACGTCAGAGGGCACGTGACCAATTTATATAAAATATAGACAGAGGGGACAGTTTACGTAAAACTAAAATGTATATATTTAACAAATTATTAATGTTGTACCAACATTATACTAACTTATTATATGCTGCACACATCACAGTTCTACCAATGGGTTCTAACATAAGTACCTTTAATCTCTTGCATATCGCCAAATGTATCAGAATTATATATATGTGAATTACATTAATTATATAATTGTAAGCTTTCTCAACAGCAGCTTAAGCATTATTGAACATTATGATATTTGACACCATTAGCATAAATATTATGATCGAATTAAGTGATATTCTAATAGGCAGGTAAAATCAATATTATTAACATATTTGTCAATAATTTTACAAGCCATTATTTATGTATATCATATATATATATACAATATATATATATATATAGATAGATAGATAGATAGATGGATCATAGATAGATAGACACACATTCCATGGGAACAACTTCAACAAGTATTATTTCCCCAGGGAAATCATCTGAGCGAAGGCTAAACAAAGCACTTACTTGCCCATTCGGAACAAGACAGCGTGATCAATAACGGCACAAGTATATGTGGAGTGAATATCTTTAAAATATGTTTTATTAAAGGTCGTTTATGTAGATAATCATAAAGATGTAACTTACTGTCTTAAATAATATACCAGGCATTAATAGTAACGTACTATAAGGTTGTACCTTGTCATAGCTATAGTGATTGTTACTATATGATGATGATGATGATGATGATGATTGATGTTTTACGGCCACTTTTGTGCACATATTAGGCTAAATGGGCCCAGCCACTTCCAAAGGTAATGGAGCAAAGTCAAAGATGAAACACCCTTCAAATATGCCCATGCCAAGATTCGAACACAAATGGTAGTAATCTGCGGTCCAATCCTCGCTAGACCACGCAGACGCCCCCCGTTACTGTGGTAAAGGAACATTATAATTAGAAACAGTTAAAACAGGTGTTCTTTGATATATATATAGATTTTACTGTTTCACTATACATTTAATTTTTATTAGTGTAGCTCTGTATGATGTGATAAGTACATCCCAACAATATTTTTTTCCTTCTTAAATAGTAATTTGTGCAACAGCTGGTGGTATTCCATTGCTGTCAATATCCTTTTATACATAAAATTATTGGTTGGCCCTTTAAAGACAGACCCAGTTTTAATACTTTGATCGCTAGAGCTTACCAATAAAAATGGCGTCGGATGCTCTCAGCTAGCAATTCATCCTATATAAGATTATGTGAACTGTTCAGGCCATTTGTTTTGTGACCTAAATTATTGATGTTATGTTTCAGTAGATTTGACGGGTGAAAGAATGTTACTATTTGACAGGAACTTCCGGATCCTTGGTTATCATCTGATAGTTAAAAGATAACAGCGATGGTACTCGATGACCATTAATCTGTTCGGTACTCAACTGCTACAGTATACCAGGTTGTCATCACTCTATGAGACTGTGTACATGACTGTTTGTTATGGCTATTGAAGTGAATGCTGTCGTTGTTGTTGTTACTATTTTGATCATAGGTGTGGCGATTGTCGGATTGTAGGTCTATAATGACTACATGACTGTGACTGATCAGATTAATTTGGCTGATAACAAGACCAAGTCTAAGTAATGTGATGATTACATTTACAGTGGATAATAAATCGGGTCAAGTCATGACTTGGCACCTTTCAGACCGAACACTGTTCAGTTGTTTTCCTGGCATATGGCCAATTGTTTTAACATGTCCTAAGTACCTATTCTGGAATCGATTAGATTGAATTGTAATGTAATATTTATTTGTTGTACTTGGCTACACTGTACTATCACTACTATTACTTTAAGCAGTAGTGCAATTTGGTACTATTTTTATGACCTACTTTTCTGTTAGTAGAAAAGTAATATATTAAAAGTAAAATTTGCCTCAACTTGAATTCAGTGTATTTATCATTAACTGTTCAACTATAGTTTTAGGGCGCCTCCGTGGTCTAGCAGTAGAGTGTTGGATCACAGATCATTACCACTGGAGTTAGAATCTTGGTGTGGGTCGTATCCGAAGGTTGTTTCATCTTTGACTTCCCTTCGTTACCTTTGGAGGTCGCTAGGCCCATTTAGCTTACCATGTGCACGAAATGGACATCAATCAATCAACTATAGTTGTAGCTGTGGCTGAAATAGTAAGATCTGATTACCATTTTGGGGGGGGGGGTAGGGAGGGGGTGGAGTTATAATGGTAATATACGCAAACTATGAAATACAATGTGACATCAGCAACACCCGGTGTATATAAAATTTGTATGAAAAACATATCAGTGTAAATGTATGATGGCACGTTGTATATACCGTGTGTACACAATGCTGCCATTATTCATACATGTACAGAAATAATTCAATATGAATATGCAAAATGTATACAATATGACTAGAAATAATATGCATTTAAAAAAATAAGCAATTCCAGAATTGAATTGATCCCATCCCATGTCTGATATTAGTATTATCCCAGGTCTATATAGGACATATATCTAAGTAGCACGCACTCACCTGATGTTTGACAATTGTCAGAAATCATATGAAATTAATTAACAGGTGATATCCTCAGTGTCTAGCATCCAGTTTGAAAACTATCTGGAGATCACAGATACCGGTGTGACCGCAATGAGCACCACTATCATGATGTCATCGGCCGCCGGAGATAGATCTCCTGTCCGGATTTAAGGTTCTTCATCCGGATTACTCTTATTGTCACCGTTCTCCCTAATCTTTCTAAATGATATTTTTGGATGATAACTCAATGTCCTCACTGTGTCGGTGATATAGTGCTGTTTGTAATATAGGAGGGCGTTCTGATGGCGCGGTGGTCTAGGAGCAGTGTTATACAAACCTCCAGTGTATTAGGCTTAAATCCAAGTCATAGCTGTCTTTGTGGGGCTGTTCCTTATGGAGTCATCCCCGGCTTATAATTTATATCTTAATTGTGACGGGTGCTATCAAATGTTAGAACACCACTTTGTACTGAGATTTATACGATAAAATACTTGACCAGTGCCATCAAATGTAAGAACACCACTTTGTACTCAGATTTGTACAATAAAATACTTGCAATTGCTTATATTGTTTAGCTAGTTACTTGGACTTGGAACTGGTAATATGTCAAGTTCATGTGTTTTAGCACATCATTTGTGTGTGTGTGTGTGTGTGTGTGTGTGTGTGTGTGAGTGACAGACTGGTCGGCGGACCGGCTGGCTACCTAATAACCATGGCTTATAGATTTATTTAATAGTTCAGAATGTCAGCAAGTTCGCATTTGTTGTGATTTGGTGGCCCTGGTGAAGATCAGCTGATTCATACATATGTATATCAGCCTATTATTCATCAGCCTGTTCGCACTCATGCATATGCATAGCGTCATGTCCACTAGCTGTGGTAATACATACTAGGCAGCCATTAAGTGGACTGATAAAGATAAGGCGATGTTACTAATATTGACACAAAATCATTTAGTGATGTCAGTGGATGAAGTGATAAGAAGTTGACTGTGGCACGATATGATGTTGACTTGATGGACTCTGATGTCTTATTTTTGACGTTATTGTTGTATATATGGTGACGTGACATGGCTGGCTAAGTTATAATTGGACACGTTTATATAATGGACTTAGTGGTGCTATGAGTGTGAGTTAGGTATATTATGGCGGGCTATTAGAAGGAGTAATCTGGATATCTCTCTCGCACAGGTGCGCGTGAACAAATACATACATACAGACACACAAATGCACACAGAACCACCTATACACATAACACACACACACACATGAAGAGAATCTTCAATTCATAAAATATGTTACTAAAAATCTGAATTACTGTATATTTTCTCCATGTTTTGTACTCATCATAGTGAGTGAGTGAGTGAGTGAGTGAGTGAGTGAGTGAGTGAGTGAGTGAGTGAGTGAGTGGTGGTGGTGGTGGTGGTGGTGGTGGAGGAATGGTGAGTGGTATGGTGTAGGTGTGGGTGGTGAGTGAGTGAGTGAGTGAGTGAGTGAGTGAGTGAGTGAGTGAGTGAGTGAGTGAGTGAGTGAGTGAGTGAGTGAGTGAGTGAGTGAGTGAGTGAGTGAGTGAGTGAGTGAGTGAGTGAGTGAGTGGCCACCCCTGGTACATTTGGCGAGAAGTGACTCCCTAGGGATACATCTCAGAAACAGGTGTTTGACTAAGAATGAAAACATGGAGAAGGAAATACAGCAGAATTACAGGTGTAATTTGTCTTTAAACATGGATTAAATAGGTGTTTTATATATATATATATATATATATATATATATAGATGAGAGAGAGAGAGAGAGAGAGAGAGAGAGAGAGACTGTCACCATGTCTACAGTCAGGCGTCATAAAATTTGTAATGCACACCTTGTTGCCATGGAAGCAAGACATGTTTCAAATTCTCACAAGTGCAGAAGAAGAAAGCAGAAACATTTTGGGAGATTGCATACGTTTAGTTTTAACCTTCACAAGTCTGTGACTGGATTGACAGATAGACTTAGTGGGAGGATGATGCAACAAAAGATGGGATCAGTTGATAATGATCATCATGATAATGTTGATGTAGTTACCAATGACATCATTTCTAACAGTACTATAAGTAGTGGCGTATCACAACAACGTGGGTGAGTTAAATGACAACTAATGTGATGAGGTAATGAAATATAATAATAGTATTTAGTTTATAGTATATAGAATGATAATAATATTGAATTAATAAGGCAGCCTTACTTGTAGAAGCCTTAGTTGCTATATCGAGATGTTCCAATACGATGTATCTAAAATCCCATGATAAATATGAATGATCAGCATTATTTTCATCTCTGTATATAACCCCCCCCCCGTTTAAATGGCAGCCATAAATATCAATATAAATTGTTCATTGCTACAATATGAATAATATGTGTCTAGTAGAGCCCTGCATGGGTTGGAGAGCTAAACCCATACCCAACCCACAACTACTCAACTCATACCCAACCGAAAACCCACAAATCTCAACCCGTACACATACTGAAAAACGATATTGAATATAGGGATCTGGAGCAGGTAATGGGTCACATACACACCAGCCTTTTATTGCACTTTTTCCAGTGTCATCCATTTAAGATTTTTAAATGTTATTCATAATGACAATTTTCAATTCATGATAATTTGAAATTAAATGATTAAATTATATAGATCATGTTCGCTGGAGACCGAATTAAATCAAATTATAGCTGTATAAATCTGAGAATTATAGCCATCAGTTTGGACATTTTTTGCCATTTATCGAGAACTTTTATGTCATGCGATACATCCTAACAATTCAGGGACCATCCTCCCTTCACCAGAGATGTAAGCATAACACAGCCGCAAAGAGCCTGTGTAAATTGAGTTTTGACGATACTGATGTTACCATCATACGGCTAATAGATACCGGTATAACTTGTGTCAGTGGCACTTCATCATCGCA
The DNA here is from genome assembly GCA_025642065.1 of Paralvinella palmiformis. Lineage (NCBI taxonomy): Eukaryota > Metazoa > Annelida > Polychaeta > Terebellida > Alvinellidae > Paralvinella > Paralvinella palmiformis. The sequence goes on along the minus strand of JAODUP010000308.1, from coordinate 308,011 downwards.
ATATACCACAGTAAGTAGCAGTAATGGCTCCACAGCCATATCACACTAAACGTTTGCATCGATATCACTGAGAATGGGCCCTGCTATTACTTATACATGCGTCATGAAAATAAGACTGTGTGGAGTGTGTTAGTGTTTACCTTTTTGTCATGGCCAGCAATAAATGCTAGCAAAAGTTAAGTGCAGCAGCCGAACTTGTTTGATTCCTGGAAGAAATCATGATTTAAATGATTGCCCCAAAAAATCTTTTAAAATCATGCACTATTTTTTAATACGTTATATTGATTTTTGTGACTATAGTATAAATATGATTTTTAGTACTGCATATATTTGTATTGATTATTTTGTAAACGTACATTTATCAGTCAACTTGCGTTACAAAAATCAAATGGTATTTAAAATCAGTTGTTAGTTATGCTAGATAATTGTGTTTTTTTTACATATATTTATAATTTAATTGCAATTATATTTCACACCATCTCTCGTAGTCGTACTAATCAATGACAATTCCTCTAAATCATTGGTTGGGATGACCTCGGGAGATCTCAACACCGTATGATGTGGCGAGTGAAGCCACGCTGCTTCAATGTGGTAAATCGGATGAATTTGGGGATGATCTGACATTGCGAAGTCACTTTTTTTCTATGCATTTAGGAGATCATTGAAATAATTTTCGGCATTTAGTGTTTAGCCAGGATGGGTATATACGGTATGTATTCACATCGATTCACTGTTGATAGTTATCTTGTGCTAAATACATACCAGAAACAAATCCTAACTGCAACTTTTAAGACTACAGTATTGTGTAATTTACAGCTGGTGATTTATCCCTGTACAGTGATACTTGTCAACTTCACAATGTCTGAAGGGGCGCCTCCTTCACAATGTCTGAAGGGGCACCTCCGTGGTCTAATGGTAGCCTGTTGGATCACAGATTACTACCACCCGTGTTTGAATCTCAGCGTGGGCATAATATCTGAAGGGTGTTTCATCTTTGAGTTCACTTCATTACCTTTGGAGGTAGCGCATGATTTCATTATCTCTGTCAGCGCATAGAGTTGATTGACTATTGATTTGAGTCTATGAGAAAAGTAGGAATCAACATCTCAACAGACCAGTGTTTGTACTTCATCATCCTGAGACAGTTCCATACTGATCTATTGGTGGGTACCATGAAGTCACCTCATGGGAAATATCTGACTCCACTCATAATCTAGCTTAGGGAGTCATCTTAGGAGTATATCTTCGTTGTTTCTCATAGTTGTTGCGAAATCAGCAACTCTGACAATCATATTAACAGTCCACGCCATTCTATTTAAAAGACTCCCTCAATAATAGTTGACCTCGCAGCTAAGTGTCAGTTACATCTCAGCAATCCTTTATCGTTTTTCAGATTTGGTACATTACATTACAAAGACGCTAATTAATCAGCATATGGGATACTCGGGAGTGTTATCATAATAAACCGGAAATTTTATGTCATGAAATTTATTTATACTCCAAAGAGGACAGGAGCATTAACTTAGAGACTGCTGCTGTATTGTACTTGTGTCATATAAGAAATACAAATGTTCCCATTCTTTAATTCATTTGGATAAAGTCCATTGGCCGTGATTTTTTAAATTGTGGCTTTGGTTAAAAAAAAAATTATTTTCCTTGTTCTGAAATTTTCTTCAGAAGTATTTTTGACGTTTGTCTATGTTAAGGGTTTTAACAATTGATTATAATTTAGCTATTGTCTTCAGAAAGTCAGAAGAATTGATTATTTTTCTGTCTGGAAGACACGTAAAATTGGAAAAGGTTGATAATTTTAATACAAATTATTATGTATATGGTTGGGTACAGTTTGCTATTCTGTAATCTGCTTCTGTTGCTTGTTTCAGACAACCCCTTGAAGGACAGTTGTACAAGTATACCAATGTTATGAAGGGATGGCAGTACCGATGGTTTGTACTCGAACCAAACAAAGGTCAACTCGATTATTATGAGGTGAATCATCTTCGCTTACTTTAATATAATATAGTGTGTGTGAGTGTGTCTGTCTTGGCTCAGTTCACTCATCTGCAGATCAGATAGAATGTGTGAGCTTACAGCTTCTTATTCAATTACAAGCTGCTAGATACCAACGTGGTAGTTGAGTTTTTGCACGACTGCTCGTTATAAGACACGACATTCTTCCGTCAAAGATCTTAAAGAGTTTCTCACATCCACCGATGAACCAGGGTTTGCACGTATTTGCTTAATAAAGAAAAGAAAATTGGCTGCCACCATATGTATTGACTCGATCACTTATATACGAGTCTTGAGAGTGAAGAATGAAGGTATAACTAGAACTCGATGACGGTTGATTATTGATGTTATTAGTAATTAAGAAACACCTAAGAAGCCACATGAAGCAAACAACAAGTGAAGGCAACAGAAGTCAACCATTTATAAGAATATTTTATATATATGTTTTACAATATTTCATCCTTCAGTTATGTCCTGTGGTGTGTCACAGCAGAGGTTCTTTCACCACAGTAGGGAATTGTTCCGGGGGGGGGGGGCTCCATAATTTACCGTGGCTCAGTACGTAGGAAATCATTTAAAGTTCAAGTATGGGTACATGAGTTTTACGAGTGCTAGTATAGGTACTTCTTTTATCAAAGTACATGTACTCAGGTATGAGTACATTTAAAAGTACCAGAATATAAGTGTATTTTTCAAGAACGATTGAACTAGCATGCTCTCCTCAGTTAGAAGTGAATTAAAAACAATGATCTAATTAACCCTTACACAAGCATAAATAATATTATCTAATTTATGCTTTTTATCTGGTGATGTTCCGCGTGTTATGTGTGTACACAGAAAAATTAATAAAATATTATATTTAGTTATTGCAGATGGTTATAATTATAACTTCTTCGTATAATAAATGCCATGCAATTTACATGCTTTGTCAACAGTCCAATAAAGAAGTGGGTCATTGTCATGATCTCTGCATGGCTGGTATATATATAATGATCTCAGTACCAGCAGTTGTTGCTGAAATGGTTGGATTATTGTAGTTGTCGTTGGACATGACATCCAGGAGGTTATCAACTCCCCGATGTTTTGGGGGTGAAGGGTCAACTCCGATAATGGCTTAGATTTAATTAGTGTGGCTGGTTTAGCATAGATATATATATATATATTTGACACCATTGTTTGCTGAGTGAAATTATATATATGTAAGTGTATTTGTGTAACATAGGAATGGCACAAACTACAAATGATAACTGTTATGCAGCCAGTTAGACAGAAACTGTTCATAATAATTATATCACAAACATGTACATACAAATCTGTGGCCACATAGGTAGAGCGTGAGACTATTTACCTATGGCTATGGTCATTCTGTGTGGGAGGTTGGATATATTGCCTCAGGGGGAGTTTTCATCCAGCCAGCCAACTGGCAAGGTTTTCTCCACCGAACATGCATATATTCCAAATTCTAAATTTATTTACAATTAGTCTCCGTGGGGAAGGTGTAAATTACAGACCGTATGCGTCTCCCTCATTTGAGTGGCCACTTAATGTTAGTATACCATTTATATATGGTTCTAAATTGAGGGAATATAAACTGAAATGTATACTGTATATCACATGACAGTGTTTAAAATCAATGGTATCTATCACTATCAGTGAGGATTCCCATTTAAAGTGATAGAGACCAATAACAATTAACCTGATTTACTGTCAACTTGACATAAAAAGACTTGACAGTCAAGTCTTTTTATGGAAAGAGGTATGAATGAAGATTTAAACAGAAGGTTTAAAACAATGACTTGTTTATGCTGAAAGTCCTTGAAAGTACATGGCAGAACGTGTTTTAATTCTGTTTTAAATGTCAGGTGTCTTCGACCAACTGAAGTTGAGTAAGGTATTATATAAAATACTATTATTATTATTATTGTTGTTTTTGTTATTAATTTACTCAGAAAGTTTGAGTGTTGTACAGTTGTACAAGTACTGAGTATTTCACATCATGAGTACACTGTACATCTGAGTAATAAAGTGTTTACTCAAGTAGAATGAGTAGAAATACATGAGTACATTTGCCCCAACCCTTTTTAATATTATTATTATTAACATTATTATTACAACAGAGAAAATATCTTAATCTGATCAGATTAGTGACATGATAATATGTTGGGCTAAAGTGAATGTCAGAATCTTATATCTCTCATATGTGGATGTATTGCCTCCATGATGACTGAACCAGGGAAAATGTTTGACAACGTTGGTTTTTTTTATTGTCGCTAGAAGAAAGAGTCATTTATAATGCTGTTTAATCTTTCACAGACAATGGTGTATCGGAAAGTGCATTTGTTGGATTAAAGGGGTCCGCAATAAAAAATTGATCTATTATTGATCTGGATTGTATGTCTCTGATATTGGTTCAGTAGGCTTATCATCTGACTGACCTTGACTAGCCTATCATCTGTTCAGATAATAACAGTTGAGATGAGGTTTTTGACTTCACACTACAGCATGTGGTACTAAAATATAGGACATCTATAGCAGATAATTGACTTGAAAGAGCATTATAAGTAGTATGTGTATAAGTATGTATGTATGTATGTATGTATATATATATATATATGTGTGTGTGTGTATATATATATATATATATATATATATATATATATATATATATATAATCACACACACACACACACATATATACTAATATATATGTGTATTAGCCCCCGGTGTTTAGTCAAGAAGAACGTTACAAGATGGTCAGAGCTATCAAATGGGTTGATGAAGTTGTAGAGAATGCGCCATATGTAACGACACTGGAAACACTCGACACCTATAACTGTGACTTCTGTGTACATGGAGATGATATAACGACTACAAGTGATGGTACCGACACCTATCATCTAGTGAAGGCAGCAGAAAGATATAAAGAGTGCAAAAGGACTGTAGGAATATCTACTACAGACTTAGTAGGCAGGATGTTGTTGGTGACTAAATCTCATCATGAACGTGATGAAACAAAAGGGCCAAACAAAAATGACCTGAAGGAAGTTGGACTGTCACAAGATGGTCGCAGCCCATACACAGGAACTAAACAGTTTGTGCCAACCACAAAACGTATTGCACAGTTTTCCGAAGGTCATGAACCAAAGCCTAATGATAAGATAGTCTATGTTGCTGGTGCCTTTGATCTTTTCCATGTCGGACATTTGGATTTCCTTGAGAAGGCCTCTCAGTATGGTGACTACCTTATTGTAGGAATCCACTCAGATCCTGTGGTAAATAGATACAAGGGCTCCAACTACTCAATCATGAACCTTCATGAAAGGGTACTCAGTGTTCTAACCAATAAGTATGTATCGGAGGTGATCATTGGTGCGCCATACACAGTGACCATGCAGATGATAAACGATTTTAAAATTGATGCAGTGTGCCATGGTATGACCCCCATACTACCAGATGTTGATGGTAGTGATCCATATGAAATACCAAAAGAAATTGGAATATTTCACCGCATTGACAGCAGCAATGACTTAACATCTGACATGATAGTGCAGAGGATCATCAGAAATAAGTTTCTTTTTGAAGAAAGGAACAAGAAAAAGGAAGCAAAGGAGGTGTACATAGAGAATATGATAAGAAAGCAGTAATAACACAAATACACCGCTGCTAAACGTAATTTAATTTGTAGATTATTTTTGTAAGCTCCTTCCTCCGGCAATTGGTTTACGTATTGTATCTAATGAAATATTGAAATTATTATTTGTACAGCGCCTTTGAATGGCTCCTGCTAGTAAGGGCGCTTTATTAAATATACATTATTATTATTATTATTATTATTATATATATATATATATATAATCACACACACACACACACACACACACATATATATATATATATATATATATATATATATATATATGTAATCGCCATATTCAGTAAACTATTCAGGTAATATAACATGATAACACGAATAAGAAATAATCAACAAATAATGAAAACATAATATAAAATTCCAGTATCAAGTTCTAATTAATAGTAACTGTTTAAATGATAATAGTCCTCGTAATAATAGTCCTTATAATAATAGTCCTAGTAATAATAGTCCTCGTAATAATAGTCCTCATAATAATAATCCTCGTAATAATAGTCCTCGTAATAATAGTCCTCGTAATAATAGTCATCATTTTCAGGTGCAATGTACCAATAACCATAATCCTAATTGGTCGCCTTATTATTGAAACCATAATCAGTGATTACTTTAATGTTTACACAGAGATCAGTTAGTTACCCTGTTATGTCATGATTCTGAAGAGATCATAATCATAATTCATTACAATAAGTGTCAGTGTATCTATAATCATTTTATTTTCAGGTAATTTATAATTATCTAACATGATTCTGTAATCATCACAGCCTTCGTCTATACAAAATAACACGTTCATATTATTAGTTGTTTGGATGCTGGTAATTTCAAGTACAGTACAGTCATGATTAGAGAAGACATGATTATATAGCATAAAGGTAGAAGACAAAATTGTATAACATGAAGATGGAAGACAAAATTGTATAACATGAAGATGGAAGACAAAATTGTATAACATGAAGATGGAAGACTAAATTGTATAACATGAAGATGGAAGACAAAATTGTATAACACGAAGATGGAAGACTAAATTGTATAATGCGAAGATGGAAGACTAAATTGTATAACATGAAGATGGAAGACTAAATTGTATAACACCAAGATGGAAGAAAAACATTGTATAACACAAAGATGGAAGACAAAATTGTATAACACGAAGATGGAAGACAAAATTGTATAACACGAAGATGGAAGACAAAATTGTATAACATGAAGATGGAAGACAAAATTGTATAACATGAAGATGGAAGACAAAATTGTATAACATGAAGATGGAAGACAAAATTGTATAACATGAAGATGGAAGACAAAATTGTATAACATGAAGATGGAAGACTAAATTGTATAACATGAAGATGGAAGACAAAATTGTATAACATGAAGATGGAAGACAAAATTGTATAACATGAAGATGGAAGACAAAATTGTATAACATGAAGATGGAAGACAAAATTGTATAACATGAAGATGGAAGACAAAATTGTATAACAAGAAGATGGAAGACAAAATTGTATAACACGAAGATGGAAGACAAAATTGTATAACACGAAGATGGAAGACAAAATTGTATAACACGAAGATGGAAGACAAAATTGTATAACACGAAGATGGAAGACAAAATTGTATAACATGAAGATGGAAGACAAAATTGTATAACATGAAGATGGAAGACAAAATTGTATAACATGAAGATGGAAGACAAAATTGTATAACATGAAGATGGAAGACAAAATTGTATAACATGAAGATGGAAGACAAAATTGTATAACATGAAGATGGAAGACTAAATTGTATAACATGAAGATGGAAGACAAAATTGTATAACATGAAGATGGAAGACAAAATTGTATAACATGAAGATGGAAGAAAAACATTGTGTAACAAATTTATATTTTATTGTGAAGGAGAAAAACAGTTTTTTTTTTCTTCTAATGAGTTGTTTACTTTTTGTTTCACAGAAAGAAGAGTTGAAGTGTCAGAAGCCTCGTGGATCAGTTAATTTGGCAGTAAGTTGTTCTGATCAGCTAGTTTTTGGGCATACTAATTTGTGCTACAGTAATTAATACATTTATAATGATTCAGATACTGTATTTTTTCAGACGTGCTATTTTGGGGGAAAGCCATTATTTTCTTAACCTTAAATATTCCAAAACACCAAATAATTTTTAAGATTGTAATGGTCAAACATCTTTGAAATCAAAAGCTTCCCAGACAGAAAAAAGGCCACATGTTTTGCTGAGTTTGTTTACAACCCAGTTTGTTTCATTGAAAGGATGTGGTTCCGTTGCCATATAATTTATTTATTGTACTTTAATTGTTGAGGAAACAACTTGAAATTCTGAACTGTCAACAGTCGTCTCATGCAGACATTGCCAATATTGATAATTAATTATTAATAAGCTACATGAACAGTGCTACTTCTAGAGCAAGCTTTTGGGTCAAATAATACACACAAGTTATCCTGTAGTTCATTTGTTTTCTCGGGTATGGATATTCGTTATTCAGTTCAGTTTGATTCAGGGTTGCTAGGTAACAAATTTAGGCTTATCACCAAGGACCTTTGGTGGTTAAGATAGCCTTTATATAGAACTCACTTCACTGTATAACACGTAATTATTCACTTCTTTCTACTCTAGTACTCACAGATATGTGGGTTGTTTTTATTAATGAGCAGCATAATAATTATATCTGGCTGTGATTGGTTGTCGTATACAGTGTGTTCATGATGCAATCGTTCACTTTAGGAATAAATATATTGAGGGAATACATTTCTATATAACCAAAAATCTATTTTTCGAATATTAAGTGAAACAGAACACGAATTTATTACCGGTACGTAAGCATTCCTAAAATTGCATGCAATTAAACAACAAAATTCAAATAAAAAGGTATTCTAGTGTTTTGTCACAGTGGCTTCTGCAACAAATTCCACCGAGTGATAGTCATTCTAGTTACAATCAACGTTATTAAACACAGACAAAAGTATTTCTCTGATAAGCAGACGATCTTCACACCCATCATGGTGAACACTTAAACCATGTTCCGGCCCATTTAGCCTACCATGTGGCCGTAAAACATCAATCATCATCAACTTAAACCATGTTTAACCAATAACCATATCACTTATAAGTATTCATGTGCGTCAAGGCAGCACACACCCAGTCAAGGTCAATTCAAACTAATCCAGTTAGTAATTCCTTATGAATCAATCAAAGTATCAGTTGAGATATTTCACCACTTTAAAAAAACACCAGATCCTTGTATTTTATTCTCATTTACATCCCAGTGGCGCCACCTGGTCAGTATACATATGAGAGTACGATCGTGTGATAGAAATGAACTGATAATTACTTATCTGCTGGTAATTATTTGAACAGCCAAATCTAGAATTATTAGTATTTTGAATCATTACAGTAATTATGGTATGTTTATATTATCTGTAATGCGTGTAACATGACGAGTAAACGATTGGTTGGCCGAACCCCATGGATTTCAACAAACTAGATGTAAGCCAAAGTTAAATATGGTGTGTGCAACATTCAGAAGACTAATAAACAGAAACTGGCCAATTCCTGTTACATTTTACCAATGCTAATTTCACATATTTAAGCAGAAATGATCCCCCCCAAAAAAAAACAACTAAATCTAGGAGCACTTCGTGTTGTTATCTTTGGGTCAATCTATATTTTAAACAACAATTAGAGAAACGTTGCATTTCTATACGTTCATTTTAGTGATAACGCAGAAGTGTTTTATGATTTGCTGATGGGAATGGTAACAGTTGAGTTCGGATCTCATCCAGAACATCCGAATCGATCGTTTATATTTCTAACTGGATCACGATGTACAGTTTCTGGAACGGAAGTTTACGCGCTGGATGTTTCCAAGATGGAGGTTTTATTGCTTGTTTAGACACCAACTTACTCTAGGTCATTATTTCTTTCTTCCGATGTTTGAAGCTATAAATGATAAGATGTTAACGGAGGATGGATCAGTTGTAGCCATTGTCATTTAGATTCGACATCACTGATAACACATGTGATTATTTTGTTCACCACCAGGGGGCAGTAATTTCGCCATCTGATGAAGATTCCCAAACGTTTACAGTGAACGCTGCTAATGGAGAGATATACAGACTTAGAGGTATGGATAGAATAAACACTTAATATATATCATATACCCTACCGCTGCTAGGCAAACTCACTTGCATAGTAATAATAATAATAATAATAATGGTCTGAATAGTATTTATTAAAGGGACATATATAAATTTGGTGTAAACTTATTTTATTTGTACCATGTCTTTGCTAGAATTCATGCTTCCACACAAAATGTTCACCACCAAACCTAAACGTATTTTTCCTCGTTGGTTGGTGTTTGTTTACATTGGCACCTTGTTTTAATTTCCAGTTTGAGGTATTGTGTTTCTGTTAGCGTAACATGCAAACGTTATCATCACAGAAGGTTTCTGTTCTATCATTTTCAGGAATTATTTAAGCAAAAATTATTACCTTAAAAGCTAAATCAATACATGGACTCATTTATTTTGATGGTTTGGTGGCAAATTTGAGATGTCAGGCTGACACTGATACATAATTACAGTCTTGTAATTTGGTTAGAAAGGAAGTTAAAATAGAAATATATTACGCTATGACATTATTGTGAAATGACTACATATTATTTTAATGTGTAATTTCATTCAATGACACCCTCTACCCAACATTTCCAGTATTTGGTACTTTTTAGTTCATCAAGAATATATTGAACTGACAAAGTCCATTGCAGGCCCATAGCCACACAGCACACATCTGGCTATTACCAAAGCTAAACAAAGCCAATTACCACTAAGTCACTTGCTGACTTGTTGATCAAAGTGTATTTCTCATTTGTCACATTTAGCTATTGATGCCAAAGAACGACAACATTGGGTCAACAGATTACGGGCTACAGCAGAACATCATACTGAGACAGTAGTTGAGGTATGTATTTTTTTTTATGTGTGTGTATGTGTGTGCGTGTGCACACCATGAAGAAAATTATGGCAGTGTTTAGTTATAAGATGGAATAACACACCCAGTAGATTCTACTGGGTGTGTTATAATAGAATTAAATTTCAAAAACATTCCTTGAATTTTAGAGATAGAAAAATGGTAATCTAGAACACACCTCTTTGGCCACATTGGTAGACTGCAAGACTATTTACCTATGGCTATGGTCATTCTGTCCTGGAGGTCGTAGGTTCGCCCCTCGGCCGTAGCACTATAGTAGGAGGAGTTTTTCATCCAGCCAGGCTCCTCCAAACATGCCATATATTCTAAATTCTAAATTTATTTAGTATTAGTCTCTGTGGGGAAGCAATAAATTACAGACCATATGCGTCTCCCTCATTTGATGTTGCCAGTCACATTAAAAACAGCCATTTTGGCTATAATTATATATCTTTCCCAACTCATGCTCACCATTCAATGAGAGCCAGTGGAACTACAGGTATAAGGTAGAAATCTATGGCACACAGCACTGGGCTCAGATGATAAGCTAATAAAACAGCAGTTCACCAATTAGTAATACTCAAAATTCGTAATACTATTTTACTGATAAATCTTGTTCACCAACAATCTGAGATAAATATTTTAGACCGAAATCATAAAACTTCGGCCAAAACAATTATAAAAGCCAAGAAATAGCATCCAAACCAGCCTGTTTAATAATAATGGCACTAAAAACAATGTGGAAACTTGATTATTCTATTTCATATCAATCAAAAATATACATCACCCAACATTGAACATCGGTAGTGTAGTGGTCGGCACACTGCAGTACAAACCTCCAAGTTAGAGTTCGAATAAGCTCCTATGTTTGTGGGATCTTTTGCCTGGGAGTTGTCCCTTGGCTATACGTCCCCGATGTGACCAGTTTTTACTGTCTGCGTTGAAAGCATGACGCCACCTAGTATGTATCATTTGATTTTTTAAGTAGCACTTAATGATCTGTTTTATTTCTTATACTAGTTATGAGTACTTGGCCAACATTGTCCTACCTCATATTGTTAGGGATGTCTACAAAATGCTAAACAATCTTTTCTTGTGTGATTAAATGGCATTTGCTAACTACCTCTCTATTAAAGACTGGTTTATATTATACATAACATTATTAATGCATTCAGTGATGTTACAAACACCACAGTATGTCAGAATGCAGAAACTGAATCCTGTGTGCGCCACGTCATAACAATTAGTTGAATAAAAAATATTATACTCATACACCGGTTTGAAGCTGTTTTGTCAATAAATAAATTAGTAATCATACTACATCACAACAGAGAGATGCCTGCATGGTCTAACTGGTAGCGTGGTTGGCCACAGATCTATAGCACCTGGGTTCAAACCCCAGCCTGGCTATGTCAGAAGGTTGTTTCATCTGTCACTTGGTCACTCGGCCAATTTAGCCTACCCTGTGGACAAAATTTTCACTTTTACATACCAAAATGTCATCGGGTATGTTCCATTAATCAAATCTGAAAATACTCCTGGAAAATATTAATAGGATCCTGGAAAAGTTGATATTTTGATAAACAAATGTCCTGTTATTATAATCATGGGGGGGGGAGGTGTGTCTGTAGTAAAATCAAAGGTGGGTTTAACTCTGTTGGTGATAAATCTCCTGTTGCCATGGTGACCGTTAGTTATTTTATATTGCTAAAAGAGAACAGCATCAATTCACACACAACCATTAGACTTCATCCAAATGATTAATAGAAATGTAATGATCAAATAGAAGCTAATAAAATCTTCCTGGAACACATTCTCAGAGTTTAAAATAAATTAATGACTTAATAAATCTCTTATGAATATAATCTGGCTTTAATTTGAAACCAGGCTTTTTTCCAAAACAAAATACCAGTTTTTTTCAGTTCTTGCCTACTATGATATGAAAAGTATTCTTATCTCAATATATTGCTCAGAGTCCTATTGTCTAAATGTATGGGATAGTTAGAGAGATCAAAGTCAGTGTTCGTATTGTTGATGTTTGGTGTGTATGCGCACGTGCGTGCACACATGCACGAGGATCTCCATCCATGCATATTGCTTACCTATGCCTTTTTTGTACTTCAGAATTTGTCATCATTCTGCAAAGAAGGTAAGATGGCTGTAATAAACTCGTCAAACCAGATGACATCTCAGGTACTGGAGAAGACAAACAGTGGATCATTAGATAGCCTACAGTCTACTAACAAGTGGGTAGAACAATCATAACTGAGTGATTAAAAGAAATTGTTGATTTACACACTGTGTGTGTGTGTGTGTGTGTCATGCGTGTGGGGGGGGGGGGATGGGTGAGTGAAAATAGACTGGCATGACATAATCACAAGTTTAATGTCTTGGCAGTTGATCAGGAAACTCAACATACTTAGATGTTTACTATTTTACCAGTTCCTGTTTGTGTGTGTGTGTGTGTGTGTGTGTGTGCATGCATGTGTGTGGAGGGAGGAGGATTATTCACACTATAATGCATGTTTTCCAAACACTAATTGGCTACAGTATACATGTAGTTGCAAAATAGGTGAATACTCTTCACCTATTCTGCAACTATATTGTAGCCTCTGGAAGCTCCCCACTCGAGTTTAGTAAAGCCAGTCAGATAGGCATATCATCTTGTGCTAAAAAAAAATTTGGTACCAGCAATATTATGACAATTTTTGTCTCTAGTCCAAAAATATGCATATTTTAGAAATTAATTTTAATGTGGAAGGAAACTTTTATCAAATTTTAGACATAACTGAGCTCTTCCACATAGCGTGATTAGATTTCACCTATCACCTATCCCACATACTGATATGATTGATTGGTTGATTGATGTTTTACGGCCACTTTTGTGCACATGATAGGCTAAATGGGCCATCATACTGATATGAACCCACAAAAAAAGTCAAAACATATTATTTTCATTTTTCTGTGGTTAAATTCTGGGAACAGGTTATATGTGTATGCTTGCCATATATTTTATTTTTACTCTGGAGTACAGAGATTGAAATTTTACAATTTGAACATTGCTAACTATCATGGTTCTGAAGATATTGACTTGGAAAGTTGTTTGAAAAAAATATTTAATTTGATAAAAACCAGATTTGGCTTGTGTCTCTATGCCAGTTATTAAAAAAAGTTACCAGGGTTTAAACTGGGCTAAAAATTTGGCACGATTTAAAAGCGGCATAATTAGAGGTAGGTACCCCTCGGCACTTCAGAGTGAAGCCTAAAAATTGTGTCTGGCCTCATCATATACATTGTAATTGAGATTTATATATATATATATATATATATATATATATATATATATATATATATACAATTTTTTAAATCGGCAGCTCCTATTCTTTATAAGTAACTGATGCTGTGAGAAGGATCTAAAATCATTTATAATAAAGCGCTCGGGGAAAAGGAAAAAATTATATGGGACAAAATAAATAACAATTATTGTGAAAGGGCTTTCCCATAAGTCCTTTGCCCAAAGTCGCCTGTGGAACCTTATGAATATGCAAGTCAACTTGTATGACATTTAGTTGCTTATAATAAAAAATATACATTTATTGACCAGTGGTTACAAGTAACTGTGCTACATTAGCCATGCTATTCAGCTAGAAGCTGCTCTAAGGTGCTTTACAATATTATTTACAATATTATTATCCCCGACTCAGAACTGTTTCCACCCAGCACATATCTCAACTCCCAAGGGAGTATACAACGCATGCTGCCATTATAGGCGCAAAGCATTACTCAAACCCACAGCTATCTCATCCTGTCATGACCTCATTTTTTTATGGAGAGTGAACGAGTCACCACATGACAGCATTGCAGCTCACGGAGCCTTAAACCTGTGACCGTTCGGCTACGAGTCATACACATCTAACTGCACTATCACATCTCATCAAATGTCATCATCTTTTGATCACAGATGGCGCTGCTGTCTCAGAGTTAGAATCTGAGGTTAACGTAATTCTGGCACAGTGTTCTCGAGATAGTTGCACTTTTATTAGTTTTTCTATGCTTTATGTTTACATGTCAGGAAGTGTATGCACACGCGTGTGTGCGTGTGTGTGTGCAATCCCTGGAATGAGATATAGATAGACTGTGATTTGAATTTTCATGTTATGGATTTGTGACCATTACCACGCTATTACTTTTATCAAAATAGACATTGGATATATCTCCTGAGTAAACTTCAACTTTCCTGGTTTTGTTGGAGTGGTTGAGAAACCTCCTCCCCCATCACTCACATAAAGTCCCCCTTTATTTTAAATAATTCAGTGGAGACTGAGCGTTACTAACGTGGTCACAGCTCACCCACTTTTATAGTTTAGCTTTAGAAATTAATCCCTGGAAAAGTTTCGACCTCTTGCTGTGTTCGAACCTGCGACCGTTGGCACCAAGTGCCGAGTGCTTAACCGCTAGGCCACCGGAGCTCACTAACAACTTTCCTGTTGTGGATGTCTTTTATATAATAATGACTTTTATTGTCTCGTGCTAGGTTTTCAGTTACATTTGTCCTGAGAAGAATAACAAAATCGCAATGAATCCTTTTCCTGATTTAGTCTGTTGATAATACACGACTTTGATGTTGTTAACAATTATACGTAGAATACTATAGATGAGCTTTAGGTTGTTAATTCATTCTTTGTTAGGTGTCAGCTGTTCATGGTATGATACCACCTACTCCATCATCGCAGTATTACTCTCGGATGATTTGTGATTTTAGAATAAAAGACATAATTTATATAGCGGTTATCTTGACGCGGTCATGTGGTCTGATGTGGTACCGGCTGATCATTGTATTTTTTTCAGATAGGAACTACGTTACTTGAGTTACTTGCTTTACCGGTATTTTCTCGATGCCAGACGCAGTTAATAATATAGCAGAGATTCACTCGGTAACTTTAAACAGATGTCATGTTGTGTAATACTAGACCTGTCTCACAAAGTTAGTCTGGTTTAGTTACGCACCCAGGCTGTTTGGAATATCTGTGAAACGAAAACTGCCAACACAAAACTGAGCTTGAAACAGTCTGATGTTAAATGTTTATGGGGGGGGGGGATTATTTCAATATTCACGTTGTTGAATAAGTTGTGTACGGTGTATAAATATATGTAGGTGTCTGACTCTGAGGTGTATGTCAACAAATTATGGTGATTACATGAAGCTTGAGAAAGCAGAAGACCCGCATATAAACTGAAGTTGACCTCATGGCTGAAGTAAACTATGTTTGGATATATAATAATAATAATAATAATAATAATGACCTGTATGTCAATTGTTAACGTGTTAACAATGCAGTTGGGTTCTAATTTATGCTTCTCAGTATGGACTAATTGTAAGTAAATTTAGTACCACATCGTTTCTCATTTGACATCAACAGAGATTAATGGCCCAGTCATAGTCATAGGTAACCATCAGTAAGGTAGAAGATGGCTTAACCTATTAATGATCATGACATATTATGTCAGATGTCATTAATGTTATGAGAGACTGTTCTTTTGCTAATCGTTCAATATTAACTTTGTTATGGGAACATCCTATTTCTACTGTACAGGATTATTGTCATATTTCTGTTGAAATCTTTCATGTTTGCATTTCACATGAAGGAGACCCTCGGTCTATTTTTCAGCCCCAATACTTGTGCCGGTATTTAGCATAATTTAGCATCACTTTGGACTACATTAACATCCCGTCGTCTATTAATGCAGCCATTTTATAGCCTCTCTGTACTTTTAGCGCTCCATAATTTAGCATGTTATTGATGTGTTGTCGTTTTTTTGTTTTTCTGTTGTTTTTCCTACTCTCCAACTGATGTTTGTTGGCCTCGTCGTCGTCCGACCCCATTTACACCCACCCAATCACACGCCATCTCGCAAGGCACAGATCTGAGATCAAACGCAAGTCTTCCACACTGCCAAACATGACAGCATCCCCTCCCCAGCAATGCTCCCATTCCAAGAATTTGCAAAAATGCAAGAATTCCAAACTGTTCCGATCTGCCGTGAGTGACCAAGTGGTGGTGTCTCTCGGTCCAGACGTTGGTCAAGGTAAAAGCCAAGTTCAAGGTTGCTCAGCACGGCTAGCAGGTGAACGTAGTGCTGTTGTTGTACTGCGAAGGTAATTCAAAGAGGCTTTCTCTCTCTCTCTCTCTGTATTTTGTAATATATTTTATATTAATTAAGTTATCGGTTGAAGAAGACCTGCTTGCTGACACCCTGCCACCCTTCTCGACACCATTACCCCGTTACCCTCACCTTAGCAACCCTTCGTCCCATGTCTAGTCACTAATTTGGTATTGTCATTTTTATTTAAGATTTGTGTGATATGTACTTACTGATCCAGCTATAGATTATAATTTATTTGTCCATCCATCCGTCCATCTGTCTGTCCATATGTCTGTCCGTCTGTGCATGTCTCATGTACAGTGACATTTCTTAGCTATGATGACTATTGCATTACTGACCATAATATATTTCAAACATCATCGGACACACATTTATTTCTGTATATTAGATTATATCAGTATATTGTTAATATGTTTGGGGTATGCATGTATTTGCATATGATATGCATGTTCATCATGTGACTGTTGTATAATTCAGTTGTGCAAAATAATTTGTTAGGTAAGTGCTTTGTATTTACCAGGTAGTTAATCATTTATTGTGTACATGATGACACTTATTATCTCTATACCATGCATGCATATGGACGCGTGCACACAAGCACGCACACACACACACATACACACAGGTACCAAAATTGATTTAGCTTAATTATGTCTGTTATCCTACTGCATAGTGACAAAAATTCAAACTATAGCCTCAAATTGTACCACAATAAATTGGGCAATTGTTGATTTATATGAGGAATGGTATAAAGTAGTGGAAATGAGAATTGAAAAAAGTTGAGGTGGAAGTTTATTTATAGGATGAGGATTGGGAATGAGGATTAGTACAGGTTAAGAACTAATGGTGAGGATTGTTATGAGGTGAAGATGAAGATCTGAAGATGAAGATTAAGCTGTTTAAGGTTTAAGGGGGATGACTTTTGAGATCTGAGTGCTAAAGTTAGACAGGTCACATGAAGCGATTACATGACCAAAGTAATTGATTTCAAATACTTCATAATACAATTATTATGATTACGACTACATTAATAATTAATCTAATCGATTGTGATAAAATTTTAAGTAATCATGATTACAATCATGAATAAAATGTATATCACTCAAACATGAATGTGATACTTCATCTTTATTCAGCTACATATTATAATACAGATACAACTAATAAATGAAAACAGTGCACATGATGATTGGTGTTTTACGGCCACTTTTGTGGACATG
Organism: Paralvinella palmiformis; assembly: GCA_025642065.1. Lineage (NCBI taxonomy): Eukaryota > Metazoa > Annelida > Polychaeta > Terebellida > Alvinellidae > Paralvinella > Paralvinella palmiformis. The sequence goes on along the minus strand of JAODUP010000308.1, from coordinate 289,985 downwards.
GTCAGCTAAATGGGCTGAACGGCCTCCAACAGTAAAGAAGCAATGTCAAAGATAAAACAACCTTCAGATATGCCCAAATGAGGGTTCGAACATGGGTGGTAGTAATCTGGTCCAACACACTACTACGTGCACATTTATAGAAGTAAATTGTATTGATCTGGTGATATGATATATATAAAAACATCACACAACCAGATGATTAGTGGGATAATTTATGCAAAAATATTATAATTTATTATTATTTTATGGTGCTGATTGTGGGTTAATGGTTTATAATTGGTCCAGTGTTTGTTTTCATTTTGTGATTGGTGAGTAAAAAGAAGGGAAACTGAACAATATTTTTGTGTCAGCGAGTTGATGCCTTACTCACATAATTGCTAACTTATGAAATTTACATAATAATTAATTTGGGTGGTTTGTGTTAATAATTGCTCAGCTACCATACAAATTGATTCACTCATCAAATCACACATACAAGCACGTTACAGACTCTGCAACAATGGAAAACTGTAACCATGGTCGAGTGCTACACATACACAAAATACGATCAATTGTAATGGGTCAAGTGGCAGGATTTTCTTAAGAAAATAAACGTGCAGGACGCAATGATCCTGATTTGTCTGTATATTTATGGCTGTGAATGAAGACTGTTATCAGAACAGTATCAAAGTATTTGGACGACACGTTGAAGAAAACATGAAGGAAAGGGGTTATGAATACGATGATACTGAATCAGAGCTGGTATAATAATGCAGGCTAGAGTAGTGAGTCTCCAAATTGTACATATATCACCTGGGTTGGGTCCAGTTGCTTAAATCAATTACAGTCCTGAATTATTCACAGTTGTAATGATGATTATTTTACATGCCAAATTACAATTATTAGTAATTCATTCTGGTCATGGTCTCATATTTAATGCACAGATGTCTGAAACAATTGTAGGAAAGTGGACTGATTTCTGTAAACCATTTTTAAAATAAATGGTAAATTGATATTGATGAATGCCTTTAAGTTGTGCAGGGTGTGAAATAAGGTCATATTCTTCATCATTTGGCAAGGCTAATATACCTAAAGCCATACCAGCCTAGTCCAGATATTTTCAAACATCCCTTAGTTTATTTGTCGTATGAAGATTAACATTTTTTGGTTTACATTGTGTGCAACTCTTCAATATTTCATATATGCCTAATTGGTGTCTTTGTCCAATATGTCCTCTCATTGAACAAGGCATTCTTTTGGTAACATTATTCGGTGCACTACTCTGCACTGCTTACTGGTAACTCCCGGAAGGGGTTCAAATCCCGGTGTTACCTGCATCTGGTGGCTGTTTCATCCGATCATCTCGTTTCTATGGAAAGTAGCCCCTCATGTCCCCATATCACAGGTATGACTGGTTCTAGATAAAGCATTCTCTCACTGTTCCTCATGAAGGCTATCATTCTTTATTATCATCAATCGTCATTTCATGTGAATCCTCATCTAAACTGTCACCACCTCTTCTGCTCCGACGTGATTCGGGCCGACTGTTTTCACAAAATTACCCAGCATCTTACTGTAAGTAGCTGTTTAGCATTTATTGATTTAAACTTTCGATCTCAGAATTACACGGTTCTCAAGAACCAGTTTGTTTATAATTTCACTTCATATTTTCTATACTGGCCATAATTAATACATAAATTGATGGATAAATGGTTATAGGGAACTTTGCAGAAAGGTCATACAAAACTCTCTGTTCTTCCACGTTCACCTTCTGTACCCAATGTTCCAGTCCGATGGCCAGGGATACAGTCATCTGTGTCTTTAGCTATGCAGCGGAGTAAACGTTTATTTAGAGATAACCTGCCGAAATCAGGAACTAAACATTGGTGACAACTTCTGGTGTTTTATGTTATTTTAGTTGAATGAGCTTTATATACTGATTATATTTTTAAACATTTAATTTTATGGATGAATTTAATATTTAGTATTCAAACAATATATACTAATGATATATTGCAATACTATATGCTCTGAATGAAGATGTTTTCCTTCATTTTCCTCGTGTAATGGGATTGAGAACTTTTAGAATAGCCGAAGAGAAACGAATATTGTAACCTAGGGTATTATAATTATTGTGTCATTTTTCAGTTCATCTCTTCATAATTACACAATTTTATTACATTACTGTTCTTACATTTAACAAGTCAATTTGTCTGTATGTTGTTGGTGTTGTTATGGTTTTGTATATAGTACGTATGCTTATATTTACGGCTTTAAATGTACTGGCTCCAAAAATAGATTTATCTTATCTTAAATCTCTAACTACAAGTAATTTGCCTATTGTATTTTAATGGGGCCGTTGTCAATTGTCATACCACACATGCACACACATATACACACACACACACACACACACACACACATGTACATACTAACACACACACACACAATATCCCGCTCTATAATCCTGTACTATAATAGGTGATTATTAGAGAGATGGGGATTATATTTGATTTGCGTTTGTAGATTAGAGGTGAGATTATTACAGCTTGATTATACAGAGTTTTAAGTCTTAAGATAACGAATGTCATAATGAGATAAAAGTTGATTGGCATGTTCTCTTTTGAGTTGTGTTTAGATTATTGATGATTGAATGTTTTGTATATAGATAATTGTCTTGTATTTTTGACAATATGGTGTTCTGTATTTTATAAACATTTTTGACAATTTGGTGTTGAGTTTGTGAGAGCATGTTCTGTTCCTATTTCCATGTATATCGCATAAGACATACCAATTTGTTTAGCTATACAGTTTCATATAAGACAGTTTGACAAGACGATCTCTCTAGTTTTATTGTCGTCATCAAAGTGTACATTTTCTTTGCTCGTCAAGTTAATATTCATTACTATATTAATTACTGATGTTTGCTTCAGATCACAACATAAGCATGGTCATGCTTCTTCTAGCCACCAGGGGTCAGTACAATCACTCGTTCCAGCCCAGGTAATCACAGCCTCAGTAAGTGATGACTGCTTCAGAAATGTCCAAGAGATGTTGGATCGAGTGCAGAGAGAACAGAGCATTCTTAGTGGTAACATAGAGGTCAGCTTCATATGGGATTTCTATCATTATCTGAACTAAGCAGAGCTAAATAGGGCATGATTTAAACTGTGACTTGACCCTATTCTCTGCAAAACCCTATCAACTATGATAATACATTGATTCATAATTTTGTGCTCCCAAAGGTAGCACAACAATAAAATGTTCATTGTGCTAATACAATGATAATAATGTGTTCCTTTTGGTAAGACAATGATAATAATGTGCTTCTCTATGTTAATATATATTTATTGGACTGTATTCCATTTTTATAGCACAATGTTTGTACTGTGCTCCATTATATAGCTCATTGATTATCTCTGACATACTGATACTGTAAAACCTTTTATTTTAGCATCTGTTCATGTTTGCATTTTTATTATTTGGATCAGGTCATGACCCTTTAATTCTGCATATTCCAAGGTCTTGAGGATAATTTGGATCAGACAGATCACGAGTGCATTGATATTTGAAAATCAATGAAGCATTTGTCTGTTTCTTTGCCACTTTCTAGTTTTTATCAAGGTGAAAGATAAGGTTTACGCCGACATTCACTGAAGGACACCACTGGTGGTCGGGTCGGTATTTATCTCTCCCCCCTCCCTTTTAAAGCAAGGGAGATGTTAATTCCTGTTCTTCTGAATTCCTGATTTTTCCTGAAAGTCAAACTGTTAAAATGATCCATGTAATTAAGGATTTTACAGTATTAACCGTCTGCTGTACTTACTGTGGCTTAGTGAGTCTTCTTCTATATCATAAAACTGATGCTGTATAAATTAATATACCAGTTTTAAGCAGCTCCTAAATATGACCTTTCACAATTATATATCTTTCTGTTCATATCCAAATTAATTAGCCCGCTCCACAAATTAAAGCTTTCTTCTAAGGTAAAACAACTGGCTAATCTGAATAATTTGTGCTGCTTGCTTACACAAACAGAAAGGTATCATTGCTTAATCAGATATTTTACCTGTTTGTTAAATGTTATCACTTCCAGGGGTTGCCATCATCAGGAGAAACAATCAACTCCCTGGATAAGGTAGGTAACTGATTTGGTGATCCTCTCATAATGGTGGTAGAAATGCTTATGTCTGGATCCTGTGGGTTGCATGGTTCAATGAATAGCTTAGCAGACAAAAATGTGGTAGACTCCTGGTTTGAGTCCTAGTAACTCTATGTTGATTTTGCATCAGAAAGTGGTAGCTAGAATTAATTGGTATGCTACCATAAAAAGGTTTTAGTAATTTAAGTTTCCAATTTTTTAACTATAAATTAGGCCATTGTTTTTTGAATACCTGTTTTACAAACCCACCTATCACAGCTGAAACCCGCCGCCGGGAAACAAAATTGACTTTTTTCCTTTTTATTATTATTTTTGAACTGACTCGCCTGAACACCGAAGCGGATTAGGCTATCATGTAGCCTAATCCAAGATGGTGACTGTTCAGTTCCACTTAAAATTTGTATTAGTTATTTCTACAGTAAATCAGTCTTCAAGCCTAGAAATCTTGTAAATTTAAACTAATTATAAGTCCCCCTCACCGAGAAACACATAAATAGTTTCTTAAAAACTTGGCGGAGATCTATTTAAAATTGCAATCAAAAAATATCGCCATGATAAGGCTGGTGCTGATAAAAGAATGTGTATGGTAGCCTTATCACGGTGATACTTTTGATGATGATTTTAAACTATTTACATGTTTCTCGATGAGTGGGAAGTTATAATTAGTTAAAAATCTACAAGATTTCTAGGCTTAAAGACCTATTTACTGTAGAAATAACTGAAATAATTCCGAAGTGGAACTGACCAGTCGCCATCTTGGATTAGGCTGACAGTGACATGTCTGTTGTTTACTTTTCGCTGACAATTCACGGTCAAAAGAAAATTATAAAGTCTAAAAAAGCTAAACTATTGGAGAGATTGTGAAATTCCAAGTAAAGGAAGAATATGTTATAGAAAACATTGTCGTGGTCCAGAACATCACCGAGGAAGATATCATTGTCAAACTGAATTTGAATATCAATGTAAAAATAAAACATAAAATCAGAGTAATCTAGAATTGTGTTTTGGGCCATTTGTAAATGGTTGGGTACTGAATCTTGCAAATCTTTCAGAAACTGGAACTTTGTGTAAATGGTTTTTTTCGACCGACCCTATGTTTTCAGTGATTTATTTTATTTTTGTCCCAGCCGATCCTAATTTTTGGAAGGAAAATTTCCAGTAAAACAAGTATTCAAAAAAAACAATGGCCTTACCTGTATTAAAACATTGTTTAATTTGGAGTGATATCAACATCAGAAATATTGGTATTATAACCTTCAAAGCGAAATTGATAGTAAAATGTGGATTGTGTTATTAATATGTCGCCATATTATAATATGTAGCTCATTAATATTATGGGTTGTCTTTTGTTTCGATGTCAGATAAAACTTAACATTGAAATACATATAAATGGTTTTGGGTAAAATCTCGTAGTACTCAATTTGCTGAGTAGCATACTTACAGCTGTTATCTTTAGCTTGAAGATCTCTATATAAAATAAATATTTTATATACATTGAAGCTTTATGGGTGTAATGGTCATTATAAATGTTTGTTATGGAATCATATGTTACCATCTTATTTAGAGAAACTTGAAATTGTAACATATTTATTGAGATAACACACATTATCTAATACAAGAATATACTATAGTGTTGTGGTGTGAGGCAGTATTTAGGAGGTGAGATGGACAGTGGTTTAAAGAACTAATTTTCAGTGATAATTCTACATAATCTGTTGAAATTTTAAACATAATTGGCTGCAAAATCTGTTACAGAGGCCCCACAAAGATGAGAAATCTACTGATGTTTCATTGTGTATGTAAAGTGACCTTTAGCAATAGATTGATTTAGCTGTGATTAGTTGATTGGGGGGTCACCATATTTCATCTCACATTTGGGATGAGCCTGTAATTAAGTAATGTAAGAATGGCGTGAATTTGGGATGTGGGACCAGGAATACTGGGAAAATATGTTCTACTTATAATATTGGTAATTTGTGTCAAAGGTGACAGATGTCTAAATATGGGTGCTTTATTTTACAGGAAATGTTGTTACTGAAGGCTACTTCGGGAGCTACTCTCTCTAGTCTGGATCATTGTTTTAATATATTGTTACAGCATCAGGTAAGTATCACAATAGATTAGTGCGTTTTATAAGGATAATTAACCTGCTGACAAAGACGGTAATTTTTAATTGAAAATGCAAATAGCAGTTAATACTACTTATTAAAATACTAAAATATACCAATAATAGTCAGAAATAGAAACAGAAGCTAAAAAAAGGTTTTTGTTTAAGATATTGTATAATTAAGCAGTAGACTAGAAGACAAATGGATTTAATCTATTATATAAAAACCCTGAATTATCAAGTTTTAAAGAGTAGAAAATATTAGTAGAGAATAATTCAGTTGTATAAAAAATCAATTAAACTATGATTGATACTGGAATAAATGTAGAGATACGACATGACCAGCTTCAACTTCTTCAAGTCTTCATTAGGCTGTATAGAATGTTAGTGTGTGTGTGTGTGTGTGTGTGTGTGATTAAAGTTTGCTCGTTATATTTTCAGACAGCAGTTAATCAGACAGTGACTTTGCCATGTTACACCTCTTCCAATATAGAATGGTTTGATCCTAAACCCCTTCCATTGTACGTCTGTTTAGTTTTCTTATGCACACACACACACACACACATACACATATCAATCTGTATAATTCTGATGTCTAAGTATATGTATATCACAATAGGAAAAACAAATATCGTACCTAACCAAAGTAACACACACATTCATCAGTGTGTGTGTGTGGGGGGGCGAGGGTTAAAACTCAGCTAGAACTATGTGTTTCGTGATATCGTCTGTTTGATACTAATGTATTGAGAGGAACTTTGATGGACAATATTTGTGACGTGTGGCTGTTTGTTATCGTTTATTGTTTGTTAATATTTTTAAGCCGACTGTATCTATAGATCATTTTCTCATTGGCAGTAAACGTGTGTTAACTGATCCGGCATCACCGACTGATAGCTTCGTATCAGCGACTGATATGGCATCTGATGGTCATTTGGCACATGGAATAGGTTCATCAACTACAGGTAGGACACTGAGAGAGAGAGAGACAGACAGACAGCGATGGACAGACAGACAACAGCAGACAAACAGAGAGAGACAGTGACAGACAGACAGACAACGAGAGACAAACAGAGAGAGAAAGAGACAGACCGACAGTGACAGACAGACAAACAACAGCAGACAAACAGAGAGAGACAGAGAGAGGGGGGGGGAATGCGAGAGAAAGAGATTCCACATATATTTATATGTATATATAATAGGTGTTGAATGATCCATTATATAATTCTACAATAGACCATTATACACTGTAGCGAACCCACTACTTATACCCAACTTGTCTCCTAGCTGGACATTATCCATTACCCGGCGAGGACTGCGAGGTTGAGGATGCTGAGGATTATGCGGATACAGAACTAGGAGCTGTGGAGGAGCACAAAAGCATCATCCTCCATTTGTTGTCTCAGCTTAAACTAGGAATGGACTTGACAAAAGTTGTCCTGCCGACATTTATTCTGGAGAAGAGATCTTTATTGGAACTATTTGCTGACTGTATGGCTCATCCCGATCTCTTTATATGGTAGATATCATTTGCGTATTGCATATGACTTTTTATGTTTTCTGTGCTGATTCACATATATAGATTCCTGTGTCACATAAAGGTGTGACAGTGTGATACAACGCAACATCCAAAGCAGCTTACCTGTGCAAAACTTGAAAATGGTAAAATGCAGACAGGCAACTTGAAGTCTGGTGAAACTGATGGGCTGGAAAGGTTGTTCTACGAAGTGCTCGATTATGTGAATGCTTAGATGTGACAACTATTTTACCAGGTGTTTTTATGTTATTGTTGGACAGTAGACGCTGCCTCGATAAAATCTGTGTTTGTGTAGATTCCCCAGATTCCACTCTTTCTACATATCAGCGCGGGGCGCCTCCGTGGACTAACTGGCAGCGTGTCGGATCACACAGATCACTACCGCCTGCGTTCGAATCTCAGCATTGGCATATCTGAAGGGTGTTTCATCTTTGGCTTCGCTTCACTACCTTTGGAGGTCGCTCGACACATTTAGCCTACTGTGTGCACAAAAGTGGCCATAAAACACCAATCATCATCCTACATATCAGCAGAGTTACTAAATTTCTTGATCTGTAGTTGGATGAGATCCAAATGACACGATATTTATCTCTAGGTTTTTTTACACACACCTTGATGTTATTCTAATGATGCCTGCTGTTCACAAAACAACTGTTTGTTGTCAGTTACATGTATAATGGCATTATGTGGTCACCCTTTTTATACGATTTGTCTTGAAAGAATATACCTTAAATAAAATTAGTGTAACAGGCGGAATAATAGCCATTTTGTAAGATGTTTACTTGGATCAATACTTGGTGCCAGTAATTGATAATCGGCACCAGAGATTCTTACTCAGTGACAGTGATTGATATTTGGTGTCAGTGATTGATATTCAGTCTCAGTAATTGATGCATGGTGTCAAATAACGAAGTACACTGTTTTAAAACAGCTGAACAATAAATGGCATTTTCTGTTTGTTTGTAGAAGTTGGATTTAGAAGTTAGAAATTGGTTGTTGTCATACAGATATTGATGCATTTGAATCATTAAAGGATTCTTCTTTTTTTCTTGAAAACTAATTTTTACTAGACAACAATAGTCTCTTTGTTTATTTCCACTAAATTCCCAGAAAGGAGTTTACTGTCTTAAATAAAATTCCCAGATATTTTGTATCGACACACACACATGCACACACAATGTGATCTTTATTGATGATGATTTCTATCAGTATTCCAGATCAACAAGATCCAGAGGGAAGGATGCTAGCTGTAGTAGAATGGTATTTGACGTCATTCCATGCTGGCAGACAGGTTTGTTTTATTGCTCGTCTTCACAATAATGATAGTATAATGGCTGACGTTGATGGGGCAGTGCTTAATAACACCTAATGACAGTATTAGATATATTGACTTTCCAGGGTTCTATAGCCAAGAAACCATACAATCCAATCATAGGCGAGACATTCCAATGTTCTTGGAGCATTCCTGATTGCTTCAAGTCGACCAATTCACAGCCGACCAGAGCAGCCGGTGGCAGTGACGCAGACGACAACGGTCTGGTGAATAATCTACAGGAGTCGGCTGAACAGACGACTGAGTCAAATGATTGTCATGTGACTGATGAGGTCACTGTAGAGCATGAGCCGAGCCAGAAGACTGGGAAAGCCTGTACACGATTATTGTACTGCGCCGAACAAGTATCGCATCATCCACCTGGTGAGTACATCTCTGCACATCTGAATGCATATGACCCATGCCAGCATGTTTTACACTCCCTACCCGTAATTTCAGTGAGATTATTATTATTATACCAAAGTTATAAAGCACTCTTTTCATACTTAAAGTTTGTTTAAAAGCACTGTACATAAACTTATGAAAAATATATATATAAGATATAACAAATATAATACAATTATTTCATGACAATTTATATATAAAGCTAAATTGGGATATATATATATATATATATATATATATAACTGACTAAGAAGAAAAAAATTAAACACCAAAATGGCTCGAAAACAAATGGGTTTTAAGCAACTTCTTGAATTCTTTGGATTCACGAATGTGAGCTGGGAGTGCATTCCATAGCTTAGTTGCTGAAAACTGAAATTACAACACCATTTTATACGATCAGAGATTTCTAAACTAGAGATTACTCTCTCAGTTTGCCAGTAGCTAGACATCATGCTATGACATGCAATTCATCAATCTCTAATAAGATTTAATTGCATGAAATGACTAAAACTCCCCTCAAAATGCAAATTAATTTTTTTTCTTCAACTTATAGTTACACCTGGGCTCTATGAAAATTTCCTAATTTTCTTTCTTGTACTAACTCAGAAAACCCTAAAAAGGAACTAGTTAATATATATATATATATATATATATATATACATGTGTGTGTGTGTGTATATATATATATATATATATATATATATCCAGTATTAAAGTTGTATTAATTGAACAATTAGACAAACATAATATATATTCATATTGATTTTGCTGAATGGAGAATTACCGTATATACTCGTGTATAATTTTTTGGACCAATAAACCCTGCTGGGGTCGAACCCTCATATAAGATGCACAAAATCAGCAATATTGATTCAAAACCCAAAAATTCATCATCACTCTCTTCGCTGAACATCTGTTGTATCTGTTTGTGTGTCATCATACATGTTGTCGCCTTCTTTGTTGGAGTCAGTGTCGGATTTGTCATACTGCTCAGCCCACAGTACATCATCTTCTGTGTCATCTAAATCATTGCTGATAGAGCACATTTAGTAATGATGGCGGGGTCGATTTAATCCCAGGCCGTTTTCACCCACTGTGTGATGATAGGTAACGACAGCCGCTTCAAGTTTTCTGCTGCCTGTGCGTTCGTTTCCGTGATGCTGTTTGAAGTAGTTTATTAGTAGTTCCCATGTGCCAGCTTTGGAAATAATTAACACATTGTTTGCTGTAATCATTTTCCTTTGATGTGGCTTTTATGGTCATTCTATGTGTGACCTCATTTATCATTCCTTTCAATTACATGCGCTCACATATTTCGATAGTAAATGATCTTTGTGATCACGTCACTAATTAGAGCATCGGATTAAATAAACATGGCGGTTATCATGATTAAGTTTGGATTTGAAAGACAACAGAGAAAACACACCTAGTCATTTTTTATTGTTTATGTATTTCTCCCTAAATTACGCCAAATATCTCCTTCCTTTTTAGTATGACCCATGTTTAAGACGCACTCAATTTTGGTGTCAATACAGTAATATATTCGTAACATCGCAAACAAATTTCAGTGACTTTTAATCAAAACGGTGTCAGATATAGAAAATTGTTATCTTGATGTACATAATTTATAAATCATCTAAAATAGAATTGAGTATATATATATATATATATATATATATATATATATATATATGTTATGTTGATGTACATAATTTATAAATCATCTAAAATAGAACAGATATATATGTTATGTTGATGTACACTATTAGTTTATAAATCATCTAAAATAGAATGGATATATATATATAATATATATATATATATATTTATTATGTTATGTTGATGTACATAATTTATAATCTAAAATAGAACAGATATATATGTTATGTTGATGTACACATTAGTTTATAAATCATCTAAAATAGAATGGATATATATTTAGGCTAGCCTTCTATACCAAGTACTATCACTTCACATAAGTATTGATGAAAAAGCCAAAGGGCAGTAACCAGCTTCTGTCTCATTTCATTCAAATAATTAATATGAAATATTTAATAGTCTGTATGTACTAATACACTGTTTATAAAACTCAATAACTTATCAGCTCTAACGATTACACAATATCTTTTTCAGTGTCTGCATTTTATTTTGAATGTCCAGAAAAACAAATTTATATGAACGCTTCCATTTGGACACGGTCAAAGTTCATGGGTATGTCTATAGGCGTGGTTATGGTAGGTAAAGGTTAGTAAAATTATTTGTTTATATAATATCATACAGGTAATAATATAAATAACAACAATAATATTGATAAATAACTAATTAATTAATAATAGTCATATGATAAGAATATTATTATTATTATTGTTGTTAATATTTGAGCTGAACATGGGTGAACTATTGCCATATGCTAATATAATATTGGATAATACATAAAAAGTACTTAGATTAGATCCTGTCTCTATGTGAGATTGTACCATGATAGAAATGTAATTGAAAATGAAGTTCATGCATCCAAAATTTTGGGTTGACCATTTGAGAGAATGGCGAGATATATAAAAGAACGTGAATTTTGTACGTCATCCAAAATATCCCCGCTCTTTATAATGGTAAGGTAACCCAACTATAAAAGCTGAAAAGGGCACCAATTAATAGATCTAGCGACTGTATATTTTACTGGAAATTATTTTTTATCAAATAGTTTTGTTGTACTTTCCTAAATGAACAATCCCAAACTCTAAAACCACAAGCATTTCTTGTCTATCTTCTTACTAAGTCCAACAATTAGTGTCTTCGCTATGATTCTAACTGTCTACTTTGTCATTATGTTATAGACAATCTTGGGTCTTTCTCTAAATGACTTCTATACTGATAAATAAAGTATTTATCAGATTTCATCTCAATCGTAGGCTTTCTATAGATAGCTGAAAGCATTTCGATGGGACATTTGGTAGTACGCTACCATTCCCTGTCTTACCTGTGTCTGCGTTGCCCTTCTTCTGATCATCTCCTATCTCCAGCAAGTAGCCGAATCAGCCATATGTCTCCAGTTGTGACCAGCAGGGAGGTTAAACAAAGCTGTATCCGTGATATTGTTTACGTAGTCATCGTTGCCTGTATTATGGTTGGATTAATTCTGGTCGTGTCTTTGATTACGTTTCAGTTAAGCTAAAATTGGTTGACCTAGAAGAAGACTATGAGTTTTCATTACCAAGTGCCTACGCCAGATCAATACTGACCGTACCTTGGGTGGAACTAGGAGATAAGATAAACATCAGTTGTAACCAAACCGGATATTCAGCATCAGTTATATTCCACACAAAGGTCAGGGTTATTTAGTTTGTATTGGTTACAATATGTACATGTATGCACACACGCACACACACAGACACACACACACACAGAGTTACTGAAAAAACAAGGAAATGAAAGAAATTAAAAAAATTGTGGAAAATGGTCCAAATGGTTTTAAAATCGTGAAATTTAGTTCAAGTGACAAAAGGTCATTTCAAGTGAAAATTCTGAATCTTTCCTATGGCAATCTTCCAGTTTATCTATCATGATCTGTATGAATGTTATTTTGTACATGTAATCTTGAGCATTGGTGAGCATTTGCAGCTGCTATGTTTAATTTATACACAAAGCTGGAAAACTGAAATGGAGCTGTGTCTCTTTCATCCAGAGCTAGACATTAATTACTGGTAATAATGGTTCTTTTTTAAATTTATGTAGCCTCTGGCTGTGAATCATGTGTTCTTAAAGTACCTTTAGCAGTCTTCTGTAGGTATAAATATTTTCATGAAATATTCCCTCCATTCATTTAAATTTCACAACCTATGGTGAGGATATAAACGTTTGCTTCAAATTCACAACAGTTAATGTTTGAGCCCACAAGACATTTTTGTTTGAAATAAATATTTTATTTATGTAACAGACGTCTTGTTTGAGATCAAATCCATAAGACATTTTTGTTCGAAATAAATATTTTGTTTATCTAAAAGACGTCTTGTTTGAGATCAAATCCACCTTGAATGTAATACTTTGCAGAGTTGATTCTAGGATGGGTTTTTAGATAGGGGACGCAAAAAGATAAAGGAACTGGGCCCAAAATGGCACAGAAGTTATTCACCAGCCGCAATTTACCATCAAAGCTGCATCCGTTATGATACACCTATTAAATATTTTGACTAACGAATGATTTATTGAATGTATTTGGTTTCATTATGCTGTTGTTGCGTGCTCTTTGATTGGCCAAGACATAGAAAATCCCTGACATTTGGACGAGGAGCACGGATCTTTTATGTTTTCATAAGTATCATTATTACTACTGCCAACAATCAAAAGTAAAATGAAAGGAAGCTGATGCTCAAGTATGCCCCTTGATCCCCTTAGAAGGGATTTGCATCTTTGGTGTTCACATGTGCCCCCCTTGGGGCCCACTTTGTCTGGGGACATGGGCCGGAATCTTGTAGATAGATAATTAGAACTTCTAACAGAAGTGACTATTGTTCCCCCACTCTCTTCGTGGGTAACAATGGTGTAACTGATTTGGCATTCTACCACAAACCTCCATATTATGAAATTAAAATTGAGTGTTGTCTGTGGGGTGTTTCATTCACCAATAAAAGATTTCAGGCTGCTCGTCTTATTTCTATAGGAAGTACATCCCAAAATATATGCTGCATATTTGACCAGCTAAACGAATCACTCACTTGATCACATTCTTTCTCTTTTTTGCTGGTGCACATACATGCACTTGCAAACACACACACACATACACGCAGTCCTTTAGATCATGTCAGAAGTATTTTATGATACTATTTCCATTTCAGCCATTCTACGGAGGCATACTTCACCGTGTAACCTCTGAAGTGAAGAATCCCGCCGGTGAAGTAATTTGTAAAGTGACTGGTGAATGGAATGGTATCCTAGAATTTGCATTTGCCGATGTAAGATTTTGTTGAAAATAAATATTCTTTGTCTTTCAACAGCATTAAATGTTATGATATAACTGATTGGCTTGATTTCAACAATTAAGTTTTGGTTCTTTCCATTGTTATCATTCTGAATATGGCTATGATATTATGCATTTAATTGTTTGCTGTGGTGTTTTTATATTCATCAGTGAATGACAAGATTTAGAGGCGCAGGTTTTAATATTCGTGTTTATCCTATCCATTTCCTAGATATAGATTTCAGTATGCCACTTATTCTCATAGTTCTAAATATCTCATCTCAAGGGTAAGACTAAGACAGTTGATACCACTAAAATGAGACAGCTTCGTAAATACGTACGACCGTTGACAGCACAGTCTCAATTCGAGTCGCGCAGGTTGTGGCAGCAGGTTACTGAAAATCTCAAGAAAGAGGACATAGAAACAGCAACTCAGCATAAAAGATTTGTAAGAATGCACACATTTATTTAAAGTATAAAACAATTATTGTGTATGTACATGTGTGTGAATGATGCTGTGTGTGTGGGTGTGTGTGTGTGTGATCATCTTGATCGTGTCATTATTGGAGAGATATGTTTATTTTGACAGCTGGAAGAGCAACAAAGGCAGGGTGAAAGACATAGAAAGGAAAACAACATACCATTTCCAACCAAAGTAAGATATGTTCATATTTCAAATTAGATAGCTAATTAAAAATAATCATATAACAATTACCATCGTTGGTTTGTGTGATTAATTCTTTATGCCCGTTTCGTTTTGATAATTTCAGTATTTTCACAAAGAGGGCGACTGTTGGGTGTATAATAATTTGCTAAAACCATCGAAGACATCTGATTCACAGTGCTGACACCTGGTGCATAATGCAGCTGCTGCCCTCTGGTGATATCTGCAATAATCCTGGTGTAGGTTAATCGGTGCCTAAGTGCTTTATGCAGTTCTGTTGTAGTTTTCAGAGAGATGTATGTAATATTGTTAAAGAGTTTGTCATCAGGATGTATTGTAGTATGTGTTCTTGTTGGTGAAAGCCAATTCATTGTTAGTTATTTGCCATCATTAACTTCTATCTGTGCCTTGCATGTTCCAAATATTGGTAAATATGGCGGCTGAGTTGATCAAATGTTCATTTTGAGATCAATTCTAAACATATACCAGGTGTGTGTGTGTGTGTGTGTTATAAAGACACGGACATCAGTTTTCATGATGTTTATGTATCTTACAGAATTGTGGTTGAAATATTACTACCTGAATAGGAAATAGAACATATGTTTATGTGTTGACGTGTATAATAAAGTCTATTTAAAATTCTATTACCTCAGATAAACATGGCAATAGCAAAAGTAGAGCTTATACTCAGCCTGAATGGGAGAACCGGTTTCCTCTATGTGTGTGTGTGTGTGCGTTTGTGTGTGTTACAATACCTACACTTACAAATAATTTGTGTTGTACTGAAATAAGTGGAAGAAGTTTTAACGTGTACAAAGATTAATTTTAATTTAAAGATATTTCTATTAGTGTAGATAATGAGAATAATCCATTCTTTGAATACATTCCTGGCTTTGACCTTTGTTTGAGTTGCAGTTGAATGTATGAGATTATATATAACCTGTCCACAGTTTGGGGATTGCATGACCTGTCCCTGGCATGGGGATCACATGGCCACTCCACGGGAATGGGGATCATGTGACCCGTCCACGGTATGGGGATCACATAACCTGTCTATGGTATGGGGATCACATGATCTGTCCATAGTTGTGTATAACAATTACATACTGCTTTATGTAGAAGTTATTGCTGTGATGAAAGAGTTATAGATGTTTTAGGGATACATTATTTCCATTTTACTGCTGATACGAAACAAAATATGCGCATTTTGTACCGAGTGAAAATCGACCTTCTTTTTGAGAACTGTATTTAACATAAGTGATAATTGTGTTTATGCATGAACAATGAGATAGCTTGGAGCTGATTTGCTGACTGGCATATAATGCAACGAGGGTTATACGTTCTCAACTTACTGTCCGTTAGCATGGATTTGGTGGTAGCATTTCGGCAATTTTCTCACATCCTAATTTCTACGAACAAAATAAAATTTGAAAAGACCAGGAACCAGCAGGTATCTTGAATACGTTTACAGCTGAGGCATGGAGCTGCACCAAATTTACAGCTTGGACTCTTTGTACGTATTAGAATATGACTGAACGGTTGGTTTCGTATATGTCATAATTGAAAAGAAATTCCCATTTTGTAAATGAAACTACTTATACTAACCAGGCTGACAACAGTTACTATAACTTATTTGCATGGCAGTGCCATCTGATGAAACCTTTCTACCAAGGTACCGCATTGATGCGGAAATATCGAAACATTATCGAGTGATCGTTACCTGAACACTATGCAAATACGTCGCATTTGGTAATGTGGTTTTGCTGATGTTATAATAAAGCGTGCTACGAGTGTGTACGGCATTTACATTTGGACCATCATAGAGGTGATATTTAGCATGACTAGCGCTAAACGCTAAATAAACTGTCTGACATTAGCACTAGACACTAAATAGACTTTATTGTAAGAAATTGTTTTCTATAAGGTATAGTGAGCCTAATGTCATGTAAGAAATGTTTACTCTTGGACAGGAACAACCAGTGACAGAACTACAGTATTATAACGATTAGATGTAATTTATATATCAGATGTACTAAACTAGTCGTAAAATACTGATGATGATGATGATGATGATGATGAACTGGTCGCTAAATGTCTCTGTCTGTGTATATATATATATGTGTTGTAATGACCACGATATCTGTCAGCGTCTGATATAGTTACTGGAACCATTCTATTACAAATAGTTTATTAATGAATTTGTAATCAATTCTTGAGTTGAGAGGTTATATCAATACTTGTTAAGTTTCCTACTAAAGAATTTTCAGTAAGAAAACGGTTGGTTGATACTTGTTTTGTTAATGGTTCTTGGCGTGTTGAATGCGTTCTTGCATCCGTGGAAAATTGTGCTTTTTCTCAACGAAGTGAATAAAATACCAAAGTAGACATTTTAATGTTTATGAACATATCACATTGATCGTTTTTTGTGTTGGTTACAACTGTTTTTATTTAGCATTTGTTGCTCCACATCTTACTACCCTACAACATATAAAGTGTAAATAAAGTGTGATACAAGGATGTATATTGCATATATTTGCCTGGCAGACAGAAACTAATTCGCGTCTGTTTTCCACATATACACAAGGACATCCTTTGAAGGCCGTGAAGTGTTGAACCTGGGACGGACCAGGTAGTGTGTGACCCCAGAATCTCCCACCTATATAATTAACTCGAAACTCGACTCCATGTGACGTTCACAAAAACGAGTCGAAAGAGTGTTTCTTTTTATTTGCCTTACTGAAGATACGGGCATATCCACGTCCCTATCCATACATCATACACGGGTTGTATCTTTTTAAATTGTTCCTTTCATATTGGAGTTCTCAATTAAGCATCTTAGCTTTGAGAGCTTCATCATATAGATAGGGGCGCCTCCGTGGTCTAGTTGGTAGCGCGTTCGACCACAGATCACTACCACTCGTGTTCGAATCTCGGCGTGGGCATATCTGAAAGTTGCTTCATCTTTGACTTCGCTTCATTACCTTTGGGGGTCGCTCGGCCCATTTAGCCAACCGTGTGCACAAAAGTGGCCGTAAAACATCAATCATCATTACACAGAAGAAAGTTAATTGCTAGTTAAATGAGCAATTTACTATTTTCATCGTGGCCTCTCTTTATCGCCTGTATGCCATAAGAGACAACTAGAAGCAGTTCCCCCCTCCCTGTTTGCCGTGTTGCAACCCATATGAAGGAAATCAGGCCTGGTGATAGTTGAGTGATGGAAACACTAGTTTTCACCAATACAATTCCAAGAGGAAAGGGAATCGGTGTTGGAGCTGACCAATTGGTTGATCACATTCAATCTGGCTGTAAGTGTTTTCAAAACTTGCCTGATGAAATTCAAGACAACTTTTAAATATTTGACCCAGATGCTTGATACTGCACAACACAAAAATCCCTCTCTAGAGCTCTGGCTAATTTCAGAGTTGCATTAAGAGATGTCCCTTGCAGAATTTACGCGAGTGTTATGAGATTGGCGCTAAAAGAGGATTTTGGTGCTGAGGATGATTGACAAAATATACGTTCACCTCGCAGTTCATTGAATGGGATCCATTAGAAAGTTCCTCTCTCTTGAGGTAGTCCGATCATTTTCACTTGGTGTTTCTAATCGGCCAGAGAGCAAGGAATCCGCGGCTTTATAGCGACCAGAGTACAATTTAAGAAACCTTCAAATCTATAGTCGATGAAACTTGGCCAGATTTGGAGTTCTCGGGTATACAGCCTGAGTAATCATCATAACGGCATTTGGGAACTGCGTCGGTTAAGAAGTAGATCATGTTCATTCTGGATGAGTGTACAATACTTGGATATCTACTTTTTCATATCTTCATACGCCAATCTATGTTACTCGTGCACGGAAGTGTCGACATTCCATCGTTTCTACTCTAAATGGCTTTATTTATAAACCGGACGAGTTTAAACGCCAATAAGTGATCGGAGGGTGTACATTTTTCAGCCATAATTGCATTATAGATGCCTCAATGGCGGGAATCCCTGAATTGTGGCCAGTCTAGGTACTATTGGGCTAAAAAAACAGTAGGGATCTTCAGACGTCGATTAATTTACTCTCTAATAATAAGATTCAATCTACAAATGTGCGAGCTTCAACGCCAATAAGTGATCCAGGGGACTGTTCTAGCCATAATTCGCATTTAGAAATACCTATGGTAACTGTCCTACATTTCCGATGATACAGTGTACTGGCAAAAAAACAGTAGGGATCTTCAGACGTCGATTAATTTACTCCTAATAATAAGACACCTAGTCCATCAAAGCAAATGGTGCCAGCTCAACTTTGTCTAATAAGTAGTGTACCCCAGGGAACTGTTCTAGGCCCAATATTATTTCTCATTTTAATAGGGGACAATACATATGTAGCTGTTTCATCTTCTGCGGATGATACAAGAGTACTGGCAACAAATACAAAATATCCAATTTAACGAAAACAAGTTTGAACTACTTCGATACGGTAAAAATCAGGACATAAAAGATTCCACCTCATACTTTGGACCAAACAGCAGAATATTTGAGCAAAGCTAGTGCGTCAAAGATTTTGGTGTCAAAGTGAGTGACGCTCGGTTTCACTGATCATATACAGACATTATGTATGTACCAATATTCGACAAAAATACGAGTGGATCATAAGAACTTTCCATCCCAGAGGTATGCACACTATGAAAACATTATTGTGCAGCATAGTCCAACCACACCTAGATTACTGCCTGCTCCCAGATATGGACACCACACAGAGTTAGAAATTTCCAGAAAACAAATGAGCCCCCCCCATCAGATCATTTTCCAGTAAGATATAACTAATATCTGACCTAAATTATTGCGATCGACTATCAGCGAATTTCCCCCAAATGTTGGAATAAGGTCATACACATCAACAAGCAAGGTCGCCTGTGACGAGATCCACAAATAAAACAGTGTGCAACTGGTAAAATTAGGGCAGAGAAGTGAGCCTTCAAATTAGGGTTCTACTGCTTTTCAACAGCCTTCCAGTAAATATCCGTGGCCAGACAGGATGCTCCGTGACCAGCTTCAAGCACAACCTTGATAAATACCTGCAAAGCATCACAGTCAAACCAAAAATACCAGCTAGGCTACACAATCGAAACGGACACAAACTCCGTCACATCTATGAGGAGTTTCCGGGAAAGCTGAGGCTGAGTCACTGACTTGGCCGGATAGATTATACTCTCGAACTATGAACTAAACTAAACAATATCTCTAAAATACGTAACATGGAATAATGAACACTGAGGTGAATATAGATCATACTGTAGTGCTGCAGTTTCAGTTTCCTCATTATGGCATCGGGGCTAAATCATGAGATAATTGAGGGATGGTGGACCAAAATTTAAACATGACAGCTATAATTCCAATGCTAAATGTAAAATATAGTTTTACGTCCGTTATGTGCAGATGGTATATACGGTCCAAGTTAAAAGATGATACTCTCTCAGATATATCTTAGCCATGATTTGAACCTCGGTGCTTAAAGGTCTATGGCAAGCTGCGCTACCAGCTTGGCCGTAGAGATATCCTCCGATGCTAAATGAGTGGCCAGTTTTAACACGGTCCTTATATAGTAATGTATACGTTCTCATCGAGTTCTTTTCCGTGGGTAGAATCTTAAGTGTACCAGGATTTGATGGGAGACTCTCGGGATTTGATCAAATCCCTCTTATTTGGTTGTTATTTATATCTGAGGTCACACTACGGTCATCTTCACCAAGCTTCTAATCGTCTGATCCAAACGGACGAGAGTTAGATGAGAGATGTCCTCCTGCTAAGATTTAGGTAGATTAATGTTAGGGTTGTGTAAGCTTTAGGCTTATACATGTAGCAAGGAAAACTTCGGATGGCTTTCGTAATAGCAAAACCACCGAATTTCTGGTCAGACCTGGCGACGTCTGAGTTGATTTGCTCTTGATAGAAATTACGAAATGCTAATTGTCGTCGATGAATGCCCAAAAAGGGTGGTGAGAATTTCAAGCCTTGGGGTAAGGCTGATACCTTCACCACGTTGGTTGAGGCGTGTTATTTTTAATGTTGTTTGGTCAATGTCGGGGAGAATCAAGACGACGATGCTCTTGTGACCTAAACATTCCATCCCCCGTAATCCCAATGATGACTTCAGAATGGCAGCTATACTTAGTTAAAATTAACTTTTCCTTATGTAATATTATCGAGAGCAGTGAAAACCATATTCACCTTATCACTAACTGGATCAATGATGTAATATTACACTCAGTGACTTTAGCAGTACCTTAGCCGTACTTTTCGCTGTACCAAGTTGCTTTTCAGTCAAACTTTTGTATTCACTTTGTATTCCCATATAATTTTTCGATTGGTTTTGCGTAAGTTTCTTGACTCCTCCTTATCAGACAAGCAACGATAGTCAGAGTGCATTTTGAAAACATAAAATTTGTGTATGATGATGATGATGATTTTTACGGCCACTTTTGTGCACAAGGTATGATAAATGGGCCGAGCGACCTCGAAAGGTAATGAAGCGAAGTCAAAGACGGAACAACCTTCAAATATACCCACGGCGAGATTCAAACACGGCTGGTCAAGGAGGCGCCCAGAATGTGTTTTTTATATATATATATATATATATATACACACGCGATACCGAGTATTTGTTTTAGGTTGAATGTGTGTGTGTGTGTGTGTGTGAGAGAGGTTGTTACAAATGGACACGAGTCAAGGCCGTCTAGTCTATCAACCTCGATATTTACTGCATCTATCACTTCATCACTCAAGACTTCAGTCAGTTTCTCTGCCAATCGAGAAGCAGATCGTCAATGTACATGTTCTGTGTCAAATATATATTGTACAGTTACAGAAGTTGGTGACGATAAAAGTAATGTATATAGCAGAGAGTTAACAGTATCTGGTTTGGTCGAGTTTTTCTAGTCCCAACAAAAACGTCTACCTTTATTGGTCTTGCTTGTAGTTCGGGGAGTATCCCCAGGCTGTCGTTTTTTTGGCACAGCCTCTGTGGTGGAGTCCTTCTCCGTAGAGTTTCTGTATCTGAAAATGACTTTGTAAAGTTCCGGTCCCGGACGTACCGGTGTCGAACCTTTACAAAAGATTTACCATGTGTTGTTTGATGCTTTCTCTGTGTCTTAGGTTGTGTTGTGGGAGTTAAGAGTTGTTTAAGAGGTTGTCGGCAGGGAATTATTGGTCTTGTTAGGTACTGGTCCTTTTGAGCACTGGGCTTATTGGGTAGTGGCCTTATTGGGTACATTGTTTAATCCAAGCCGGTTGGTGCTAGCTCTCAGACTGACGTTACATTAAGATGATCGCCGACCTTCTCCGACTCGTCATGGCCAGAATGGTAATGATAAGATCAACCAAGCCGACTGATCATCTCCCACCGGTTCACTGTATCATCTCCGATGATGACATATCATCGACAGTTGCTGTTCAGCATCCGTCACCAGCTTTCACGTCAAAACTGACGAGGAGATCACTCCGAGGTTATGGCCTCCTTCAGAAACTCGATACACAGAGACCAAAATTTGCGAGTCACTGTACAAATGATAATTTCTTAGATGCAATCTATAACATCAGCTTCAAGATTTGTTTATTATGATATGTATACGTCAGTTTATTTCCTACTTAACACGTGAGGATCTGGTGCTGATTTTATTAAACATTCCAAAATATTCATAGAAGGTAATACCATTTAGTTTCAACTAACACTATGAAGTAAAGCCTTAAGACTAACTTGTTTCGTGTTGCATCAACCCCCCCCCCCAGTATTAAGTAATATTTGTATTATTTAACACAATTCTGCTAACTATGTTTTATGATATTGTGGTTTTACTGTCTGAAAACATTGTATAGGTGCCTTATTAATTTCACACACACGCGCGCGCCCACGCACACACAAAACGAAGGTGAAGCTGTTAATAAGCATATATAAGCATATATTATTTATTGGTACAAGAAATATGCTTGGCAAGCTTGAAAACATTACATCCATATAAGCTCCAAACATTATACACAAAACCTACAGTCAGGTAGCCATCAAGTATAATAAAATTCCTGGCTCTCGGAATGACCATTTTTGATATTACGACCTTCAAACTGAAAGCTTCAAAGCTGCAGACTAAGTGCGTACTTGGATTAATGACAAGTTCAAGCCATCCGAAGGCCGTTAAAGGTTTGGTGCCATTTAAACACAAATACCATCCGACTTTAATGGTCACATACAGATCATCAGTGGGGTAACCCCCTGTAGGACTGGACAGCAGAATGGCAGCGGAAAGAAATCATGTTTCAACATTTCCAACAGATAACACAATAGACGAGAGGAGAATCACTGGCAAGCATCACAAGAAGTGGATCCCGATGCCAAACTGGAGGCCGGGATTTAAGCTGAAAACAAAGCATCATCATTAATGAAAACAGACATTACATACGTACAAACACACACACGCACGCACACACACACGCACACATATAAAACACAATACATATAAACACCCAAGAACAGACGATATAATCCAGTCACCTGTCTCCAGACTGTACTCTCATTGGCCAGCAGTAATTCAGTTCGAGTCTGGCAATCCCACCAATCCTAGCCACGACACCAACTCCGTAACTCCATCGGAGGTCATGAGCAAGATTACTCAGCATTTGTTTATAACCTTGTTCTTAAAAAGAAAACCAAAAGACAAACATAATTTCCTTCAAATTCAAGACAATTATGTCATTCTTTACAACAGGAATATCAGCTTTCTTTTATTTTATAGCCACACAACAGTGATGGCTCCAATTCTGTTTATATTTGTGTGGCGGCTAAAAACTTTCTTGGGTAAAACTGTTACTATATCACAAACCTGTGGAACATGGTCTCATTCTCAACTCCCTATTATGTACAGTCTAGAACATTATTTATCACCCAGCCAAATTCTTGATCATGGTTTGATTGACCAATCGCAATAAGGGAGCTCATCGGCCAGTTAGCCAATCAGCACAAGACTGATCAGTGGTAGGGTATCCAATCAGCACAAGGCTGATCAATAACCAATTAACCAATCAGCACAAGGTAGATTAGTAGTTAGTTTTATGGATTGGAACTGCGAATCTGTTATTTTCTAGTCTACTGCCCTACCAATTTGCTACAATGAGTCAATTCAGTGTGCAAACGCCAAATGAAGAACAAATACTTAACAAAATACTCACTAAGACTGGTATCTGCTAGGTTACCAGCATTCAAAAATCCATGAAGTCTGAAGTAGTCACCAAAGCCACCACGACCAGGTCGGAATGGTAGAGGTGTGTATAAGTGTAGACCAGCTGTCCAGTAGGTGTCAGCACCTAATGCACTTCCTGTAATTAGTAGGTCATATCTGTATTTTGTAGCATTAAATTAAATCTCTCTCTCTCTCTCTCTCTCTCTCTCTATATATATATATATATATATATATATATATAAAGTAGGCACTAGCTCACAGTACTAAGACCCACAGGTCCATTAAAACATAACACTTTAACAAATCTATACAGCCATATGTTTTAACATACTGTGTGTGTGTGTGTGTGTGTGTGTGTGTGTGTGTGTTACATGCAAAAGCATATTAAAATTATGTGTATTGCATGGTGAAGCAATCAGTCAATTAATATCAGGAAACAAATATATGCACATCACAAATAGCGAGCATAGCATTACATAGGGCGTTGTTGAATATTTACTGATTGACTGATACAAATTATATTGACTTCTCATATTTAAATATTTAATAAACTGCGAGTTATCATGATAATCATGTCACACAGAAAAAATATTCTTGACTGATTGGTTGTCTGATTGATTGAGTCGTCACATGTAAATGAAATTTAAATAGACACAATGTTAACCCCAAAATAAATATATGACATATATATATACCACATCCAGTATACAAAGTTATTGCATTAACAGATTACGTACCATCTTGATTAGGTCCCGCACCTTTGAAGTTAAAGCCTCTCAATGTCAAGGGGCCACCAATAAAGAACCGGTCCGAGATTGTAAACTTAGAACCAGGTCTTAGGGGTTCCATGATACCACCAGCAGCACAAAACTGTAAAACCTGAAAAACAGCAACATACAGAACAACTAGAGTTAAAATAAAAAGACGAATGATCAAATTGAGGCAAATATTGGTGATTACTAGTTTTTAAAGACTTATTATCATTGATTGATTGACTTTCGTTTCATGATCTGATCATTTCGGCCATTATCATCATCATCATCATCATCATCATAATCATCTTTGTTGTTGTTTAGAGATAAAATAGAGATAGTACTTACTGAGTCATATATTAATGGTACGTTATACTGTATCTCAGCATCAGTCTTCCAGAAGTGAATGTCGCCACCTACACCTGCTAGCTCCTGGTAACATAGAGTGCGAAAAATACTGGAATGTATTAATAACACACAGACGCGCACACACACACCAACCAAATGATCACCTACACCTGCTAGCCCTTGATAAAATGTAGTGGGATATATTAGTGGAATGTATTAATCCCCCCACACATACACGCACACTAACCAACCAAATTAGATAAACATATTTCATGTTTAGTAAAATGGGTTGTTTTTTTTTTGAGGGATGACTTACACAAGAAACAATGGATAATATTCTCTGTTAACAAATAGATTATTAATCATATTCCATTATATGGATCATATCAACAGTTAATGAATGACATAACAAGAGTCAGACTGTAAACTGATCTTTACCTGCACCATTTGTACTTTATATCCAGTGTTTGGTAGGATTCTGTTGTCACGATGATCTCTGATAAATATATGCTGTAGAAATATATATATATATATATATATATATATATATATATATAAAACAAAATTACATTTTGAAAAACTGTAGATCTATGTTACTTATAATCTATGTATTCTTACTTCTCTGTATGATTCTCAGTTCTTAAATATTTACTATTAAATACAAACAAATTGTTACTAATGTTTAGTCATCAAAACCACAAACACAGTTGATGAATGTGTCTTCACAAATGTATCAAGCATTTTTAAAACAGTTTCCAAAACAATTTAACTTTGTGCAATTACACTGCAGACCCCCTTTGTAACATTAAATAACACCAATAGAAGCACATGAAAAGCTACAATATATTTCAACTGAATGCCCATAAAACTGGATTATCCCACTTCATTTCAGAAACATGGAAAAAGAAATTCTGGATGTCCCCTAACTTTGATAGCAGGACTACAATTCTTATTCACAGAGACAGTTGCCACACCTCAAAATCTAAAATGAGTCAAAACAGAAATACCCGGAAGTCTTTTTTTTAAATAAACGTATCCACTATTATTTGTGAGAAACAAAATCTGCACCAATAAACCAAATTGCAAGACGGAAAAATGTACACCGCTTAAATGAACAGGACACTTTCATTTCAAATTCTCAGGAATAATAGAAATATGTTCACACAAATTATAAATCACGTCAAAATATGAAGACGATTGACCACATATTAAAAAATCAAGTTCAAAGTGCTGATAAATCAACTATATCTTGTCAGTGGCCAAGTACAGATTGAATACTCCTGAAATCTGACATCAGTATGTACAAGCTGTTTATATCACTAGGTTATAACGATGTACAAATCTATGAGTACTGTTATTAATGTGTTGGGATGTGTGCTGGAGTAAACAAAGTTAGAAACACATGGAATAAACCTGGTACAGTAACTCGGAGATAGGCATGAAATGTTATTATACCTTTAAGGATGACTTCACTGTGTGGCCACATTGTTCTCGGACAGCAAAAGCCACAGAACGAGACAGACAGCTTAAATCTCTCCAAACACCTTCCCATCGTAAACTGTGATGACCTAACATTGACGAGAACTGAAACAAAATTACGACGACTGAAAGGTTATGAAAATATCACAAACACACACACACACACAGACAGACAGACACACACACACACACACACACACACAAACTCACTCACACACACACAAACACACACACACCATATGTGATAGTTTTGTTAGGTCTCTATATGTGGGACATATGTGCATGCGGGCACATGTGAATTTAACATTTAAAGAAAGAAAGTAACATATATACTTTTATAAACAAGAATAAAACAGGGTACTAATACTTACCAGTAATTCCGATACAACTCCCCGATCAAGTTCTTTATAAGAACTCCATGGAAACTCACCGATGTTCTGGAACACGGATGCCTGATATCTGACAAGGGAACATGAGATCATATAGCAAAATAACAACACTGAAAGATTGCTCATGGAAATGTAATGGGATCTGGAAAAATACATTTCCCTAATATTCAATTTTATTTATCCACCAATAATATTATTATTGTATATTATTAGAAGAAAATATGCACTGTATATTTGATAATGAAATCTTTCATATCCAGATGTAGATTAGATTATATTTACCAACAAATTTCACTGATACACATAATAATAATAATAATGTTTACTTGATTGTAAAATATATTAAATATGATAAGCATAAGTTGTGAGACCAGTATAACAGAGTGCTATCTTTTTATTGGTCCCTAAATTCAATAAAATTAGCAAAAATAGCAAAAAATGTGGAGCAGTGGATTTGAGTTTATGAAATTACTGATAAAATTAAACATGTAAATAAGGCTATGATGCATACATTCTTTTATCAGCGCTAGCCTTATCACAGCGATATTTTTGATGGCGATTTTAAGCAGATCTCCGCAAATTTCAAACTATTTATGTGTTTCTTGATGACCATAGCCCCCCTCACCATCTTGGATTAGGCTGACAGTGACTTGTCTATTGTTTACTTTTCACTGACGATTCACGATCAAAAGAAAATTACAAAGGCTAAAAAAAGGCAAAACAATTGGAGATATTGTGAAATCTCAACTAATGGAAGAATATGTTATGGAAAACATTGCCAGACGATCATCATTAGAATATCATTGTCAAACTGAATTTGAATATCAATGTAAAAATATAACATAAACCCAGAGTAATCCAGGATATATGTCAATGGGGCATTTGTAAATAGTTGGGTACTGAATCTGGCAAATTTTTCAGAAACTTTGTGTCAATTCTTTTTTCAACCAACTATGTGATTTAATAATTTCTGTATGAGAAATTTTCTGTAAAACAACCACTCAAAAAACAATAGCCTAACGATGCTCTGAAGGTAATCTTACAGTTTAGGTCCTTATCCATGGTAGTCTATTAATCAAAGTAAAATTCAAGGATTTTCAAGAATTTCAAAAGGCCAAACAAACCCCGTTTTGCATGTGGCAAAGAAAAAAAACAAAAGGATTACTCACATTAAGTTGGGATCACCCTTTATTGGCTTCGTGAAGGTAAGTCCAAGCCCAACAGCATTCTTCGTACCATAAGCATATTCTGTGTTAATCTTCTCACCACGACCAAATACGTTTGGCATTCGAACGCTAAATAACTGAAAACAAACATATAAATCTCACTTCAGGGTGTTTCAGATGAAATTGATGTGCAAAAGTTATCAACATTTCAGTTTGGCCAATTTAGCTATGACTTCGTCTACAATCATCATCATCATCATCATCATCAGGTACATTCATTTTTTCAAATCCAATAGACTGAGTGACTGATTATTACAGAATTTATATGCTAAGTAATATTTTTGTGTAATTTAATTTATTGTGTGGGATTTTGTTCCTCTTTTCACTTTCTCGGAGTGTGACCTGTGGTATTTAGTACGGTGGGATTATGTCCAGATAGATTTTGTACTGAGGGATTTTTTCCAGTGAGATTTTGTCTGGATACCTAAAAAACTACCACTTTCCATTCCAAAGATATAACTGTTTACTAAAAATACACCCCAGACTCACTATTAGAAAACCTGATAGACGGCTTCTGAATCAAGGATACCACATTTTCATGCTAGATGGTTAGCTGTTAAGGTTGGGGTAATTGTAATCAGTAATCCTAATCGATTGTAATCGATTATATGATTTCAAGTAATCATAATTGCCATTTCCATATGCAATGTAATCGTAATTGATTACATCATAAATGATATCATAATCGTCAATTACTTTCACGATTACACAATGTGTTAAAACACTGCTTCATATGTTGCGGCTATTATAAGCAATATAAACAGACATTTCAGATTAACTCAAGTTATTTAAATGAGAGAACAGTGGATTTAAATAGCAATATATAATAAGCTAAATCATCAGATGTGATCACTGCTGACTTTTGTGTGTGTGTGTGTGTGTTTGTATGTGTGTGTGTGCAGATACTACAATCGCCTGCTTCCAGACAAAATATATACAACATTGATGAAACTGCAGTATATTATCTAATGCTATGATACATTATAGACCATTAGCAGTGAAAGGTTAAAATTCTCCTGTCTTAAGGTCATTATTGTGAACGTGGTAAGGTAAATGGATCGACTAAACTCCAAAGTGAAAATGAAACATCCTTCTTACATTGCCAGGTCAGGATCTGAACTTAACTAGTTAGGCCATGAGGAGTGAAGACTATAAAATGATATCATTGATATATTTTGTGTATGCATAGATGCTTGCTTGTGTGTGTGTGTGTGTGTGTGTGTGTGTGTGCATGCATGCATGTGTGTGTGTACACCTTTTTCTACTATAATGGTAAATATTGGGCAAAATGTCATTTTTCTAAAATAAGCCTAAAACGTAGCCGACTTTACTAAATCATCGTCGAGCTAACAACTCCGTAATTTTACAAGATCCACCAATAATACACTCAGCCATCATGGACACCAATGGCCAAGTCATAGTCAGTCCATAGTGTATCCGTTTCCATCGGTGTACTTACCACACTGCCATCGTTCGTACCAACCATTGTACTAACACTTCCTGTTATTGCCGAAGGTTCGGACACATCAAAGGTCACTTCGTAACCATCTGGTAGAGCAGCTGGCCCTGTTGATGATAATCACTTCACTAATTTCTACGTAAGATTAGACAACAAATTAATACAACGTGTCCATGGGCTAGTGATAGATTGATTGGTTGATTATATCATTTGTTTAGCCTCAGCTAGAGATAGGCTGATTAATCAATTGTATCAGTTGTTTGGCCACAGTTCTAGCCACACACACACACAGACATGGAACACATGTCTAAGAGGTGAATCCTTGGTGAAACATACCACAAATACAGATACAAGTTAGTTTCATACCCATGACCTGGAGGTTTGCAGTCCAATGATCTAACCACTCTGCTACTTGAGTGCCCTCCATTGATTGACTTTAGAAAAATATTTGCCAACATATTTAATGTATGAAGCAGACAGAAGCTGATGGACACACGTCAGCCAACCAATGAGATGAGAACTTTAAAATGGCGAGAAAACAAAATTCTCTTTCAACAAATATATTGTATCAAGCGTCGAATAATTACTGTGGAAATAATCATTTTTAAAAGTGGTACGAGGCATGTTTTGTTTTATTACAGCCTCCTTCAAGAGCAACCCGATACTTTAATTTATGGAACAAAACAACAAATCTTTCTTTCTTTTTGATAAAGGAGATAAGGAAATAACGAAGAATAAATTATACTAAACGAACACATCCAGGTAACGTATTGATTTAGTTTACTTGGTTTATAAAAACATTTATATCCCAATGCCATAGTATTATTATTATTACGGGGTCTGTACTATTAGTATTGAGTATTAGTGACTCACAAGGGAGCAGTACAGAAGGCTGGAATTTAAATACCATGAAGGTGATCACTGGTAGAGTGTGTAACATCCTGGGCGATGACGACTGATGGGTTTTTTTACGGCCACTACTGTGCACATGGTAGGCTAAATGGGCCGAGCAACTTCCAAAGGTAATGAAGCGAGGTCAAAGATGAAACACCCTTCAGATATTCCCATGCCGAGATTCGAACACAGTGGTAGTGATCAAGAACTTGATCCCCGGGAACAGCTTTGACCCATTTGCAGGATCAAACAATGTGATCCTCCGCGGCGGTTAGGCAAACCCATCCCTTGGCTAAAAGTGCAATGCAGTTAACCTCTAGACCATCGAAGCTCATATTATTAAAATTCGATAATCGTCTTTTAAATGTAAATGTTGGTGTTTTATGGTCACTTTTGTGCACAAGGTAGGCTAACTGGGTCGAGTGACGTCCAAAGGTAATGAGGTGAAGTAAGAGATGAAACACCCTTCTGACATCACCCGGCTGGGTTTGAATCCAGGTGGCACCCTGAAATCATCTTTTAGGTAATAATTACCAACATTTGATGCAGGTACTTCCACAGAATGTGGAAAGATTTGAAGCATTCAAGCAACAGGATGATGGCATCGACTGGACGAGATTATTGTCAGATGAGAATGGGGGCGTTGTTTAGCCTCAGCGCTCGGGTCACACCTTGGATGTATGGCCGAGGATTGACCATCTAGAGAAAAAATTTCCCCACAAACACAAAGTATAAGCTGAGTTCAAACACACAACCTGAAGGCTTCCAACACAGCTGTACCACCGGTAAACGTTGACAACTTTCAGCAGAGGTACAACAATTTGAGGGGTTACAAAAATCTGAGGGGTTACAACAATATGAGGGGCTACAACAATCTGAGGGGTTACAACAATCTGAGGGGTTACAACAATCTGAGTAGTTACAACAATCTGAGGGTTACAACAATGTGAGAGGTTACAACAATTCTTCAAGTAGAACAATATGTAGGGTACAACACCGTGAAGGGTCTCCATGACAGTACAGACAATGAGAGGACACTAATCTAGAAGACAAAGGGAATTGGAGAGGATGGAATGATTGTTAATGAGGTATATAAAAGTTATCATGACTGAAATATGTGTGTGTGTGTTTGCATGTGAGTGCATGCATGTGTACGTGGCCTGGTAATATGCTGTCTCAAATCTCAAGCAATCACCTGTGGGTCATTAAGTAATTCCCCCCTTCTGTGATATCTCTGATATTGACAGATAAATCAGAAATGAGGATTATATGCATTTTCTCACAAAATCCATTAAGTCGAAGGCCCATTAATCTAGGATAACCGTATCAGTCTAACAGCTATCTATTGGGTGGAGAGAGAATACGAAACAGACATTACCAAAACAAAGACTATCCACTCACCACGTGATATGTCGATGCCAATCCTAACTTGTTTAAATAAACCCAATCTCTGGAGCACCGTACGAGCCTGCTGAGACTTCAAAATCATCTGATGAAAATCATATATAAAAATATGAGTAATGGCATCTCATCTGTAAATACTGCGTTAAATATTTTTCTATTGAACGGTTAATTTTAACATCTCTGATGCTAACCTCTTCAAAGTTTCTGGCGGTATAGATGGGCTTCATGTGTTTAACAACAATGTCATTCTTGGTTCTCTTCAAGCCATCAACGTAAATCTTCTGGACTGTTGTCTGTGTAATAATATTAAAAAAAAAACATATTTAATATACAGGAGATGACAACGTGGAAATGATTAACACACACGAGAGAGAGAGAGAGAGAGACACACACACACACACACACACACACACACACAACACAACACAACACATACACAAACGACATACACAAACAAACACATACACAAACACACATGCACACACAAACACACATGCATGCACGCACGCACATACAAACAAAC
The DNA here is from genome assembly GCA_025642065.1 of Paralvinella palmiformis. Lineage (NCBI taxonomy): Eukaryota > Metazoa > Annelida > Polychaeta > Terebellida > Alvinellidae > Paralvinella > Paralvinella palmiformis. The sequence continues at coordinate 257,173 of JAODUP010000308.1, read as the reverse complement.
ACATACACAAACAGACACACATACACACGCATGCAAACACACACACATACACACACGCAATGCACGCGCCCTCACACAACACAAACAAACAAACACAAACAGACACACACACACACGCGCGCGCATGCACACACACACACATACACAGACACACACACTAAGACAGAATTAGAATAACCAAGAAGAAAGTACATCAAAACATATAAATATTGTGTAACGAATGAAAACATTAGAGAAGTCAGTCTGTCCATCACAAAACCAATTAATGAAACTAACTTTGATGATCTTACAACTGTTTCAACTATCACCCACATCAACTGTATATAGGTCCCAGCCAAAGTAATCATATAAAAAGTAGGAGATTGGAATCGCTTATTTAAAAAAAATGGAATTGGAATTGATCAATTTGGAATTGGGATTGAAGTTTACTACAAAAAAACTACCCCAAGTACCTACTCCAAAGAAGCCAATATTTTAAACTGGCTAAAACGTTAGAGCCACATTTCAAACTGGACTGGTGCCAGAGTGACGAGTTGGTCTGATTGTGGCCAACAATTCCAGCAGAGTATATGGAATTAAATTGGAACTCATCTATTTGGAATTGGAATTGATAAATTTTATGTGGAATTGGAATTGACCAAATGAGCCATGAGCCCTATTCCATTCTCCCAGCGCTCAGCTTACACCTTCTCCACTCGGGAACATATAGTACAAAATTTGTCATTTGTACTGGTTGATCATACTTTAACTTCTTTAAAAAAAAAGGATGGGGAATTTTCAAATTCTTCGAGAAGGCTGTGAATTTCAATGTATCATCTACAAAACCTTCCCAAAATATTCTAGGATAACACATGCAGAAAGCCAAAATATTGGCAGAAGTATGTGTAGACTCAATATAGACTCAGCCCTGATAATGATATATTGTATCAATAACTTTACTTTTTGGTGTCTGGTATTAGTCACAGTTAAAAGGATTATGTAATCAATTTATATGCTACTGAGACAATGATCAACTTTTTACCAAATCATTACAATTACAAATAACACAAAATTAATTTTATTGCGTATCATAACTGTTCTTAGCGTTAACTAAAGTTTTCAATATGAAGATCACAGTGAAACAGAACAGAAGATCTGCGGTTGTTTCTTAACCTGGTAAGATTTTGATACAGCCACTTATAACCTCCTTCCTCAACGAACAGATGTCGGACAGAACTAGAACCTGACTCAGATTGGCCGATAAGATCAAAAACTAACAAACACTGAAGCAGAGTGTCTGTGAGTTTTATGAAAACAAATCTTGAATCAATCAATAAATATCAGACGATCTTTATTTATATTTCTCAACTGATCAACGTCTTTTGGGTGAAAGTAAACAAATCTAATTTGTGTAAACATTTTGAAGACTCCTAATGATAAGAATCCCCTAAATGTTCGATTAAAACAACACATAATCGATTCCTTTGTTTACTCATTCTGACAAAATAAGCAACGGCACCTAACCTCATCAACGGTTAGATCAAGTCTCTTTAATCCATCTCTGAAAAGGTCAAATGCAGCATAGAAATTTGGTAATTTAGTTGTATGCGAAATATAAAGATATTACTTGTACAACGACTAAAATGGACAACATGCCGCTGGAAAAAGGGCAGCAAACACTTGCAATGAGTCAAACAGGAAACTGCCTGATAACAGAAGGCAAGTGTTATCAGTGTGATTCATAAATATATACAACTCAATTTAGAAAGTTAGTAAAACTAATATATAAACATCGATCAGTAGAGAAGAAACTGAGGCGAAAACTAGGAAATTTTCATTAAAACGGCAGTAATTAAAAAAAAGGTTTATTTGAATATGATAAATCAATTATGAATGTGTCGGGTGATATTGATTGAAAATCTGGTCAAATAATTACTTCTGTTTATTAAGTTATTAAGGAAAGCACATTTAAAACAAATTATTACACATAATTAAAGGAGCTTCTTGGGTCGGACACTTTGGACTAATACTTAGATGTTCTTATGACCTTCATAATCTTTATATAGGTTCTTAAAATGCTGCTGGTAGAGCCGGCAATCATATAACTGTAACATTCTAAACAAAAACAAAAAAATGAATAAAGAAACTACACCATTTTGACCATGGCATTTTACCTGTTCCATTATTACATGTACGATTTGTACCTGTGCACCTCGTGTTAATGAATAAATCATCAATAATACTTGTTCCTTATGTTCTTAAACCAAACAGAAAACCTGTGATGTATGTGTGTAGGGAGGTGCATGAAGAGAGAGAGAGCGAGAGAGAGAGAGCGAGAGAGAGAGAGAGAGAGACTATATTTTTGTATTTACATTTTCATACTTTTTACATTTTCCAGATAATATTAGCACACTTCCAGGAAGCTTGATATCAGATTTTAACTTAATACCAAAATATTAAGTATTCTGGAAGAAATAATTCTGTGTTACAACATGAATCATCAGTAAACTTGGAAAACCTCTTTAAAAATTCAATACTTCTACATATAATGTTAAAGTATTGAAGTAGCCACATACACACACGCGCGCGCGCACACACAGAGTCTAAACTCTAAAACATTTTATCCTATAAATAAGCCATTCTGTTTATCTACACACAGGTATGCGGCAGGAAAGAGAAACATCAGAAATCATCTCCTCCTGTTAGTGTTACCTACAGAGACATAGACTAGTCATCATCACCTACAGAGACATAGACTAGTCATCATCACCTACAGAGACATAGACTAGTCATCATCACCTAAAGAGACATAGACTAGTCATCATCACCTACAGTTACCATCAGGGAACCTATATCAGTCTAAAATATGGCAAGGTTTAATATTATTCTAGACTTTTATATATAATAGCTATATATATATATATATATATATATATATATATATATATTACGTTCTCTGTAGTATAGACACACTACCATCAGCGATGACACTCTGACAATTAAGAGCCAGTTCTTTAACAATGGCCTATTTATTTAAAGGTGAAACTCACTCAATTTTAACTTCAAGAAGAATACAATATTCTGGGGAATTTTCCTTTGAAGGACATGATTTATGTCGGCAATGATAAAGTGAACATTCATCAAAGTCGACGCGGCATGTGTGTGTGCGTGTCTCTCTCTCTCTCTCTCTCTCTCTCTCTGTGTGTGTGTGTGTCAATTAGCATCTTAAAGAGAAAGTAACATAGTGTTGTGTGTGTGCGTGTGCATGCGTCAATGTTAATATCTGGTATTAATGGTAGACACACCACACCCTCAAACCACTGACTTAGTTAATGGAAACCCAAGCCGAACATTCCGGCAACGTTAGCTATCTGCAATCGGATGCCTCTATATGATTTATATCATCAAGATCCTAAACAATTTTATTCCGTATTGCTGATAAATCAGGATCCCATCAGTCATCGGGATTCCCGGATGGAGTAAACAGCTATTAATATAAGGTACGGCTTTGGTCACGCCACCTTATCAATACAGCCCACCCTAGTGCTGAGCAATAAACCACACCATCATAAATGCCATTTCAGTATCTCTCTCTCTCTCTCTCTCTCTCTCTCTCTCTGTTGTGTGTGTGTGTGTGTGTGCGTGTGTGTGCGTGCGTGTGTGTATTCCATAGAAGAAGGCCCGGCCCGTTCCTGATATCTAGTGGTTCACAATCTCATCTTATCCAAGTGGTTCTCTTTCATAATGAACTACAGGATCTACAGGATCCGCTTCCAAAGTGGGCAGGACCATCTCCCTGGGGATAGTGGAGCTATCTAGGAAAATGCCCGGAGGTAAGGAGCCTATGGGTGGGGGTGGGAGGGGGGGGGGACGTATATCAGCGTCCACAATACCGATGTGATGGGGTTCTGGGAGATATCTATCAGTACGGTCAAACATGGGTAGTCCGATCAAGGTCGGATACAGGAGAGAAAATGTTGGATTACGGAAAATTTCCTCGACGACTGCCCCACCTAGCGGAACTCCGCATTTTAAATCATTTGTACTTGTTGAGTTGAAGTGATCTGTCTCGGCATCAAGCAAAGCGCATGCGTCGCGGAAATCGACCATTAAAGGGTCGGCTTATCCAATCAGGCTTCCTGGTTGTCAGGAATTCGTAATAAATACCTCGGCACATAAATCAGTTTATTGTTGCTGAAGTCTGTGAAATACTCTTTCACGTGTCAATAAAAGAAACGCAACTTCTATTTCAGACGGACAAACCAAGCAATCACGGAAATGCTGGAAACCGCTGATCCGGAGTTGCTCGCCGAGTTACTACGGAACGTAAATTACTAATAAGAGAGTTTTAGATCATTAGTGAACGACATCAATCTCTCGAAGTTCACCTAATTATCGATCAGTTGGCTTTCAATCCGAATTAGTCAAACGTCAATCGCGTTGCGTCATTCTCCTTGTACGAAGTATAATTTGTCCAGATCTGTTCAAGAAACCGTCGTGTACTCACAAGAAAACAATTAACGGATCCTGAAGTGGGTTTTCGCGGGAACTAATCCCAATCAGCTACAACTCGGCCTAGAAACTAACATCAAAGGAAAAGCGGGCATCAATTTCAACTTTCATCCTTCCAATCGTGATTAGTTCAGCTCAATACTAATCTGTTTTCTTAGCACCGAAGAAAGATTGGATGATTGATTGATGATTCACGGCCATTTTTGTGCACATGGTAGGCTAAATGGGCCGAGCGACCTCCAAAGGTAATGAAGTGAAGTCAAAGATGAAACACCCTTCAGATATGTCCATGCCGAGATTCGAACACGCATGGTAGTGATCTGTGATCAAACACGCTACCGTTAGACCACGGAGGCGCCCCATCACGGAAGAAAGGGAAGCATTAAATCTTTAAATGCTTATATTATCATTACCCTACCATTTATATGTATTTGATATTGGCTAATGATATCTGCCTGAGGTGTTGATCTAGTTAATAGCTAGTTTATGCTGTAGATACTCTGTCATCGTGAAAGTAAGATCAACTATCCCGATCATACGGATAAAATTTTGTTCAGATTAGACGATCCAGATTAAATAGCCTATCTCTCTCTCTCTCTCTCTCTCTCTCTCTGTGTGTGTGTGTGTGCTTGATAAATGTGAAACTGAAGGTCATCAATAAACAGCTACCGGACTAATTTTTAAAGTAACAAATCCTGATTTGATTTTAAATAAATAATTATTACTGTGTTTTGTTTTTGACGAGTAACATCAGTGGCAAGTCTTCACATGCCTTTAGCAGACGCCATTAAAGCTGGTTAAAGTGTACCACAGGATAAATGTCTGTTACAGAATTTCACTTCTGTTGTATAATATATATATATATATATATATATATATTTCAAATTTCGAGGAGGGGGGATTTCCGCATTTCTTTATCAAGTGAAGCAATCCCCTTGATTAAAAATATCATACCGGATTTTTGTTTTGAGGGGAGTATGCCTTTCTTATATATGGGACGTAGTGTTTCGTTAATATTACGTTCATTACATAATCCACAATAATCATTATTAAACCACCAAATACAAGTATGATAATCACAGAGTTGAATCCATTATCCCGGGCCTTCTCAGTTCATCGCATTATCGACTGGGCTATATACCAGACGGTGGGATGAACGCCCGGCGCCCACCTTATACTCGGATCCCGATAAAAGTGTATGTCCGAGAGATATCCGCACGGCTCCAGGTAATGTACGGAGCAGACTTTTTCCCAGCAGCTCGTGAACGCGCGAGGTGATGACGTCTTGAACAGATACAGCACGCTCTCCTTTCCAGTACAAGTAACAGGTTTTGGGAAACGTGGTTCTGCACAAGTACAATGCCTCTCTCTCTACATGTATCAGCCAGCATCCTTAATGAGGGCTCAAAAATTATATATTTTATACTCTAGTACCTTATATAATGCAGCTTTTTTTTAAATTCCCGTGTTCTCGACAATCTGTGATAGATACGGATGAGGCCGTAATAAAATAACTTCCTTCCTAATTAACACGTTTCTCAAATAATTTGTATATAAAACAGTTCGTAATCAGTAACTTGCTTGGTCAGGCCAGTCCAGCCGAACTGATTAACCAATCTTTCAGCCAGCCAGCCACTCATTCCCTTCCCCCCCCCATATATATAAAGCCCGAGTCTTGTAGCTGTACTACAATCAAAATTTCAATCATTATTAATCACTGCAGTTTTTACTAACAAGCAAAAAAAAAAAACGAATACAATATATACTAAAATTTGCACATGTATATTAACTAAATTTCTAACTCTATATCGTGTTTATAAAGTGCTCATCTATAGAGTCATAGCCACCTGTACGTCTTTAACAGCTCCCCCCTCCTCCGCAAAGAAGTGGAGTGAAGTTAACCGAGACTAGTCAACAACACTCCAGACCAACGATGTCCACCAGGTGGCAGGGTGTACGGAGAAAGTTAGTTACTCTCATCAAACAGTCTTAGAGAACAGGTAACTGTGTTCCATCAGGTGTGGTTTAACAGACAGACCGACGGACGGACGGACGGAGTTCTCTCCTGGAATCAGAGCAGTCAAGGTTATGCCAAGATGGAGCTCGGCCACAAACATTCCGATAACTAGCCAACAGTCGGCAAATAGTAAGACCCCTAGAGCAGATCATCAACATCAACAACATCATTAGAACTCCGGCTCTTCTGATCACCATCATTTAACTTTAGTTCAGACAGAACCGGCAGATCTACGAGCAGACTGAGATTGTCTTAATGGCAGATTTCGCTGGGAGTTAGCGGGCGGCGTTAGGAAGGAATGTACGGATACGAGCAATACAGTGCGCGAATACAGGTGAGTCGGTGGTGCCAGACACACACGCGCGCGCGTGCACAGTAACAGAACTAAAACTACGCTATCCGTATTTTCGGAACTGTGTACTGCGCGATGAGTAGATCTAAATATTAGAACATCTATGCCTGTAACACGACAGTGATTTATTTGATGGAAAGTGTGAGGTGAGGAAGAATGGATTCTCACAAATGTTGCGGCAATATGTTACAATATAAGAAATCAAAACTTACGATACAAATATATAGCATACTGGTATAGGCAAATCAGAGCATTTGTATAGACCTATATGTCTCTTTGAGGGCAGGAACATCAAATGGCTAGTGACCTCATAATGTTTCTAGATCCGGATGCAAAATTTTATCTGGATCTGACCCCATCTTAATCAATGTTAGATCTGGTTACTAACTAGACCAGACCCATTCTCTGAGATGTTAGCCTAGTTAACGGCAGGTTAGCCCCGGGGAAAGGCAAGGAAGGGTAGGATAAGGCATAAAATAAACTGTATTAGTAGGAACATACAGTATACTAACGCTGACCGAGATACTCTATGGCCTCAAGGGTTGGAACGTTGGGCTCTTACTCCTGGAGATGCCGTGCGGGTGGTCGGAGGTTCGAATCTCGGCAGTAGCACTATAGTAGGAGTTTTTCATCGGATCCAGTGAGGCAACTGATCAGATTTACTCCACCAAACGTGCCATCTACCGTAAATTCTAAGTTTGGTTAGAATTAGGCCTAATTATTGGGAAGCAGTAAGTTGCGGACCATATGCGTCTCCCTAAGATACACTGGTTATTGAACCACGGAGAAAATATATCCACTTCAGTTAAAGTTATCCCTCAACTATTAACTAATTTTCGGCTAACGTCGGAGAGTGGCTAAAGCCAGTGTTTCAGCGGCTAATGGTGATTCAGGTAATAACAATTAAAACACCATCCCAATAATAACCGAACCGTCTCATCATGTCTATCGATTAGGACGACTATTCCTGATATGACAAAACCTATTTCACAACCACTCGTAAAGTGATGCATATGTTCCGAATAAGAGTTATACACAGAGTGAGTGAGTGAGTGAGTGAGTGAGTGGGTGGTCAGTTTGATTAGCCTCGGCACTGGCCACACCTGGCTTATCTAGGGGACATATCCCACCAACACAAATAAACACGGTCGGATTCAAACCAGAGTCTCTAGGCTTACAAGACACGCTCTAACAACTGTGCTACGAGCACACCTTGTTATGAGAAAAGCAAACACTGACGTGACGTGTATATAAATATTCGGCATTGACTTTTAGTAGCACCACTGTGTGATCTATTTTTTTAACCTAGACAAGATGTTAAAAGATAATAAAACATCGGACCTTATCTTTTACAAAACCAATGGGAATACTACAACATCCCCCCCCCCCCCCACAAACAAAAAAGTTACAGTATTACTGAATTATAATGTATCTTTATAATACTTTCAGCAGTATATTACATTAGTTATCTAAATATTGGGAATACATTCTATACACATACGCGCGCACACGCACACATACACATCTTTATCAGGTGAAGCCATCCAGGGGTAATGTACCTGAATAGGACTTGAATAGGAAATAAAGGATTATATCTATCTATCTATAAATCAACCAATTTATCTGTCTATAATATCTATCTATCTGTCTATCCAGCTATCTATATTCCAGTATTCATATATTTATAAGCTATGGCAGATCATTCAGAGTTCAGAACCAAAATTAAAACTGCATCTAGATTTAATTACAAAAAACTACAGAAACAATTTCTCAGAATAACATATGACACAAAAATCTAGCCGACTAGATAACTATATAGCCTCTATCATAAAATGTGAGGCGATACTGATGAGGATTTCGTGTGGCCCCATGTATCATGATCAGCCATAAATCGATTTCAACAATTAATTCAAGTAAAAATATAAATCGCTCTCCAAACGGGATACACCACGGAGGTGTTCCGAGTCAGATCGATTAAGCAATGTTTTCCCTCCAACATCAGAGCTAATTAATGTCGAAACAATAAGTGACCCGGTTATTTCTCCCGCAGGAAGTATGTTACGCAGTCTACGATCGAGTCCGTACGTGTTCCGGGCTATTTATAAACGTCGTCCTGGTAACCAATGGTTTATACCGGCTCACGGCATACGTCATTGGATGGCGGGGTGGAAATTACCGTTTATTTCCACTTCCACTCACTACACCTAATTGCGCAATCTTAATAAACGATTACGCATCTGATCAGAAAACCTCAACTGACGTCTTCCGTTATATAAAACCATCAATTATCGATAGGTTATGTAAAAATTGGGTGGGATGATGGGGGTGGGGGGGGGGTTACGATCAAGTGCAACGTAATAAAAAATCGCTGCCAAATACACTGCTCACTACAAATTTCAACTGATATTCACGGAAATTAAATCTTAAGTAATCACACTGACTCGTATTGGATTACCTTGATAAAGTAATCACATTTATGATTACTTAAATGCTGATTAAGCAAGTTTGTGGTCAACACTACAGATTGTTGTCGTAACATCCTCCACACTGCACGTAGAATAAATATACTCTGACACAGTGGCATTAATTTCATCCATTAGCTGCTTCATTGTCCTTGTCCTTATTATCTGTAACAATCATGGAAGTTCAAACAGAACTGTTCGACGCCAAAGTCTCACAAAACATCGCTCCAACAGTTAATAATTAATAACGGTTGTTTCACCTATATTGATAATATTACAAAGCAATCAGGGTCATACTCGGGTTCCATTTTTATGATCAATCGATCTACATTAATAACTTATGCTTTGTTATTATAAATAAATCTCTATCTTATACTGTGTGCTCGTTTATAAAAATTCCAAATCTGCGGAAGTTAAATATAGCAGGACATTTTAATTAGTTGGCACACTGCCATTACATATAGGTTTTTTTTTTGGTGTGTGCATCATACTGCAGCCGGCTAAACGGACCACGTGACCTCCAAAGGCAAACGAGGCAAAATGTAAGATGAAACATCCTTCAGGTCACAGTCATGAGGGAATTTTAACTCGGCTGATAGAGAGAGGTATGTGGCTGCCAGCCAGGCCATGACCTGAGCATTTGTATAACAATACCACATTACAGACAACAACATGGTCAAGGTTATAAACTGGTTGGCTGAGAGTGTACTACGATTAATTTGGCAAGTGTGTTATGCCTATTGTCCAAAGATTTTAGGATATGACATCGTAAGCGATCATAATAAAAATGAGTATAGAGTTAAATGACACACACATTCGCACGCACGCACACACACACACACACACACACACACACAAATATGTATAGTATCCATCATGGAAAAAGATCAACTGAATTAATCCAAGCAAGTATATACTAAACGAAATAAATTCTACAGAATTATGCCAATTTTTTTTATAAATCTGTGAGTTTAAGTCACTGTTATAATTTATTTAACTCAGTTACATGTGACAATAACATAATTATACTTAACCAAGAAAAGTTTTTGTTTGATTGGCATCTGGTAGCAGCCATGTTAATGAGACATTAGGACTGAGACCTCTATTAATTGCATATATGTCTGTCTGGCTATCTGTCTGTATATGTATGCCTGTCTATCAATATGTATATGTTGTATGTCTGTCTGTCTGTCTGTGTGTATGCATGTACATAGGCAACACATATTTATTTAGAAGAAAAATTCGCTTATGGAATACTATGACAAACAAACTAATACATTTGTTTGTGCACATCAATTGTTCTCTACACCATTGTGCAGAGGTAAAACATAAAACAGTCAACTGAACATTATTTTCCCAAACTCTGTATCCTGGATGTGAGCTCCTTATGGATCAATATCCCACAAGAAGGGATTCAATAATAATAATAGTATTTTATATAGTGCCTTATTCAACTTGAATTGCTTCAAGGCTCTTTACAGTTAAAACATAATTAAAACATATTCTAAGCTCATATAACAATAACATATTTTATACATTAATACATTGGCTTATATATATTATAAATAGGGTAAATTAAATAAGTGGGTTTTGAGAACTCTACAAAATATTTCTTTATTATTGTATGTTTAATATGATTTGGCAACTTAATCCACATCCTGGAAACTGCTGCTCAGACGGATTTCTTTAGGTACATTGCTGTATGGCTTTTTATTACCATCAAAAGTGAACAGGACTCAGATCTGAACATTCTCACAGGTATATACTTTTGGATCAGATCACTTAGATACAGTGATGAAAATATGAAATTGGATCTTGTACAGTGATCTCAAACGTACAGGAAGCCAGTGCAGCTGGAACAAAATTGGTGTTTTATGTTCCTTTTTGCGAGTGCGTGTCACCTGAGACGTGCACCACAGTCTTGCACTCAATGTAGGAGGTTTGTCAGAGAGAGGGGGGATATTATATAACAATACACTGCCATAGTCCAGTCGAGAAATAATAAGGGCTTGGACTAAAGTCTTGCATGTCTCATCACTTAAATATTTAAAAATAAATCCTATAATTTATATAACTGGATCCTACCTTAATGCGAAGATACTCAGTTTTCTTCACATGTTCCTTGGATGAGAAAACCATGAATTCGGTCTAATCCTTATTAAATTTCACCATCTTGCTATTCATGCAAATATTATGTCTTCAATACAATCTTCAATTGAAATATCATCCCATTTATCACATAGTTTTAAAGTCATGTACACTTGCTTATCATCAGAATAATAATGTTATTTAATATTATGCCATTTAATAATTTACCAACTAGTTTGATACACATACAGTAATTCTTTGGTTCTAAAACAGATCCTTGTGTTACCCCAAAAGGAAGACATACATCTGGTGATGTTTTATCTACCGCTGAAACACATTGAGTTCTATCAGCGAGGTACGACTTTACCCATGTTACGGCCTTCTCCTTGATACCAAAGGAAACTTCTAAACACTTCAGTGGTATTGATTACATCAAAGCTGCAGATTAATCAAACATAATTAATGCAGTCATGGATCCTTCATCAAGAGCCTCAGCAATGTCACTGTGCTCTTTCAAGAGTGCAGTTTCTGTTGATTGACCTCTATGATAACCAGACTGATAACCGTCACGGAGGTCACCATGCTCTTCTATACGCCTTGACAGTATCTTTTCAATAAGTTTGAAGAGGAGATGAAAGGAAGGTTAGAAATGGGATGATAATTCTTCATATCTTCCTTATCCAGCCCAGATCTCTTGAGGAGTGGGGTTATGGTGGCTCATTTCGAACGCAAAGGTAGTTGATGGCTGTTATCAGTGGCAGAAGTTGATGCACAGATTTCTTCAAAAGCCAAGTGGGCAGTGGATCCAAGTTACATGACTTGTTTGAAGACTTGGTGATTATCTCCTTGACCTCAACTTCGGAACATGGTCTAAACATTTCAAGTATTTTCCTATTAAATATAATATCCACATCAATGGAGATACAGCAGGTAGTATTTGGGGAATCGATAATGATCTTATTCCTGATGATTGTTATTATCCTCATAAATAAATTGCTGACCTTGTCTGTCAGCAGAGTGTGGAAAATTTACATTTGTGCTGAGCATCAAATTGTTGGCATATTCAGTGGGGCATTCACCGGTGAATAGACTATTAATTCATACGTTTTCTATTCTATATTTGGCCCAGAGTTTAGTTTTTCCAAAATACTTTCTACACCAATCTTCATACACTCAAATAAACTTCTAAAAGTAGTTTATCTGGCTTCCCCTGTCTCATTCCCTGATGATTCTGTCACTAGATGACGAAAATGATTCCATACACACGACCTTTAGGTCCATACACCATAACACCGACATATTTGTCGTATCCCACATCCTTTTACAAACATTAACTGTTCATAATCGCAAAAATCGGTGTAAAATTGCACAATCAACGTTTTCAAACTGTGATGATTACCTGTTTTCTATGCTAACAATAACCTCTTAAGAGTGATAGACTTAACCGCTTAACGTTACTAGGTTATTGTTAAAATGTAAGGTGTACATTTTGTTCTTCAGTACGAATTAGATTGCTTACAGCATCATAGAACTATGTATTTAACATCGAGGTTAGTATTAGACAATCGACTGTGTTCCGGTTGCCACAATTTAAAATAAGTCACGTTAATCTTCTGTGAGTTCGGGTATCCATGCCGTGACGATCACTGGTTTGAAAGACTCATCAAAATAATATTACTGTACCAAACTAACCTAACAGATCCAGACAGTGATATCAACACCTTGGGAAATATAGATTACATAATCTATCCAATTCACCTAATATAATGTAGGATGGCTAATTATTCTTTAACAACTCCGGGGCGCCTCCGTGGTCTAACTGATAGCGCATTGGATCAAAGATCACTAAGTAACCACCTGAGTTCGAACTTCTGCGTGGGTATATCTGAAGGGTGTTTCATCTTTGACTTCGCTTCATTACCTTTGGTGATCGATCGGCCCATTTAGCCTACCTTGTGCACAAAAGTGGCCGTAAAACATCAATCATCATCTCCACTGGATGAAAACTTTCAGTAAAGACGCCGGTTGATTTTCGTAATAACTCTATCCCGGACTCTTTCTGTAACTTCGAAAAGTGGGACATAGCCCAGCCAGTAAAGTCAATAATGAACGTTAGAAACCCGAGTACTCCGCCTGGTTATTTACGGCCAACTGGCTCATCTGTAATTCCTATGTAAGCAAGCAAACTAGATCTTACATATTGCACCACGATAGGCAGACAGTTTGGTAGAAAATCGTAGAATTGGCTTTTTGAAACATAATCTGTTTTATTTTGAAACAGAAAAAACAAAACAATGTCTATATATGAAAATCTGTTGAACTTCCTTTACCCACGTGAACAAGTCACCTGCAGCGAATGAAACACTGTGACTGGCCAAAATGCCTTATTAAATTCCAAATCTCAGTAAACAATATCTGGATTATGTGATATTCTCTGTATTACATACTTTCTGTAGGTCTATTAAGCCACATCTGAGGTAAACTGTGTTAATTTAATCTGGACGTTTGCAGATTAGTATCAACTAGTAAAACTCGGCTAAAGAGCTGATAAAAGTTACTGATTTGAAGTTTTCTCATTTATCTATTCGCCAGGTATAGCAGCTAAATCCATCATGGCCGGCGAACAGCGATCTTTGATTTCAAGGGCAATGACCCTTGTTGTTGTGGCAGTCTGTTTCAGCGTGGTCAGGACATCGACAATCCTTCTCGTACCGTTCCCATCTTACTCCCACGTCAATCCTCTGGTCACCATGGCCGAAATGTTGACGGAGAAAGGCCACACCGTACACATGCTGTTACCGTCGCTCTACGGTCACATGGCGAACCTGAAGAGCACCACGAGGGTGAAAGTCATCGAATATCAGGTCAAAGCCTGGGAGTGGAATGCCGCAATGCATGCCGGCAAGATCGACGCCGCCATGGACTATTTCGACTACGTTACCCAGACTACTCAGCTGGCCGACATTAAGGCCAAATACAACGGTTATTATCTGTTATGCAAGGAGCTGCTCTCGTCCAAAATCCTCGATCGGCAACTCAGACGCGGCATGACCTTCGACCTCGGCATAGTGGACAGCCATCCACTCACCAGGTGTCACTATGCATTGATGTACAAATACGGGATCCCGTACGTCAGCTACAGCCAGATCTATGATCCTTGGCTAAGCTGGTCGCCGGCCATGCCGTCGTACGTACCAATATTTCTAACCGAGCTCACCGACGAGATGAGTTTCTGGCAAAGAGTGGTCAACGTCTGGACGGTACTGTATTGGTATCTGGGCAACAACCTCCCGGCCGACGACCAACAGTTCGTAGCCGAATACGTTCCCGACAAATCGCCGATCAGCGCACGGGATCTCGCCATCCAATCGCGGCTCTGGCTGTCGGACACCTAACTTCCTGCTGGATTACTCGCGACCAATCGTCACCAACGAAATCCTAGTCAGCTGGGCACTGATGCGGGAGGCAAAACAGTTGCCAAGGAATCATCCGAGTCTCGAGGGCAGCAACGCCACTCGGGACGGCATCATCATAATGTCGTTGGACCAAAACATAGCGCTGCCGGCTCGCATCGTCACCACCATACTGACCAGTTTCAAGATTTTCCACACCTATCACGTGATCTGGCAGTACGGCGGCGACATGACCGACGAGACGATTCCGGCCAACGTCCGGATCATGCCGTACGTACCGCTGAACGACCTGGTCGGCCATCCCAAAACTCGTCTGCTCGTCACGTCGGCCGACAACTATCACCAGAACCTGGCCCTCTACCATAGTCTGCCCATCCTCTGCATACCCCTACAACCCGTCCAGCGGCAGAACGCCAGGAAGACCGACCGACGCCAGCACGGACTCGTCATCCCGCCCGAAAACCTGACCATCAAAACGTTCGTCCAGGCGATGAAGAAACTCCTCTTCAACGACACCTACTGCAGACGTCTAGAGCAGCCGTCGAGGATGATGAAGATGAAGCAGCCGGCCTCGCAGCGGTCGATGGTAGAATGGATTGAGCTGAGTCTGGCCAACAACTTCGACGTGCTCAAGCCGTACGCCGTCCACATGCCGTGGGCCAGATACGCCATGATGGATATCGCCCTACTGGTGGCCATCGTGTTCGGGAATGCCATATTTCTCGTCGCCAACTCGATATTACTCGGCATGAGAAGGGTGTGGGATATCTACGGTCGAAGACGCCTACCGGGGATGGGCCAAAGCGTCAACAGGCTAGTCAAACCGGTGCTGCCCTCTACCACCGTGACGCCAATTATGAAGATCCCAGGATCCCAACTCTCACCGACCACTACTCTGACGGCTACCAAATCGTTTAAACAACAATAGCTCCGTGTAAACGCTGTAAACGGACAGTATATCCGTGTAAACAGCATACGCTAACAATATCCCCGTCTAATCACTGTACACGGTTCTATTCTAAATAATTCAAACAAATAATAACTCCATGTAAACATTGTAGTCTAACAAGAACTGTGTATTAAAACTGTCCTTTACAATTCCGTAAACATTGTAAACAGTTCTATGTTAACGTCAACCATTCCGGTGATCTGTTCTATAATAATCAAAGAAAAATAGCTATGTCTAAACACCAGACACGAACGCCAGCTTTGTGTAAACAGTTTACATAGGTATATACAAACACAACCAAATTCAATAAGCGCTAACAATCCAACTATGTGAACAACACTAAGTTCATTTAAACACTAAACACAGTTATACACTAACACTAGCTTTGTGTAAATATTATTAATTAACCATTAACCTCAGCTCTGTGTAAACACCATGTACACAACTATACACTAACTCTGTACAAGTATTGTACATAGCTGTATACCAATAACAACTCGTTGTGTAAACATTGAGTACAGACACATGCCAACTAAATTATCCCTGGACTGTCAGCAGGAAGACAAACCTTTAATGTTTACATATTGTTTGATAATATTTTGTTAGTTCAAGGAGGAAGTTCCACACAACGATGTTTAGGGAAAATATCACACAAGACATTCTTTAGAAAGTACGTGAAATACAGCAATTTTATGGAGAATGTGAAATACATTAATATTCAGAAAGAATGTGGAATACAACAATCCTTAGTGATAGTGTGGCATACTGGAATCTTTAGAGAGAATGTCAAATACATGCACAATACTGTTTAGGGAGAATGTCAAATACAGTAATGTTTAAGGAGAATGTCAAATACAATAATGTTGAGGGAGAATTTCAGAAACAATAATGTTTAGGAAGAATGCCAAATACAATAATGTTTAGGGATAAGGTTTGATACAATAATATTTAGAATATAATTCAAAATCGTGATAATATACAGATAAGGAAACCGTTTTTGCTTATCTAAATATTATGTTATTACGTAACTTCCTTAACTTGATCATATCACTAAATTATTTGTTATTAATGTTATGTATATACATATACAAGTCGTGAAGTTCCATATTTAAAATGTATTAATTGCCAGATAAGGAACATATAATATCAGTATTATTGTATAACTCTAGAGTGAGAGCAAAATCACATTTCTAAAATGTAAATCATCAGATCATAAATGCTCATGGAAGGCAATACAGCACAATGAAATGCTGGATGAAACACTCTTCAGACTTTGTCCTACATGTCTATGGCCAACCACATTACTAGTCTGATCATGGATGGGGCTTCATTTCGACTAAAAGTTCTCTTATAATCAGTATTGGTTTATCTGTTGATGTTGTTCATTGTTTCATTCATCTGAATATTTGTATTAATGCTAAATGCTAGCTTATTTTTTTCTGCATGTTTCATTGTGTATATTCTTCACTAATGCCAGTCTCTAAGTGAAATGACGCTGTTAAAGTAAATTTAAATGTTCAGTCAGCAAATGTAAAACCAAATGGTGGGACCAGTCAGGTGTTCCTTAAACAGAATGTGCTAGCACATTTCGTTTAAAAAAAATGGAAATTGTACCAACCCACTGTAAATATCCACGATATATTATGCCAGATACATACATTTACTTTATTATGTAAGTCCGGTATTAAAGAGGTTAAGATGATTGATATATATATATATATATATATATATATATATATATATATAGGTGACATAAAAGATTTACCAGGAAAACATAAACCAGCAGTTTCATTTGTTCACTGGCATACCACGCCCTTTTCAGTGTGAAGATGACTTGCCACGCGAAAATAAATATTTGATTTCACAATAAATTTGCCTAGTTGTAAGAAAACTGGTTATAAACCTCCATACTGTGGTTCTAATCTGTCTGTTTAAGTAAACAAAGTTGATGGCGTCCTGCAAGTTGGATTGGGTATGGGTATCTCAACTTCGGAGTAATGCCCAGGCATCATCAGTTACGTTCAAAAAGGTGACTTCAATATCAACAAATTGGAATATGGTAATGTTCGTTCACTAGTTTTTAGCGTATTTCCTACGTTATGCAAGTTCACCTTTTAAAATTATGTTAAAGTTATGTTACCAGTTGATTTGCTTAGCCTTATACCGGGAACATGTGGCCAATGGGCATCTGCGAAGGGGGAGTGATTCACACAAATACAGGCAGGATTTGAACCGACAACCTGGAGGTTTGCAGTGCAATTCCCTAACCGCTGCACCATCAGTACGTCCTCCCTGTTAGTTGTGTGGTTGCTGCTGGCAATTAATAAATTTTCAGTAAAGTGAAAAATGGAAATACTCCCACATCTGTCTTACTGCATAATTAAACCAAAATGGTGCTAATTTGAATGAAAATATATTTTGTGAATTATTAAAAATGTAACTTTATTGGCCTAATTAGCAACCAATATTTTGACTAAAAATATGAATGAAAATATATTTATGTGTAGCATAATATTAATAATATGTGATATTTATATAGCGCCCTATTCAGCTAGACAATCATTATTTATAATATTATTATCCCTGACCTGTTTCCACCCAGCACATATGTCATCTCCCAGCGAGCATACAACGCATGCTGCCATTATAGGTGCAAAGTGTTACTCACACATAGCCACCACGTCCTGTCAGGTACTAATTTTTTATGGATGAGTGAACCAGTCGCACATGATGGCATTGCAGCTCATGGAGCCTCGAACCTGCGACTGTTCGGCTACGAGTCCTACGCTCTAACTAACTGTGCTATCACGGATGATAGTTTACTTTATAGTTTGCTTGTTGTGCATCCATTTAGTATAGTAATACAACATCATTTATTCTCTCCCCTCTCTCTCTCTCTCTATATATATATATATATATATATATATATATATATATATGGTTTTAACGAAGCATTTTACAATTGTCTTCAGACAGGAACTTTCTATTTTTAAGTTAGGGTAAATATCATAGAGTTATTAACACTGTGTTCCAGAATAATTATTGTAGGACTAGACACAGCCAATATGACTAGTGGGTGGTACTGGGTTACCACACTTGTATCCCCCTCCCCCACACACACGCACATCTTGATAGTAGCCCTTTGATGATGCTGTTGGTACTTTTCATGGAATAGAATGTTTTCATCTTCACACCTGACAGTGGGTCTGGCAGAGGTCCAAACTCGTTAATGCTTAAAATATATATACTGGTAGCAATTAGAAATCACTGTCACTACCAGGCATTTACAACACAGTTCTTTATACTGCAAATTTCTGTACAGCACAGTGCATCTTGGACCCAAAATATTTAAATTTGACTAAAGTCATACCTAAAATTTAACAGCCAGAAAACTGTGATATTGGTGATGTTTCTTGCAAATTAACTTTTTAATCTTTCTTTTAATATGTGTGTGGTACTATAATTATATTAAACATCTAAAGTCACAGTAATACATAAATAAATTCCAACAACAAATTGGATTGGTATCATGATGTTATTAGTTAAAAATACGTTAATTAATGCACTAAATATAATAATGCCACCTGCTGGTTTTTTCCCCTCTTAAAAAAAATCCCCCCTCCCTCCCCCGAATATAACAGTCTGAAGAGTGCCAATATTATGAACTTTGGAGTGGAGGTATTTTCTTAATAAACATATTTTAGGTTTTAGAAGAAAAAATATGAAAACGATATGAAATAAATGTTAATATGGAGCACAACAATCATAATGTAGTACACCTTGGCATCATGATTCGACTGCATCATGATAAATATATCATGAACCTAGAACATTGCATTATTTTGCCTCAATATTCGCTATGAATAGAGAAAATAACACTCAAGGTGATATATGAATGATTTAATGATGATTTGTGTTTTACGGCCACTTTTGTGCACATGGTAGGCTAAATGGGCCGAGCGACTTCCAAAGGTAATGAGGCGAAGTCAAAGATGAAATGACATTCAGATATGTCCACTCCGAGATTCGAACCCGGGTGGTAGTGATATGTGGTCCAACACGCTACCGCTAGACCACGGAGGCGCCTAAGGTGATATATGAAAGCAAATATTAGGTATGATGGCATCCTGAGACGTCACGAGTCAATGATTGTTTTATTAATCTCTAATACTGGTCACAGCTCAGAGATGTGACAGCAGAAATACTCTCTACGGTAACGTGATGATCTCCTCTTAAATCTGGTTGGGTATTTTATTCCTTCTAAATTAAATTATTTAAATACATGTAGAATGTTACTGTTATATTATCAAATGGGTACATATGGTAGGCTAAATGGGTGAGGCAATCCCCAAAGATAATGATGGGAAGTGAAGGAAAAAACAAACTTCAAACACAGCTAGGCCAGGATTTAAACTCCAGTCTCCAGTAGTAGATGTCTGTGACCAACTGTACTTCCAGCTATGCCATACAGAACCAAAAATTATTTAAACATCCTTCTGTTATGATAATAATAATAATGTACTTTTAATAAAGTTCCCTTATTTGTAGGAATGCAATTAGAAATGATATTTGCTATCATTTACCAGTGAAAGCAAGCAACCTTTAAGGGATGAATGTTTGGAAAAGATTTAAACCCCACCGGGTTGGGGCTCCTTGATATATGTACAATCATACTACGACTTGCCAGATGTCCTCCTGAACACAATCCAATCTGTTTAATCTATCTACTCTTGGGCAAGTGTGTTGGTTACCCGAATCCTAACAAATACCGAAACGGCAAATAGTTTTAGATCTCGGCTGAAAACTCTTCTGTGTCAGAAAACCTACAATTCAAAAGACTGTCCTCAACTGATTTGTTTTCTTTACACCCTATTTAATTGCTGTCATTTTTAACTTTGCTTGTACAGCACCTACAGAATATTCCATGTAATTAAATGTTTTATAAATAAATATTTTATTATTATTAGTAGTAGTAGTATCATTATTATTACTGACAAAAAACATCTCACAGACAACTCTGAGATTCGATCCCACAACCTTGTCTTTAAATTGTGGTGGATTATGACAATGAGCTCTTCTTGCACTCAACCCATTTTATGACACAATTGACATAATAAGGAGTGATATTCTCCAGTCAAAAACCTTTACTCTCTACTCACCGGTATTTCAGAGAGATTAATTTCCCTTCCCTCCGAGCCACCTGATGGCTCATGTTCATCTGCTGCTGCCATCTGGTGTATAAAGAAACAGACAAGTTTAATTGATTCAACATTATAAGTAATAAATTAAATAAATAATAAATAAATAACATATGCACACATTTTTCAAATTATCTCATGAATGCAATTAGTAAGTATATGCATACAGCTAAATATCACATATCTAATGAAAGCCATGTATATATATTGTTTAAATTAGAACCCCTATAAGGGACTTCAAGTTAGCTTCTGGTTCAAATCCCTAAGTGCCATGCCAACAAAATCTGCAGTAATTAAAGACTGTAGGCATAGATGCACAAGAGATTCAGCAATATCTATAAGCAACACCCATCTAATTAGGGCATAGGACTTGTTGAATGTTTTCATCTTCAAAAATTATAAATACAATTAATAGCAAGCCATATATAATATAAACACACACACACACACACATATATATATATACACACACACACACCCCTGAATTTACTAAAATAATATGTTATCGATTGTTTAAAATATTCGTAAAAAAATTTCAAAAGCAGATATACTGAATATGTTTATATCTTGTATCTACACATCACCTCCTAGGTAATGGGGTAGTGGCTTTTGGTCTCCGGCTTCCAATGCTGGTTTAGGCTATGACCACATTCAATAAAATTCAGTTTTACACTTATTAACTGTTTTGGCACATTCTCGATTTTGCAAATTTAGAGATGATTGGCAAAATAAATTAATCACCACATTTGAAATATTATATGATGTCAGGGATTCTCCTGGTCTATGAATTATAAGTGGTAACAAAGTTATTCAAATTAGCTGTTAAGAAGATGCATTAAACTGAACTTGTCTTATTCCACCTATTATGAAAGACATAAATTCCTAGGATAAACATAATTTCATATTGTTAACTGATGCTTACTTGACAATGTATGGAGGATTTTTACCGGGTTTCCAAAGTTCTCTTCTACTGGCAAAACATTTATTTGCTGTTTTTTTTTGGGGGGTTCTAATTGGATTTTTTCTCAGACAAGATTTTCCCCACTCTCTTTTTATAAAACAGAGTTCCCATGCATCCTGGAAAATAACATTCATTTTCCAGGATGCATGGGAACTCTTGTTTTATAAAAAGAGAGTGGGGTGATTAAGTGTTCTGTTTAGCTGAAAGTTGTTTCATCTTTGACTTTGCTTCATTATCTTTGGAGGTCACTCGGCCCATTCAGCCTAGCATGTGCACAAAAGTGGCCGTAAAATACCAATCATGATCATCATCGATCCAGTCTGTTTTTAAGTAGAACCAGAGACCATTAACCCTGAATATAATTTGTTGTATATTCAATGTTTATGTGAATGCGGTGATAGCCACAATGCTGTGCCTGTGGGGTGAGGTTAGTCCTACGTTCCTACAACTTAGTAGTCTACAAAGTTGAAGTAACTAGATCTAGCCTTACTTAAGAGTCTTAGTTACTAGCCTAACTAGCCTAGGGCTAGGCTAAGCTAGGGACAATCGATCATCATATGATTGCATCATAATACACTGGTGACAAGAAATTTTAAACAACTCTGCTAGTTTTATACTAGTTACAATGGTAATTAACAAATCATTCAATGTGAACCTAAATTAATTATCACGGTAAGACAGTAGATCACAAGATGTAATATGCTAAAACCGGCGAGACAACCCGAACGATATCCCTCTATTATCGCCCACATTAGCCGTTGACAGATACTAACTGGTGTCACATTTTATCACATTTGGGTTGTAAATATAATACTAAATTAACTTACACTCAATTCGTACTTTAGTTTGTATTGTCTTCTGTTGTCAGCGAGATAATTCCTTGTTTCCCGATCTAGTAAATAGATAAATGACCTCTTTATACGGCGTAACCAATGTCAAGGCCAGCAGTTGTGCAGTTTAAAAAGAGTGAGAATTGCCGAAATGTAATTTCTTGATACTGATAACTGAACTGGTTGTGCACCCACAGCCAAGAGGTCGAAACTTTTCCAGGGATTAATTTCTCGGCTCACTACATCGTGGGTAGCTGACCACGTTAAATGGCGCTGCCGTCTCCACTGAATTATTTAAAATAAAGGGGGACGTTAAAAACCCCCTGAGGACGTAAAACACTCTGGCAGTGACCACCCTCAGGGTATTTCGGCTCCATCTTTCCGTACTGCTCCCCTGTGAGTGGTGGGGGGAGGAGTTTCTCAACCACTCCAATATAGAGGCTGTGCTGATTAAGCGACAGCCTGGGGATTCTCCCCGAACAACAAAACCAAACCAACCCACAGCCATTCAATTCAGGATATGGATTCGCCTCTACGGCTAAGTATGAAGTGTTTCTTCGTTTGTAAAAAAATTCCTAACATATCTAACATATGGGACAATCATATTATAGCATATTTTCTCTACATGTATATAGAATGAATCTGTTATCTGATTTCACCATAAAATAATTGAATTTTTCCAATTAGAAAACCTTAAAATTATCAGAAATCACACTGATAAATAGAACGTAAATATTATGCATCTTAAAAATCCTTTAAACTCGCAATAATGGTGGGTAATTCTCATATAACAGTAACAGTTGTATATTCAATACTTATACATTATATATATATATATATATATATATATATATATGAAAATAATAAATTACAATCACATTATTTTTTAATACACCAAGACACTTACAGACAATAAAATTATCCAATATGTGTTCATTTGTGTATGATAAATGGACAATAAAATAACACAGGAAGCATGCATACTTACGTGACCATTATTGACAACATTTACATGTAATTCAGACTTCTTACACTTGCACGTGAGGATAATATAACGTGGTTTTTGTTTATACCGCCATTTTGGACGGCTTGGATACCAACTAGATCTATAGAGTTGAGCAATTGTAAATAGTAGAGATTGTTGCATAATTGAAGGCTGGCGAGATGAGTCACAGAAAATTAAGAAACTTTCAACATTCGGGTCATGACCCTTTCGGATAATATTAATGTCAAAGTAGATCTAGATATAGTTTGTAAATGTAAGCTTGTAATACTATCATACTATGCCTATGTAACCATATAAGATTTGGGTTTATTATATTTATAATAATACTACATAATTTGACATTTTATTTATCTGTTTTGCAGGCAGTTTTCTAAAACCGGAACCCCGCATGTCATGGAGACAGCCGTTAACTGTTCCTCAAATGCTGAATCCGGTTGACAAGGGCTTTCGGCTAACGGAACAACTGCATGGTGATTTTGAAGACTGGAGAGTTGTAGACAAGCCGTTACAGTAGCCATTTAAGGAGGGACTGCACGCCATACATATAGTTGTTTGAATAAATACAAAACATTGTATGTAATTGTATTTTTGTAATTCATTGTACAAATGTAACAAATACAAAGTGAGGTCTCATATTCTAAAACTTGCAAACACGGATGTTACATATAGTCCACAGCTGTTATATTCAATCGTCATAGTGTATGTAATTGAATTTTATTCAATTCATTGTACGAATGTAATGATCACAAACAATTGTCTCATACTCTAAAATTTGAAAACACAAACATTGCATGTAATACATTCTTTATTTCTGACATGTTGTCCATAGGTGTAAATTGTTAATATTCCTATTATTAAGTCTACATCATATACTTTTAATATATTTGTTTGTATTATCTATATTGTTTCCATATTTTGTATTTCTTAACTTGAATAAAATATTGAGTCATTTAAGAACAGAAAAAAGCCCATAGTGAGCCATAATAATCTCATTTAAATTTATCACTCAAATAATGACACGAGTATTTCTTTATAGTGTCTGTAAATGTAATTAACAAACATCAAAATGCTCACTGGCTTCAATGCCATTTCATGTCTTGCGTACGGTTATTGAATTTTGGTTTAAATATGGATGTATATCTGTATGATTTAAAAATGTGTGACACAGACTACCGGTATGTCACAAACTTGATAATCATATTCTCGTTTATCCCACATATTATCATGCAACAAACCTTGTCGGATCAACAAATTCTGACTGTACATAAAACAGAATCACTGTAAAGGAAGCCAGATCTAATTGCCCTGGGGCCCTTTTATCCTACTAGCCTATGGAAGCCACTGGTTCTAGGTGAAAGAAGTTAAGTGTCATTGGTGATGGTCTGGTCAACTTAAAGTGTCCACTTTTTCATTTTGTTTGGTGAGCATCTATCTGGGTTAGCAACTTTCCTACACCCTAATATTTGACATATGAATGTCTACATGAATAGTAGGAATATAACAACATAATGACATTTATTGTTCTTCTGCACACAAAGTGAATATTGTCTATCTGAACAGTTAAATAGTCTAATCAACACTGCCTCTGAGAATCCTATAGCAGAATACCACCTTAAAAGCTTTACTGTTGCATAGAAGATAGTGCACTTTAGTGTGAATATTTACAAGGTTTGAAAATATTCGCTCACTTGATGCTGATGAAACTGAATCTATTGAACATTTTGTGTAGTGGACTATTATTAGCTTGCTGATGATCACACTTTTTGCACTTTGCACATTTCTTATTTCCAACATGTAAAAGATGTTCCCAAGTGGAATTCTCTGGCCTTCCACCTTTATACAGTACTAAAGGCTGGATATCAAATAATAATCACAGTATTAGTTCAATAATTTAAGCCAACATGCAGGTATGTATCAATGTGATCATGAGAAAGTGTAACACTGCTTCAAATTAAATTCAGACTGGCTTTCTATACTGAGGCAAAAGGAAGTCACATTTTAAAACTATGATATATCACCTGGGTTATACAGTCACATCTTAACAACGTTACAATACATGTATGTGTCAACATTGGATAGAGGATTATTCTGAGACTAGTACTGGTAGATTATCTGCCGTATATACAAGTAGTAATAACCCACATACCAGATATAGTTAAGTAGTTAACGGTGTTAATAACGTCTGTGTAACAAACCTCCCAACCCTGACATATCATTATTTATATTTATGTATAATAACGGAGAAAACAGTATACATTAATATAAATATACAAATTGTACAAAAAGCAGCAATAATTATTATGTTACTAACATCTTATCTAAAGATAGCCCTATATTTGCAACATCCATAAAAAGAACATAATATTAACAGGCATACACAAACTCAAAAATATAACAATAAACATGTAGATGTAAGATGAAAATTTCGAATGTTAGCTAAATATCCACCCTGCAAATATTGGCTAAATGTCCGTTGGCTAAATGTTGGATAGGCAGTGAATATATAGGTCTATAGTTCGGAACTACTTTTAGAGTGTGGCTACGTATACCGCAGGGCTGTAGCCTATATGATATATGTACATGACATCCATCATATGGATGAAAGTGGGTATTAAATTCCACTTTGAACAAACCGTATGTGACTTTATCTGTCAAAAGAGTGCGTGAATTCTCATAATAAACCTATATGTCCATGTATATATAGAACATATTTATATAATTTACCGAAGTAATTTCATTTCGGTTTTATTCAGAAAAGTATTAGATATTTTTAAGTATCCGCTAAGTGGCGCAACTATAGTGACTAGATCTAGGTGATAGGAAAGAGTGTAATATATATTACAAGCTTTGGTGATAGTTCAAACGGCGGAAAATTTATTTTGGTGCGATGCATTCCGCTCACCAATTGAATATGTTGCGCATGAAACGAACGACCCTAGATGGTTTCTCACACCGTGCCACGTGGTTTGGATTCAGTATTCCCGATATTTGCGTATCACTGAACGACCATAAATACGCCAGGTACTTGATACTAAACTAACACTATCATTTCAGGTATCCAATATATATATATATATCCTTAATTAATTTCAATTTATTAACCAACAACGAGACGAAATTTCAGAGAACTTAATTACACCTATATGTCGGGTTACAAGTAAATGATCAAACAAAAGAACAATATTGAATATAATATATATGTACATGACATCCATCAGTTAATATTTGAAGACGGTACGTGTGTAATTTGAATATGGATGGGTGGGTGGTGTAATATATTATCCAGAGGGAGCGTGGCTCGACCAAATAGAGTCAGTTGCTATTTCACCGTCAGGGCCGACACATATTTATCTACATTTATCAGACAATATAGACAGACAATTCATTTATTTATCATGGCGCATTCCCTGAGTGGTAACTCAGCTTTTCAAGTCTTAGCGTAAAGTCAAGGCCGGTTGTCGAATTAATTTATGTTATGGAGAATTAGTGATCGCCCGTAGGTGCCGCTTACCGATTTGTGGCCGACCAATTGTGGGGTCAAATGGGTGTGAAACCACATTGCGCCGATTGATTGATGTGCGAAAGAAGTTGGTGGTCACCGGTTCCGTGCCGATTGGGGATTTGTGGCCGCCGGTTGTTGGGATCGCACGGGTGTAGATGTCGTAGCCGCGGGGTTTGGTTGGGTTTGTACTCTATTAATATTTTCGTGGTGTGGGTAGAATGTGTGAACGCTTTGTTAGTGAATGTTTGTAATGGTACAGCCAAGTCAGCGGAGATTGGATCAAGGGACATACGAGTCTCTACTGGACAATACGCTGATTGTGCTGGGGGGAGAATTCCCCTTTATTAGTTTATATACCTGTTTGGATGTGTGGGAGGAGTTTTTAGTGGGGGATTATTCTCGACTCAGCCAAGTCAGCGGTGATTGGACCAGGTGACCATGCGGGGTCTACCGGACAACAACGCTGACGGTGCTGAGGGGACAATTCCCCTATATATATATATTATATATATATTATAGTGAGCTCCGGTGGCCTAGCGGTTAAGCATTCGGCACTTGGTGCCAACGGTCGCAGGTTCGAACCCCGTAAGAGGTCGAAACTTTTCCAGGGATTAATTTCTCGGCTCACTACATCGTGGGTGGCTGAACACGTTAAATGGCGCTGCCGTCTCCACTGAATTATTTAAAATAAAGGGGGACGTTAAAAACCCCCTGAGGATGTAAAACACTCTGTCAGTGACCACCCTCAGGGTATTTCGGCTCCGTCTTTCCGTACTGCTCCCCTGTGAGTGGTGGGGGAGGAGGTTTCTCAACCACTCGAACATAGAGGCTGTGCTGATTAAGCGACAGCCTGGGGATTCTCCCCGAACGACCAAATATATATATATATCTGGATTTTTTTAGAAAAGAGTAGTAGTTCTGGTGGTGGTTCTGGTGTGTATAGTTTCTCGAGGAGTGTATATATTTGTACAATTTTAAGCAGAGGAATAAAGTAGATTCGAGACCATATGAGTTCGGAGTTTTGAAAGAGAGAGAACTTAGCTAAGGCCGAGATCCGGGACGGACAGCTGGATCTCAGCCGGATCTCGATACTTTTCACTAGAGATGATAATCTGGTCAATGGACACCACAAACAGTAGACCCTCTACAAGTGCCGAGACAGGATGTGGCTACATATCAAGATGTACAAGGCGGACACCATCAGCATCATAACCAGTCCAACCCTTACACGAAGGTTGTGGAAGAACCAGTGGAAGGCCAGAGTCAAAACACGCCGCAACATCTGCACAAAATCAATAGATAATTTTTCCCGTAAACCATGAAGGATCACCATGAAGGATCTCGTGTTATTGACAGAAGAGGACTTAAAAAGACTGAATTTAACGCTGAGAGACGAGGTCAGACTCCGTTCGTCAATATCAAGTCGAGAGAAGCGGTGACGAAATCAACAAATGAACCATCTAGTTCCAGCCCTGTGCCTGTGGTAACCGTGATGTAGACTGAACATACGGAACTCCACAACCTGTTGAACATTTTGGCACCAAAGTGGCAGGACCTACAGGCTACACCGGTCGACAACCCGCTGATATACCTTACTTAGCCATCAGGTGAGAAAGTCACATACTACGACACAGTTGATTTTGTGCCAGGTAGTTAATGTAAAGGAACGCTTTATTTTACTGGGAGATTGTCCCGCAATATGACAGACAATAGAGGGAGATACCGGCTTCACTCGGATTTGAGTGGGGTGTGGATTGCCCACATCTCCAACAAGTTGCCATAATGGAGAAGCCCATGTCAGCCGTGAACAGATTTAACCATGATGCTAACAGGAAATCTAGGGCCAACCCTAGACAAAAAATAGTAGATAGGAACTCGGGCAGGGAAGTGTGTATACAATATACCATGCAAACTTGCCCCCAGGGTGAGTCCTGTAAATGTGCTCATGTCTGTAATATATGTTTAAAAAACCACCCAAATCGTAATCACCTAAACTAAATTCGGCAGCAATACCGGACCAGAGCCCAACCCTATCATCAAAATCATTATTACGCCAGATCCCAACCACATCTAAATCATTATCTGATTATTATGAAATTTGGAAAGCTGCTCCATGATAATGACTGAGAATATCTATTACAGGGCATCAAGGAGGGGTTTCATATTAGGCTGTTGTTAAGTATCCGAGCATCGGAATTGTGTTTGCTGATGATAAAGGTCCGAGCAGTCTATGTGCATGCGCCAAGTTTGGGTGTTTCTGGTGCTCTGACGCAAGCTGAATATCAGCATCGTGTTTGTTGGTGATAAAGATCCGAGCACTTAGCATCGGAACAATGTTCATCAATATTATTATAAATCTGAGCCATTTTTGATCGTTTTTAGTTTTTCATATGCTCATGTCGGGGTCAGGAACTTAGTTGTAATTACTGCTACTAGTGTTTAATAAAGATATATTAGATTAAGTCTATTTACTTTTAATAAGTATTATAATCAGATTAAAAAGAAAGGCTGACATTTATAAGAAATGCAGTATCTCATGGTTCCCACTGCCAAGGAAATATTATTTTCTACAGGTATCCTATTTAGTCAGGTTTCTTTTGTTCTAAGGGGATTTTTTTTCAAAGGCCATATTTTCCAGATTTTGTCAAATTTAAGGACATTTCCAGGACCTGGAAAATGAATTTGTTATTTTCCAAGTTTTCTAGAACACATGGGAACCCCGATTATTTGTAAAGCTGCATCGCTGTTCTATCTTCTATTTCTTTGATTTTCGTTTGTACCCCTTCAAAACTATGAAAAGCATCTTCCAAATGTAACTACTAACTAGATCTACGTGTTCGACCGCCATATTTGAGTGGAAGTAATAGCCAACAAGGAATAATTGGCCCATGCACATTGAGTGCTCGGACCTATAACGCCAAGGTACAGGGTACAGGTGATTCATGATGGGTCTACCACTGGGTAGATCTATGAATTCATATGCTGAAAAGTTTAACTTTCATTACCACTCCTTGGATGATGCTGTATCAGTGCTGACGCCACAGTGTTGTATGGCTAAATTAGACCAAGGGCTTGAAATGGACATTCAGGGGGGGGGGATCCAAACCCAACATATTTTGTAGACACCAGACTTAGCTTTGGTGCCAGCCAAAGCCCATACATATGTTCAACACTAACCAGTAAAATTATATATATGATGGCTCAAAGGGGATTTCACAGTCTGTATCAATCTCGATGATTTTCTGTGTATTGAGGATACCAAAGAACGTTGCAGAGAGGTGCTAAATACTCTCATTAAGTTAGTACGCAGTTCAGGGTTTTATATCAACTGGTCTAAAGTTGAAGGACCAACTCAACATCTTACGTTCTTAGGTATTGGTAACAATGACTATCAAACTTACTCCTACGCGCATTGTTGAGTTTCTACAGCTGTTCCAGGAATTTGCAACATGCAAAACTGCAGTCGCTTGCAGGAAAGCTTAATTGGGCATGTCAGGTCGTCCGTGGAGGCCGTACCTTTTCTCCGACGCATCCTTGATACAATGAACAAGCTTTCACACCGCTCTCATAAAGTCCATCTCAAGGCCGACTTCCACCATGACATACAGTGGTGGGTGACATATTGAGTACAGTCAATGGCACCACAACATGGTCCCATCTTAAGCCAGTCACCAGCGTATATACTGACGTATGTAACACTGGTGGCGGGGCAACCTTCTTAGGTGACTACTGTTTTGTAAAATGGAATACAGATTGGCCACAAGCTGCCAATTTACACATACATTATAGAGGCCTTGACTGTTATTCTAGCAGCAAAACGTTGGGCTCCATTATGGCTCAATAGAAAGGTTATCATTCATACATGCATTACTACAGCTATGTCAGTTATTAACAAAGGAAGTTGTCATGAGAAAGTAATATGGAAGCTCTTCGAGAATTGTTCTGGCTCTCGATCAAATGCAACTTTGAACAAAGAGCTGTACACATCAGAGGTGTAGATAATGTTACGAGTGATATTATTTCTAGGTCGCACCAACCAAACTTTATGGCATTTTATGCGGTTTAGCTGAGCCTCGGAGTCTTAATAAGTTTTTGTGGAACATGGCACAACACATGTCATTCAAATCATATTGCTCCCTGTCAGACATGGAGTCAATTCAATTTTGTCAATTCCAATTCCACTCAATTCCATTTGGTCAATTCCAATTCCACCTCAAATTATTCAATTCCCAAATTTTCAATTCCAATTCTTTGCCTAATATATTTTACCATTAATAGATACTCCAAGTACCTACTTGGAATACATTATTCGAGTAGTTTATATTCCAATTAGGATTGTCATGGAAGAAATATTTCTGGATTAAAAAATTAAATGGTAAATTAATTTGTGGATTTAATTTAATTTTGCCTGTTCTAAACATTGAATGGGGTAAATGCCTAAATAGCAATATCTCTACATAGATTACAAGCATGCTATGTGGTAGTGTCACCATGTATCCAGACCATTTTAATTGGTTAAATGCACATGTGCTGTGCCACAGTTAGTGTGTATATTTGATATATATATATATATATATATATATATATATAAGGAACCAAAGTTCTGGATCAATTTGGTTCCAGTTTATTGATAACAGCACATGCAAGTGTTAACATGGTAAAATTAGGGCAAGCCTAACCACAAGGCGCTTTTAGCTAAAGAGGTATATCACCTGGTGGATCATAGTCTTGGGTGCATCCCCATGTAAGAGTATATTTTCTAATCATCCAAGGTGTGTTTTTATTTCACTGCCCAGTAGGAGCCTTGAAAGGAATGTATTTGCTTAGCTCCGCCCAGCAGAGGTCAGACCCTGTATTTAATTTCACAACCCTGCTGGGTACTAAACTAATGACATGTGGTATGTTTACAAAATCTCTCAAATGGTTATTAAACTGTTAGGTCTGGGGACAGGCTATAGTAGTCACAGTTTGAGGAAAGGAGGGGGTAAACTTTGGCTCCAGATTGGTTGGTTTGGTTTTGTTGTTCAGGGAGAATCCCCAGGCTGTCGCTTAATCAGCACAGCCTCTATGTTGGAGTGGTTGAGAAATCTCCTCCCCCACCACTCACAGGGGAGCAGTACGGAAAGATGGAGCCGAAATACCATGAGGGTGGTCACTGCCAGAGTGTTTTACGTCCTCATGGGGTTTTTAATGTCCCCCTTTATTTTAAATAATTCAGTGGAGACGGCAGCGCCATTTAACGTGGTCAGCCACCCATGATGTAGTGAGCCGAGAAATTAATCCCTGGAAAAAGTTTCGACCTCTTACGGGGTTCGAACCTGTGACCATTGGCACCAAGTGCCGGGTGCTTAACCACTAGGCCACCGGAGCTCACTCCCCAGATTGGTATTCCTGGTGAAATGATAAAATTAATTAATTCCTAAATAGCAGTATCTCTATATAGATTACAGGTATGCTATGTGGTGGTGTCACAGTGGGGATGAAGCCCATGGTATCCAGACCATTTTAATTGGTTAAATGCTCACTTAGGGTGCCACAGTTGGTGTGCATATCTGATATATATATATATATATATATATATATATAAGGAACCAAAGCTCTGGATCATTATGGTTCCAATATATTGGTAACACCACATGAAGTGTTAACATTGTAAAAATGGTATATTAATTTTTGGATAATTTTTTTTTGTAGGAAACTTCAAATTCAAAATTTCTCAATTCCAATTCAAAATTTCTCAATTCCAATTCAAAATTTCTCAATTCCAATTCAAAATTTTCTTCAATTCAAAATTTCTCAATTCAAAATTAATTTTTTTTTAAATAATCAATTCAAATTCCGGAATTGACCATCAATTCCATTTCCGGAATTGAATTGACCCCAAGTCTGCTCCCTGTGGCCACACATAACATCATAACATCAGAGTTGGTCTCTTTTGTCAAGGAATACTCCCAATTCTTGGGTGTTTTTTTCCCCGTGAGATCCCAGCAACCTTATCAGATTGATTCGGGGATCATCTCTCTAACCCATTGATTACTTTTTGCTTTGGTTTCCCCAACAGGTATGGGCTCATCAGATATGGAAAGGGAACTAGATGGGAAAGTGACTAAATACCGGACTCAGTGTTATGCTTCGTCAACTCGGCAGGCATATAATACCCACAGGACAATTTTCTTTCAGTTTTGTGAGCTTTTAGGATGTTCTCCCATTCCCATATCTGATGTAATACTGTGTGGATATGCAGCATAGCTAGCTGATAGACTTTCTTATAATTCTATCAAACAGTATTTGAATATAATTAGGATCCTCCACTTAGCCAAACCCACTAAATAATAACTGGGTATTATCTACAGTAATGAAGTGTATTGTTAAAACAAAAGGATTATCTGTCAAACAATAGCTCCCAATCACACCCCAGTTATTACTAATGATCAAGGGACAGGTAAATCTAGATACAGCTTACCATAAAGTAATCTGGGCAGCATGTCTTACTATATTATTTTCTATGCTGAGGAAGTCTAATGTGTTTCCTCAATCATTAAGATCCTTTGATCCAACCAAACACCTTCCCAGGTGTGACTTTCTTATTCATCCTGATGGTTTGGTGATGGGTCTCATCATGAAGATTAGATGGACAAAGACCATCCAATATAAAGATCTGATCTTGGAGTGTCCACTTCCTAGACTAAAATATCATCCATTATGTCCAGTTCAGGCGATCTTAAAATCTTTTCAGTGTGCTACAAAAGTAGATTCTGAAGGTCCAGCTTTTATGACTTGAGACAAATCAGGAAACCAATTCCACTGTATTAGAATGATTTATTGCTCATATCAGAAAGCATACTGAGACCAAATGGTAATAATTATACAGGGCCCAGTTTCAGGTAGAGGTGGCGTATCATGGGCTCTCACCCAGGGGCTCCCAGGTGAATCTATACAAATCCTGGGAGACTGGAAAAGCTCTGCCTACCTCTCACATCGCAATTTAGATATTACATCTAAAATCAATACCATGTATATGTTTTCAAAAACCTCCCTTTTATCTAAATCTACTTTGGCCTTGTGGTAATTATCACGTAAACATGATAATGATTATCTTTAAAATTAAATAATGATTATGTTATATTAATAAAGCCCCGTATATTGGCCATTCAAAGGAGTGTTGCATAAATGTATTTTTTGAATGGAAGAATGTAACTAGTGTACACTGATTGAGTGTAGAGGGCTATAGTCGTGTGACGATATACTGGTTCTTGCGTTGGACGTTATAGTTTATTGGAATTATTATTTGCGATGTAGAGGCAACAAAATATTGTATGTAATGTGTTTATTATTATAATTTTAATGTTTATCTGTCAAACATCCCAAGCCTATACTCATGTGTCCGTAGCTTATAAATTTCTATGATATATTGATGTGGAAACGTGAATGCTTTAATAACTATTATTTGCCATATTAATCAAATGTGATTGTAAAAGTATTTCTTTTTCATTTTGTTATAGTCAACCTTCACAACCTTCTCAACCTTCACCGCTTTAATAGAATGTCATCATATATGTACAGTTGTTACTAAATCTGTGTGAAGCCTTGTCATGCCTTGGCGATCATCCAAGACATACACAGACACTGACATAGTAGCCATGAAACCACCAAAATGTCTGACAATGATGAAAGACCAATCGCAATCGATGATGATGTTGATGTACAACCAGCACATCCGAGAAAACTTACATAAAAGGGACTTGAATATACTCTACAGACAAAGTTCAAGAGACTGAAACAATTGTGTGGAGAACTCGAGAAAAATATTGAGAAAAATATTGACGCGTGTATGAATCGCATGGACAATGATGTGATAAATAGGAAATCGGCAATCAATACAAATGGTGGATAAACCTATATGATGACTTTCTGGATGTTGACAACAACTATAGTAAACTCTTACAGGAAGACGATGTTGACGAATATTATAATGATTGGCTTAATCCTAGAGTAAGTAACTTTCTTAATTTCAAAGACCAAAATTGACAATTGGATCACTAGACAAGCCATAATAGATGACACAGATAATATCAGTGTTAGATCTGCTTCATCAAAGGCTAGTGCTAAATCAGCCCTTGCTATTCTTGAACAGAAAAGGGCAGAACTTAACGTAAAAACAGCACACCCCAGAAACAAAACGTGAACTAGCTGAGTCAAAATTACAGCTTCAGTTACAAGAGGTGGAACTCTAGCTTGAAGAGGAACAAGACATACTAGTGTACAAGCCGAAGTCCTTGAAGCAGCTGATGTTTATCCTGAGATAGGATCCAGTTCGAGTGTTATATCTGCCCTAGTTAAGTTTTGAGTAGGCCCAAAATTGAAATCTGTGGTGACGCTATGGAGTGTCGACGTTTTTTGAGACAACTTGAGACACAGGTGTTGGTCAACTGTGAGTCTGATGATGACAAGTTGAGCTATTTCAATCAATACACTGCTGGTGAACCAAACAGGATTGTACATGGGTACTCTTATCTGAACGCCACAAAGGATCAGAATATGGTAATGCTGACATTGTTGTGGATTCGTTCATCAATAAATCACTCAACTGGCCTGCTATCAAAATCGACAATTTAAAGGTCTAGATGAATTTCCGATCTTTTTGACGGAATGCGAACAGGCTGTGAAAAATGTCAACGGTCTAAAAATCCTTGAATATACTGAAAACATCAGGAGAATAGTCAGCAAGCTTCCATACACCTTACATGATAAGTGGCAGAACATTGCTCAGGAAAAATGAGAGCACAAACAAAGACCGGTGTTTCAGGACTTGGTCAAATTCATCCGCTAAGAGGCCAGAAAAGCTAATAATCCGGCATTTTGAAGAGAAGCCATGAAAGATTCATCCAGATCTCAACATACAATGAATCATTCTGGGGGAAGATTTGCCTCAAAACTATTAATGCTAACGAGACATCTGCATTGAACAGACCCATAGTTAACAATGGAAGACATCCAAATGCATTCACCTCACCATATTTACACTGTCGGAGGTCGCATTCACTTGATGCATGTGAACAGTTCACAGCCCTATTGTTTGGCAAAAAGACAAACCTTTTGAAGGCCAAAGTGATCTTTCCTGTGAGAGTTAGGAAGAAGGGATGTAATAGGTTGGTGGTTACATACGCATTTATTGACTCGGGCAGTAATGTGTCATTCTGCGCTGAGAATCTCATGCACCAACTAGGAGCAAAGGGGAAATGAGTAAAGCTGTCCACTGATGCAATGGATGCTCCACTTGTGATGCACACATACGAAGTTGGTGATCTTGAGATACTAGATCTTCATGAGGAACACTGCCTACCACTCACTGCCTATCATGTACACCAAGGACAGAATGCCAGTTAACAGAAGCCACATTCCCACCACTGATGATATTACATTGTTTTGCCAGTCATTGATAGCCATATGGCAATAACGCGACAGATGTTTGCGCTCCGCTTGAAGTCCGCGTTGGACCTTTAGGTTCGCCTCATCTGACAAGATCCATATTAGGATGGATTCCCTGGAATGTACTTCGTGAAGGATCTCACAGGTCTGTCACAGTCGTAAACCCAGCTGACGTAACCACGATTGAAATGTTACAGAAACTCAGAGCTCAATCAAACCTAACTTGTAATGGATATATATATATATATATATATATATATATATATAACCTTTTGGTTGGTAATCTCTTTGATGTCTCCAATTTGCTGTACAGTGAAGCCATGTGTGGCATTTGTCACACATGATTGCATCTGTAGCTATTTCACTGGCATAATATATGCCTCTATTTCCATCCACAGCAAATCAAGTACCACTTTACCTGAAATATTTATAACTCCCAAAATCTCTCTCCATAGGCCAGTGAAACAAATCTCATAACAGGAAATTCTTACCATATTGAAGATGCTCACCTGTTGCTATGCCACCAAAGAGAGAATTCTTATCAGTCTCTTTGGCATATCAGGAGAGATATTTGTCTGTGAAAAGGATTAAAAATATGTTCTAAACATATCATATACACAGTGGACAGCTGGTGGCATTCACTTAATACAGCCACGTCTTTACTGGAATAACAAGTACAGAGACATATTTACTGAGCTGAAAAGGTTTATTTATATATATATATATATATATATATATATAGAGAGAGAGAGAGAGAGAGCACTTAAATATGACTATGGCATCAAAATAAATATATTATAAAACACGGGTAATTATAACAAGGACTAGTAATGCAAGTAAATATTAGATAAACTATTAACTTGACCTGTTATCATATCAGTGGACATTAGACCATTGTTGTGATAATGTTCTGATATGCCTAATATTAGAATACCAAACAGTTATTTGGTAGTGTTATTTGGTGTAAGTGTTATTTGGTAGTGACCAAGTCAAATAATGGATATACCACTCTACTTATAGTTACTTATCCTCTTCTGCATATAGTTTAGGCTTATAGCCTGTTAACAGATAGTGACCTACCTAGGGACGCACTGTCATAATGAAATAAAGTGTTTACAGGTGGTTGGCTGTATTTCCATCGACTCCAGCCTTTATCTAACCTTGCTTTAAAGGCATTCAGACTTGGGGCATTTACAACCTCAGCTGGGAGATGATTCCATGCATTAGTTGCTCTTATGGTGAGGAACTTTTGTTTATGTGTTTGGCCAGTTTGAAATAATGCCCTCTGGTGGTTTGTGACTGATCTAATTTGATGTACTTGGCATCTATATGATACATGCCATGTGTATGTTTGTACAGCTCTATCATATTGTCTCTTGTCCTACGGTAGTGAAGGTTTGGCAGCTTCACTTGTTTCAGCCTATCATCGTATTCCCTATCATGCAGTCCTGGGACTAACTTAGTGGCACGTCTTTGTACATTCTCAAGTAGGGTGATGTCTTTGTTGTAGAGGGGCCTCCAAGCTGCATTACCATACTCGAGGTGGGGTCGAACCAGTAACGTATATAGTCTGGTCATAGACTCGGCATCAAAATAGGAGTATGTCCTGCGTATCAATCCTAGTATTTGGTTTCCTTTGTTGACCTGTTTTTCACAGTGTTGACTGAAGTTTAATTCAGGGTCTATATGGATACCCAGATCTTTTTCCAGTTTGGTCTATGTAGGTCTATGTAGACATTGGGTCATATAATACTTTAGGATTGGGTCATATAATACTTTAGGATTTTTCCCTCCTATTTGCAATATATTGCATATATCTGCATTAAATTTCAGCTACCATTCGTTACTCCACTCTTGCAGTGCAATCAAGTCTGTCTGGAGAACCGTAGAGTCTTCTTCTCTGTTTACAGTCCTGAACAGTTTTGTGTCACCCATGAACATACTGATTAGACTGTTAACTACCTCTGGCATGTCACTGATGAAGATAATAAATAAGAGGGGTCCCCAAACACTGATCTGTGATATGCTGCTTAGGACATGTGCCAGTAGGGAGGATACACCGGCTACGGAGACTCTGTCTTCTGGCTATAAGGAATGACCTGACCCATGTAATAATCTTTCCTCTGGTGCCGTATCCATATACTTTTCTTAGTAGCCTCTGATGGGGAACAGAGTCAAATGCCTTAGCAACCTCTTAACTGTCCTCCCCAATTCCATCACAGGCACTTTTGCTGTGGCTTGTTGCAAAAAGTTCCATTCACCTTCTAACCCAAAGTCCTCTTCATAATGGCACAAGCTGACAAAACCGTTCTTATTTTTATACTGTCCATCTCAGCTGTCAGTAAAATAATTGATCTTTTTCACACGAGGAAGCTCAGTCTGAAGGTATGGAATAACAATACTCAACAAAGCATACACAGTTACAGTTCAGTGTTCCCTAGTGTCACTCACTACACAAATGTTACGGTGTTCGAGGGTTCCATCAGCCAATCTGCAGTATGCCACAAAAGGATGTAAGGTATCCTGTTTATTTTCCCAGTGGAAACTCTCAATCTCATCCCGAACAATGTAACAATGTATGAGAAATTTTCCACAAAATCACCTTCCAGGATTACATCATCCAGAAGTCTCATGGTGGTCTTCAGCTCCTTCATGTAGAAACTTTGGGCTGTGGCAGCGAAACTATGCAGAGTAAGCTTGACAACTTAATCTGAAAAGTTGTCAATAAAGTCAGCCTTTGACTCAGTTATAGTGACTAAATTACTTCTGTCAGGACTGGCCCACTGAAGGTCACTATCTTCCTCATGGTCGGAAAGCTCATCACAGTTATCCAGATATTCCAGCAGACCCTCCTGACTAGGACAATCCTTACAGTGCTCCATCGTGCACTTTTCACTTTCAATTGAACAAACACAGAGCTTTATCAGATGACTTGAGACATCTCTCAGCCATCAGTTTAGAGTTTTGGTAATATTTACAAACACAGACAGTACGTGTTCAAGTGGCTCCACCTAGAACACAATAATTTGTACATATTGCAGCAAATATGGAGAATCTAATTTTCTTGCCTCTTTCCATGCAGCATAAAGTTCACGTAAATTTGAGAGAACTAGAAGTTTCTGATGCTTAACCTCACCATCTTTGTTCTGAATGCTCACTGTATCCTACATTCCCGGACACATTCTACTGTTCTCGTCACTTTCATAAAATTTGACTATTTCCTCCTTCAATTCATTTGACAGAATCTTTCCCTGTTTCTTATCACAGAGTCCTAGAATTCTCTTTGTTCACAAGGTTATTTGTGGCTTCAAATTCTTTCATAGTCCTTTCAATGGTAAAGGGTGACAAAATCAAGATCATCCACGCAAGGATGCATTTAAAAATCTATATTCTGGCAAAACTAAAAAGATTACACCTAAAACTTTTACATTTTACATTTTTTAGTTAAGATGTGGGAGATTCAATTTCAAGAAATGTTATCTTGAGGTCACGTGATCCACATGGTCATTTTCAAGATCACAACAAAACTCGCAAGGTCAGTGTACCCCAACATTCCAACAATACCAATTTCATGAAGATTTGCCCAATAGTTCCTGAGATACAAGAGTTCAAAGGTTGGTGGCCATGCCCATTTTGGCTGAAAATCTCAAAATTTGGGGGGTTCTATCTCCCATGCCACTTGTTCAATTGGTCTACAATTTCAGATTTGGTGCTGTAGGAGTGTACCAAGTTTCATACAAATCCGAGATGATTGGGTTTAACCCTTTGGATGATTTGAAACAGAATGACCCATAGATAACCTTATACTGCACAATTTAATTACATGTGAAATAACTTTACTATAAATTTATCTAATAAATAATTGTCAAAATTTTCTTTAAACTTTTTTCTATTATTAATGTTTATATCCATTTATTTTACAGCTTTAAAATACACTGTCTAAAATAATTTTGTTTTTTGAAATTTTGCTAATAGAAATTGATTTATCTCTAGACAAGTTCTGATAAAGTATAATTATTCACTTTATTCATATTATACAGAGTTTTGTGTTCAGTCAGATCATATAATTTAAATAAAATACCAGGATCAAGATCTATAATTCAAAAAATATTATCATTCAAGGTGTATCAAAGTAGCATACAGTCATACACACAAATAAATTGCTAATTACCCAGATTCCTCTTTCCAATCCTGAATCTACGTTCAGCTCCATCATCAGAAGATTCTTCTTCTGTCGTATCCTTGTTTGTCTGGTAGAGCTCTATTAGTCTCTCCTTAACCCAGTTCGGGAGTCTTTTCTCAGTAAAAATACACATTTACATAAAGTCAAAAGTATACAACAGAAAACACATACAACAAGCAATATTCATGATCCAATGTTTTCCATTAAAGGTCGGTGTAAAAATTCAAATGCTAGAGAAAACATTTACATACGCAGAAATGCTGAAGCATGATGATGATGATTAATTTCCATATCTTCAGCATGAAATCCTTCATGTGCCCACTTACTCAATGTGCAAAATGTGGAACTGTTCGTATTTTTGGTCCTCCAAGAAGCTGGTTTTATTCAACCGTACTGCACACTGTTGAAGCAAATATGATTGACTGATCTACAATGACTAAAGCATTAATGGTTGCTTATATGTCACTCCATATATGTAGATTAGTGATTTGAGTGTTTCTGAAAAATGAGAGTTTCTTTTGAAAATTGCTCACGTTTTATGTGTGATAGCAACTTACTACTGTTCGACTTAAAGATGAGTAAAATATGATTACACTGTATAATGTACGTAAGATAACTATAACATAGGCTGATTACAACCAGATTAACTTACGACTGGGTGGTCATAACCAATCAAGGTCGTAAGTTGACAGTTATGAGGTCAAATAAATGTATTTAAATACAAATACTTTTCTTTTGGTCAAATACGTTCATTTATAAATGTCTCTTGGATGTAGTTCAAATACAAATACTTTTCAAATGAAAAGAACAAATTCATTGTTTTTCCTTTGCTTTTTATTCTGATGCACACATTACATAACATCACAGCATCAGCTAGATTTGTCATATCAATATGTGATTTTTTTAATGATTACATCCCAGGAACATCAAAGATATCATTAATTGCAATTCCTTATGATCACAGAGAGAAGACAATTCCTTCATGGTTCTGTGTGTGGAATTCAGTGATCAAATTATTTCCTGAAACTAATCATGTTGGTGACAAAATATTCAGATCAAAACATGAAATAATTTTAGAAAAGTATTTTAATGTATTTGAAGATGTATTTGAAAAATCAAATACTTTGTGAAAGTATTTAAATACAGCTACTTTTCTTTATGGTAATCTCAAATTCTTGAAAAAAAGTATTTATATACTTTCAAATAAAAACACCAATGTATTTGACCTCATGCCTGTAAGTTGACAACTACCTATATCTTCAATGAAATGGATTAAAACATTCATACATTAAGATTCTTAATTATCTCTCGTATACCACAGCAACGCTATCACAGTTAATGGCATATTTATGACTACAATTTAAACTAATATTTATCTTCCCATTAAACTTCTTCCAAACTTATCGCGAAGTATTTTCCATACTTTGAAGGAGGGGCATACTTCCTATAATTAGGAATAAATGGTCCTGTTGTATTAGTATCTATATGCCGATTTTGCTCGATCATCATTTTCTTTCACCTTCTCAGGATCTGGCCATTGTGGTACCAGATTACGATTTATTGTTGGCATTGTCGTGCAGGTTGTACGATCCATCACTGGTTTCGACGGGCTATATCCTGTTGCTGCGACTGGCGTTGCTCGATATACCATCAACGCCATGAATGGATCTTCCTGTGCCATGATACGCTTCGCTACATGCACTGCACTGCTTTCTCCGCTGCACCGTTGCCATGGGGATTATGTGGATTAGCGAACCCGTATTCCTGTGAGAACTCTGCAAACTCTGTTGCACTAAATTGTCGCCCAATGTTGGTCACACACTCCTACGGAATTCCCCATCGGGCGAATACATTCCTAAAGGCTCGAACTATCGGGCTGCTACTTGTCGTTGTCAGGTGAATAATTTCGAGATAACGCGAGTAGTAATCAGTTATCACTAAATGGTTAAGTCCCTTTGACATGCATAGATCGGCTGCAATGCGCTTCCAGGCTCCTCCCGGTAAATCTGTTGTTATCAGAGGCTCTGAGTGGGACGGCTGGATTGACATTGTTAACAGCTATCTACCATTTGGCTGATATCCTTACACATGCCTTTCCACCATACACTACTCGACGCTCGCTCACGACATATGGTAATGCCCAAATGACCGGCATGTATTTTCTTACACATGCCTTTCCACCATACACTACTCGACGCTCGCTCACGACATTTGGTAATGCCCAAATGACCGGCATGTATTTTCTTACACATGCCTTTCCACCATACACTACTTGACGCTCGCTCACGACATTTGGTAATGCCCAAATGACCGGCATGTATTTTCTTACACATGCCTTTCCACCATACACTACTCGACGCTCGCTCACGACATTTGGTAATGCCCAAATGACCGGCATGTATTTTCTTACACATGCCTTTCCACCATACACTACTTGACGCTCGCTCACGACATTTGGTAATGCCCAAATGACCGGCATGTATTTTCGCTAGTACTTCCGTTTGCCTCTAACGGTATGACGATCCTGTTGTCATACAATAACAAACCGTCGGCCACTGACAGGTGTATTCTGATGTCATGCAAATGTTTATATTGTTCCAGAATGTCACTCTTATGTTTCGTCCACCCATGTATGGTGTACAACACAGCACCGCTTAACGTATTATCTTCTCTGGTGTCATCCCTGTATTGTGACAATTTGTCACATGTCACTGGCCATGTATTGCAGACATTTTTGGAATACGCCTCAATTTCGTTCATCAGGTGAATATCATGTGGTGTCGCCGTGTCCACTGGGTGACGTGACAGTGTGTCTGCGACCTGCAGTAGTGTACTCCCTGGCACATACTCTGCTATTGGGTTAAATCGCATTAAACGCATCAACAAACGTTGGCATCTCAACGGTACTTTATATAAGTCCCGATCGTTGATAAGAGGGACTAACGGCTTATGATCGGTCAAGATGGCGAATTTATCCAGACCGATTAGGTATCTTTCGAACTTCTCGCAAGCCCAAACTGATCCCAGACATTCTTTTTCAACCTGCGCGTATCTTTGCTCGCTTGTCGTTAGTGTACGCGATGCCTATGCGACGGGATGTTTTTCGCCGCTCTTCACCTGGTATATTACACCACCAAGGCCATAGCTGCTAGCATCTGCTGCAATGATCACAGGTAAATGTGGGTCGTAATATTGTAGCACAGGTGCACTTGTGATTAGTCGCTTTACATCCTCAAACGATCGCTTCTGTGTGGGACCCCACATCCACATCATATCTTTATGTAACAAGTCATTCATAGGTTTTGTTACAGTAGCCAACCCTGGTATGTATTGTCCTAGATAATATGCCATGTCCAGCACACGACGTAGCTCAGTTGTGCCAGTTGGCACCGGCATGTCTTGTATGGCTTTGACCTTGGCTGCATCGACTCGCATGTC
Organism: Paralvinella palmiformis; assembly: GCA_025642065.1. Taxonomy (NCBI): domain Eukaryota; kingdom Metazoa; phylum Annelida; class Polychaeta; order Terebellida; family Alvinellidae; genus Paralvinella; species Paralvinella palmiformis. Next base: position 212,854 of record JAODUP010000308.1, on the reverse strand, counting down.
GTCCTTGTTGAACATATGTCCTAATGACAACAATGACTCCTGTCTGAAACCACACTTTGCTTTGTTTAGATTTAGTCCAGCTTCTTTAATCACCCAGAGTGTTGCATTTAGACGTCTATCGTGTTCTTCCATGGTTGAACCAGCAATAACTACGTCATCCTGGTAGACGGCGACTCCTTTCTGGTCGCATAACAGATCTGTCATTTTACGCTGGACATTTTCACTTGCCGATGTTATGCCAAACTATAGGCGACGGAAACAGTACCGTCCCGTTTTGGCGTCATGAATGTTGTTAGCTTCATGGAGTCATCACGTAGCATTATCTGATCGTATCCGATGGACGCGTCTAGCGGCGAGAATATCTGCCGCCTGCAAGTTTCGTAGCGACGTCTTGCAACGTCGGTATTGTATAACACTCACGCTCGATTCCCTTGTTCAACGCTCTTAGATCCACGCATATCCTGGCTGCACCCGATTTCTTTTCTGTAACCACAATTGGTGAGCACCAGTCTGTCTGATGGTTCGGCGACCTTCATGATAACGTTCAAATATTCCATGCGCTCGAGTTCTTTTTCCACTTTGGGGGTAAGTGCGTTAGGAATGCGTCGCGCTGTGTTTAAATGATACGGGGTGACATTATTCTTGACCCGTATGTGAACAGGATCTCCCTTCAGTAACCCGATGTCGCCAAACACGCTTTCGTCAATAAACTTTTAGCTGGATTAGTTCCATCGCAGGAGATGTACATCTATCTACTCAGTAGATTGTTATCAGAATTTGGCACCACATATATGTCCACTGTGTGCTGTTCATCGTGATATTTTACTTCCCACTACTCTCAGGGTTGTGTGAACATCCTTCATTTTTGGACGAATTCGTAATTCATTGTATTGGCGTTCTGTAATCACCGATACGTCAGCGCCGCAGTCGATCTTGAATTTCAATTTGGCGTATCATTTATCTTCAACGTAATCTCCCATGGTTCATCTGCTGCGGCATTTACGTGCTTTATGGTTCCAAGAAAATGCGATTCTTTTTTATCACGTGACCAGTCTCCTTGAACTTTGCGCACAGTTTTCTTATCCCAGCCTCGAACCGCTCGCGAGAAATGGCCTCTACAATGACACTTATAGCATTTTCTTGGTTCGTGCACACGATTGCATTTGTTACAAGGACTGTCATTTTCGTCGGCTCTCGACGGCTGTTGTTCGCGACCACGACCGGATCTAACTCGACGTCGACGGTTGCCGTTTCGATATCCTTGACCTGCACGTTTTCGGCGATCGCGATTGCATGCATACGACATTCCCCTTCACCGATTCTGATTGTCGTACCTCTGCAATGTACTGTTCTAATGTGAACGTCTTACGTTGGATCTCTATCCTGAGATCCTTGTCGGTAATCCCGACCAGCAAACGATAGCGTATGTATCCATCCTTGGCGTCGCCGAAATTGCAGTTTCCGGCTTGTTCATATAATCTTCAGATGAAAGATTCAGCTGCCTCGGACGACCCTTCCGGCATACAATTAAATATGGCTCTTTCTTGAACGGTGGTCGTTCTGGGGGTGAAGTAATTATCGAACTTGCCCAGCATTGGGGCGAACTTCTGTTCATCACCATCGTTGAATGTGAAGGACTTCACTATGCCTTCGGCTTCTGGCCCCATGGAGTATACGAGTGCACTTACTTGTACCTCTTCTCTTCATCATCCTTGTTCAATTCGTGGCCAGTCTGTATCTGGCAAATCGCGCCTTCCACATCAACCCAATTTGGTTTAGTGAAATCTGATATTGGTGATATCGGCAGAAACTTAGCCATTGGGTTGCCGTTCTCTTCTGACCGAATTACAGTGTGTTGTCACTTAGTTCTGTTTTATTTCATTGAACGATTACTTTGGGTGTTTCCCAATACCGCTGCCACCATGTCATAAACGTGAAGAACACACTTACGTCGCCATTTGTAACTCCTTATTTCCGATTCAGTACATGATCATAACGTGTCCCATCATCAGTGTATAGTTATCAATTACTCGTAACGTTCTGGATACACAATATAAGCGGTACGAAAACGGCCGCACTATGACCAATACGGCCTCCTCCATAAACTATTAGATCTAGAGGCAGATGTTATTTTTGGAATGTATATAATTGGTCTATCTAAGTCTAAGAAGTGTCATTACTATCGAACTGTATGAGCGTGTGTAATTGAACGGAACGGTAAATGAGCCACGCAAAGAATGACCATAGAAACCACATCAAAGGAAAGCGATTACAGCAAATAATCTGACTCTGACGAGATGTATGATGGATGACATGATGACACATGAACGGCTACAACAGATGCTGATTTTAGTGCGTCTTATACGTGGGTTCGACTCCAGGGGGTTTATTGGTCCTAAAATCTGGTGCGTCTTATAAACGAGTGCGGCTTATTACACGAGTATATACGGGAGTGTATGAGGTGCGGTGATTTATAAATAGTAATCTTATCTAATTTATTTAAACTAAATTATAATTTCTATATAATATGCTAATATCATTTACACAGGAATGCTAAGTTCTTAATTATTGGAATCAAAGAAGAATACAAAAACAATACAAGAACGAGGGTTAATTTACTGTTAAAGTTTACACTGTTCTAACAGCGCAGTCATTAGAGCATTGTGTTCCAAGCCTGCAAGTTGTGGATTTGAATCCACCTTATACTTGTGTTTGTGGGATGTGTTTCTCAGGGTGTTGTTTCTCAGCAGTAAGTCCCGACTGTGACCAGCACTCAGGTGAAATAACAAAAAAAACTCCATTTAACATTGAGAGTTAAACCCTTTATTATCTACTACAATGATATAGGTATGATGGTGCCAGTAAATCTGGCACCACCTAGTGATTATTTACATTAAAATATAAAATGGCAGGAAATGAAACTGAAATTTGTATAGCTTACTAAATCTAGCTTACTGTTGTTTTGTTGCTGCTTGTATAGCTATTGCCAAACTGTTTCTGAATAGACTGTTCATTAAAAGAATTATATCACCTGTATATTAATAAATATTAAAAAAATATAATTTCAAAATAATACTTTATAGGTAAACTGCTAAATGAATAGAATGTATACAAAATTATGACATGAGAAAACAGAATAGCTCTAACCTATAGATATTTACATCTATTGGTTTCGTGAACCAAGATATGCCTCTTCTTTGGTGCTGCTCTTAAAGACATTCGTCTTCTTACTTCGTGAGCATCTGTGCATTTCACCATCTTCTTTTGTGTACTAACTATTCTGTATGTATAAAACAAAAGTAAAATTTTGCAGCTTCACAAAGCTTTAGGTAACTAATCATATCAGTCATTCAAACTCACGAATGGTGTCTTGTGGGAGTTCCAGATCAATTATATATATACTGTATGGGTTGCAGAGATTTATCAAATAGTAATCTAATTTATTTAACCTAAATCATAACTTCTGTACAATCTTACAGTCCATGTTCCAAATTATAATGAAATATGACAACTTTGGACCAGATTCAATATCTTGCCATTTGTTCATATCCGAGGAACAACTGACTGACCAAAGGAATGATCAAGATGATCAATTAAAACATTCTGCAGAGAGAGACTATACTGGAATTTCAATCATAAGTTAGATTGAGATATAAAATGCAGTCTACTCGCAATTGTGCTGAGGAAGTGCCCTTTTGAGCGATAGTAATTTAAATTTTGGTATCTATACAGCAGCAACTATTACATCCTATCCTGCAATTCCACATTTATATGCCAAAATTCAAACTTGGACAAATAATCAACATACTAACATGAGAATCTCATATAAAATAATTGCCTCATATTTAACAACGTTTCTAAGATCTTAGATTTATTCTGCATTTTTAATTAAAATAGAAATAATAATAAAAATAATAACACTGCCAATTATCGTGGGTGTAATGTTTTGGTATTAGTGAATTTAAAATATAGCAGATAATTTTAAAAGTAACAGAATTTATTAGAAACGTACATATATATCCCATATTAGGTTGTTTTCAACTGGTGAAAAATAAAAAAAGGCAACCTCAATGTTGTTAAAATGTTTGAACCATCGAAGACCTCGGAGGCATGGAGAAGACATCCTTTAAATGACTATATAGTTATCATCTTGGCATAAACTGCCGTTTCAGGCGCTGATTTTGACTGGCCAGTTTCAACAACATTACCATGAATTTGTACATGCACAAAACTATAGTTCATTATGAACCACATTATATTAAGTAAGTTCATAGGCAAGAAACAGACATCCCTAATAACATTTAAAAAACGAAATGGTTGCGTAGCCGAGCATTTGAACCGTGTTTGCTGGTACTATAGGTTCGGGCACTCGATGCGCATGCGCTGGATCCCGATAGTGGCGAGCACTTCCCGAATCCGTTATCTCTGTTTTTAAATATGGCGGCTGAGCATAATACATTTTATTTTGTCTAAAGTTAGGTTGAGGCTTTCGAAACCTTTGAACAAACAAGAATAAATTAAGGAGGTCGATATCACATCAGTCCAACTAGATCTATATCAACGTCATTGTGAAAAGTACCGAGATCCGGGACGCCTCAGAATACTTAAATACCCGCATGCTTGCTCAGTACTCGGCTCTTTATCACCAGCCATTAGGTCAATGTCACCAGCATACACCGTTCCGATGCTCGGGACCCTTGGCGTCAACGAACGCGGTTCCGATGTTCAGCTACGAAACAACGCAATATGTTCCATTCAAAGAAAAAATAATTCCTGATTTTTGTACCACATAATGTTTGCACTTTAGTTATAATTATTGAAACAAAATCACTTGGTGCCTAATGTGAAATGTGTCAAGGACTATTTAATTATCTGCCAACCAATTTAGCAAGATACATCTGAATTAAGTTGATTATTTTGAGCTACAAAATAACTTTTAGCCAACAAATACTTCCTTCTTGAATCTTAATAGGGCTAAAAGCATTAACGTGTAACACGTACGTGTTCATTTCACAAGCTAGTGAAATAAGTCTATTTCAAATAAGAAATTGTCTAATTAAAGCCAATAAATGAATCAAACATTGTGTTATTGCATGGACAATTTGGGTGGGGTGGATTATATGGATGATGTATTAATATACAAGAAAATATTGCTTTGTTTTGTGGAACTTGCCTCAGTAGTAAGTTATTTTTATGTATTAATTACCTATAATCAACACCCCTAATATTCATGAATGAAATGCATATTAATACTCCTTTACTTATCATATATGGTTGTAATTAGACAATTACATATGTATGAGATTGATGCAGTTCAGCCCATCTTCATTGCTGTGTTTTCAGTATTCATGTCATTGTATGTTTTTATTCATGGACCAAATTAGTTGTAATATTGACTGAACATTGAAGTGGAATTATTTGAATTGCCTTTGGAATATACATATTGAGCTTGTAACTAATGAATATAGAAAATGAATGTTTTGTCAAAATGACTTCACTTTGTGAAGTAAACTCCATGAAATTATATGTAGATGTTTATTTTTTGTCTAAACCATATCTTATATTGATAAGGGTATGTATTACTTAGCTGTCTCAATAAAATGTGTTTCATGTGTGTAATATCATTGACATGATACAGCTATGTATCAAATATTGTAATAAGAACAGAATTAAGTCATTTAATATATATATATATATATATATATAAGGTGTGTAATAACACAGAATCCGAATAAATATTTGAAATGTGAAAGTACTGAATATATAAGATCTCAACTGTAAAATATTATCAGTTCATTTATCGGACTAAATAATTTCATGATATCCCTCATATACACCATTTTCTTCGGGGTATTTGTTTCTTATTATTGTTGAACCCATGATGGTATAGTAATTCTGTTTTTAGGGCCAGGTTTTCCATAAACTCAATAAGTGAACTGCCTGTATGATCTGTAAAGAATTAAACACGAATAAAGTGTTCTTCGGTGATGTAAATTTTGTCTTGGTTATTTAAATTCCAGAGTAGATTTAAAGTCTAGAATAGATCTACAAATACAATGTCTGAAGTAACAAGATCTAAGCTGCATGTATATGTTTTGATAATTCACAACAAAATGTACATTCTATAGACGCTAGCTTTAGGTATTGAAACGCATTGCTCGCACGAACACCATTCTGAAATGACAGCTGACAGCTCCGACTAGATGTTGATTGTTCTCGGTATTTATGAACTCTGTTTCTGTGTCACTCTTAGTACTTTCAGTAATTAATAAATCAGAATTATAATATACTGGTTCAAAATCATAAGGTGGAATATTTGAGACTATGACCGGGTAATTATTACAATACACAAAGTAATCCAAGACAAGAATTCGATATGTTTACACGTTGGAAACATAACCGGAAGTCGGTACGTTAAGCACTGGTGACGTATCGCTCGCTGATTGGCTGACAAATCTTGGAGCTGGAGATTAATGTCTTCAAATAATACTGATAAATCTGGTGGAATTTTACTATAAAATATGCCTTCTCGTTGCTAAATGCAAAAAATGCCAGTAGTAATCGGTAGAGAAACCCATACACTTTAAAACAGGTCAGCATATATTGGTCATAGCCAAACCTGAGAAAAGTACTCCTTTAAGCTTAATTCTACTGTCTTTTTTTAAATAATTTATATTCTGACGTCCTGTTTTAAACCCAATTGTTATAAAACAAAACTAAGTATGTCCATCTATTAATCATACTCAACACGTGGCAGTAAGCACATCTACTAGATCTAGCTCTAATTACACCGATTCAACCACACAATGACATTCACCTTTAATTAAGACAAGTCAAAAGTATACTAATTATTCATAACCTAATTTGGAGTAATTAAGGATTTCCACAGCAATAAACATTTAAGATGATGGTTGATGTTTTACGGCCACTTTTGTACACATGGTAGGCTAAATGGGCCGAGCAACCTCCAAAGGTAATGAAGCGAAGTCAGAGATGAAACAACCTTCAGATATGCCCACGCCGAGCATCGAATCCGGGTGGTGGTGATCTGTGGTCCAACATGCTACCGCTAGACCACGGAGGCACCCAATGAACATTTAAAAGAATAATATATATATATATATATATATATATATATACACACACACTAAAGATAATAATTCTTACCTTATCTCTACGCAAGGACAAAACAACTTACGAATTAAAAATGTAGATCTAGTTTCCTTCTATAAAAAAACTTATTAAACCGCATTTTAAAATATGACCATCCCATAATGGTCCTTTTCATACCGAAGATTCCCGAAGTACTGGCCAATAAGAAGCTGGATAACTTTTGACCCTGGTCTTTTTCTAGTGTTGAAAGTAGATAAGGTAATTAAAAATTAGTATTATAATACTTTACGTTAATCTGGTGAAACCTCTCGTGACGATACGCGTCTTATTTGCTGGGTGTGTTACACCTGGGATATGCATGTCGTGGCTTTGAGCTGGTCGGATCGTTGCAGTACCCTATCAGTTAGGAGGATATTTTCCCGCCTTGATCTCTGGGCGATACTGACTATCTGGTATCAGAATCCAGCTTTCAGCCAATCATGCACGTCCTTGGCTTCCCGATTCATTCGGAGCCGCAGCATTGACCAGAACACCACACCTCGTTTATAAAGCGCGTTCTGGTCATATAGTATATAATTAGATCTACCGGCATTTAACACCTACTTCTAGAGCAAGTATCATTCACTTTTATGTATTATATATACTTCTAGAGCGAGTATCATTCACTTATGTATTATATCTTAAAATGCATGTGGCGTGAGTTATATGATTCCGTCTCGTGGATAATGTATATATATTTCTTTATGGGCATTTTAATATAGTCTTTAGATCTAATTTAGTCAACATAGGCATAGCTGAACATATTCACAACTTGATTAGTTAATTAATTTGTATGGTTTGACTGTGGCATGTGTTGGTGAATGTGTATGCGCTACTTCTTCCGCACATAACACCCTACACGCGTTACACCTTCTTTCTAGAATATCCAGATGTCTCCCATAAATATGTGAGAAATTAATTAAATTTATACTTATCAAATTTAAGTAAGTAAGTAAGTGTGAGTTTTATAATACGAAATAGCCGTGTGTATTTCAGATGTTTTTTTTTCATCTGAAAGATCAATATAAGCATGAATATACCTTCTACCTTGTCACATAAATTTGAAGAGAATCCCATGAACAAACGATTATTTCAGGGGATAGTAAATCCTGTTCAGGATTTCGCCCTGAAAAGGGAGTCATTATTTTCTCACAGTGCAGTTTACTCTTCGTTATGTTTGCAGTCACAACTAACTAATCTGCTTTTAAACTGTCAAAAACAGATAATAATATTTGATTTTATCCATTGACCTAAAACAAAACCAGACCGAGCAGTCAGTGGTGTTTGAATGGGCCGCCATGACCAAACAGCGCTGACTTCCAGTAGAGGCAAAAAGCAACGTTGAAGCGGCTGTGATTCGAGTTTTGAACTTATGAATACGGACATTTATTGTGATGCGTGCATTATAATTTTGTGTGTGCAGACAACCTGTATTATTCGTGTCCTATTATATACCATGAAATATGTAAATGTCGTTTTATGTAAGTCCGTAGATCTAGTTTAGTTGGCATCAAACGTCAGCGACAGGCCGGGAGTTGTAGAATAGGCTAAATATAATAATAGTTAAGCTTAATTTCCCGCCAAAAAACCCCACTTTAACAGCTATTTTAAATGTTTTCCTTATAGTTACCGATGAAAATATATCCCGTTTGTATTATTTCCACGGCTTATGCAACCATCGACACAATAATAATTCACCATATTTATAAACCTGATTTTCCAGTCTGCGTTGCCTTTTTCCTCGACCGGAAGTTGGGACCTGTTTGCCATCAAATCGGCGGCTGTGTTCGGTCTAGTTTTCTTTTAGGTCAATGATTTTATCCAATAGCTTTTCAGTATGTCAACCAAAGTCGATTTTAATAGAGTAAAATACTATAAATCACGGCTCCCGTAGACGGTTATTACGAAAGAACTCAAAAAGGTAGCCAGCTCCTGATTGGTCGGCCAATTTACCGAGGATTGCCGATCTCTACACATACTCTCATACTCTTCCTCTTCTGATTTTAGCTAGGCTACATGGCCTGTATCAGGTCGAGGCTTTTCTAAATTAGACTTGTTTAAATTATATACATCATGTACCGATTGTTGGCTAGATCTATACTGCCGCCAATGACTATCTAGTCTGTTTTTAAATGCATTTAGTGAGGGTGCACTAACCACTCCAGTTGCCTGATATGTTTCTTTGATCTTTCTTTAACTTGAAACTGTGACCCCTAGTAAATGATGTATCTGGTTTGATGTACTCAGCATCTACTGCATATATTCCAGACATGTGTTTATATGTCTCTATCATGTCACCTCTAGCTCGTCTATAGTAGAGGCTGGGTAGATCTAGGGTAATAATCCTCTCAACATAAGACAGGTCTCTCAATGCCGGGGTTAGTTTTGTTGCTCGATGTTCACAGTTCACAGTCTTTTTTTAATACTGAGCACCAGGCAGTGTTCCCATATACGAGATGTCGTCTAACTAGAGAGGTGTACAAAGTCTTCACTGTTGCATTATCAAGGTACACATATGATACATGCTGAATGTTAACTTGGTGTCAACATACACACCAAGATCCTTTTCAAGTTCTGTGGTCTGTAAGTTAACCTGGACTCCCTCTTTGTGCACGTGAAACTCTATGCGTTTATTCGGCTACCAAGATGCATAACTACATCAATTCACTGTCTGTACGGCTAGTGAATGTATCCGGCATGTTGTTTGTATCTTCTCTTGTGAATACAGAAGAGAAAAAGTTGTTTAATACATCCGCCTGCCGCTTGTCTGTTGTGGTGAGACTACCACCTTCTCGGACTAAGTGTGCAACGCCTGTTCTTGTTTTAAGTTTAGATTGTGCGTATTTATAGAAGGGGTTTTCTTACTCTCTTTTGCTAGTTTCTTCTCGAACTCCTTTGGTGATTTACGACACTCCCATTTTGCCTGATTTCTCGCTTTGGTGTATTGTTTATAATCTTGTCCACTTCTGGTGCATCGCCAAGTGGAAAAAGGCTTCATTTTACGATAATTAATGAAGTACGTGAAACTAACAAAGGTTAATAGGTGCATTGGAGAATTCCCTTTTACTACACTGTGGAATGTTTATCAATAACAACAACAGATGGAAACTATTACCGGAGTCCTGACTGTAGTTTGTTTACATTCCAGAATATCAGAATTATTTTTGTATTATATTGATAAGCAATAAACCAGGTTTGTCCTGCGTTCTATTTTCTTTTTTAGACCTCAGTAACTACTGCAGCTTTGATTGATTTGTATGTATTAGATCCGCCATCAAATTTAAATGTTTTCACGTGCTGCTTAAATGATGTGCCTCTTCTGTTTAGGCTGTTGTTTTTAAAGATTCATTCTATGTTGATGTTATATAGTGTTTGTTTTTAGTAATATTTAGATGTTTCATCTATCATTCCATCGTATTAACTTTGGAGATTGTGCTGTTCATTTACTCGACTGTGTGTGATCTAGTGTGTCGATAAAACAGCAATACTTCATAATTATTTCTGGGACATGTTGCATTCAGATTGGAATGCTAAGAAAACAAAATCATATTTTTTCATTATCGTAATAGTTTCATGAATTCTTATTTACGGATATGAATCACATATGATATCGTGTTTGCATTTACTGGTACTCAATTTAAAGTTGTAGATCAGGAACAGTAGTGTGTCATTGATCTTCCAACAATAGATGGCAACTTGGAACATATATCTACTGAAAAACAGGAAGAAACTGAAAAAAAGAACTGAAGAAACGATTTGTTGTTATTGAGAAGCAGTTCAGCTCCGACAACAATAAGATGTTTCATGCAACGGAACAGAGCAACAGTCAGACGTTTATACTTAAATCCAGAGTAAGGTGGTTTCTGACCACTTCAGTAATTTGGCTTTTGAATGTGTTACTTTTGACGTGAGAAGAATATAAGTTTCTTATCTAAATTTTGAATGTCATGTTACTGTAAACTAAATGCATACTTTACCTGGTAATTACAGTGATAAAAACTGCGCATTGAGTATTTGTGTTGTGCTTCCAGTTTTTATAATGGTCTAAGACTTGATGAACTATTGGATGGTAAAATATTTGGAAAACTAAGACAAATTTGGTACGGATAGCATAATAATAGAGAATAAATGCATTTTATCAAATATCTCTGAGTGCAGGCAACTGATGTGCTTTGATCAGAAAACTTGGATGACTCGTGTTTTGAATGATCCTTCGTAAAATATCATTAACATGCTAGCGTATAGGATAATTTCATCCAGTTATTATGAAACAGTGATCAGTTGTAATGATGATAAAGATAATCACAAATGATGATGATGATGATGATTGTTATGATGTTATTGGTGTTTGTAATCACTAATGATGGCCAGACATCAGGGAGAATGTTAGACGTATTATCCTTAATGGTGATGTGTGTTTAATTGTGTTTTGGTAATTTATGGCCATTTACCACATAATGGTCTTCAATGGGTCAAGTGATAGTTTTGCTAGCCTGGAGTAACTGTGTTCTAAATATCCTCACAATATAAAATGAACATTACAATAATAATAATAATAATATATAATTAATAATAATAATAATATATATTTAATAAAGCACCCTCACAATATAAAATGAACATTACAATAATAATAATAATATATATTTAATAAAAGCACCCTTACTACCAGGAGACATTCAAAGGCGCTGCGTATGTAATATAATAATACCTCAAATAATATGTCTGTAAAAACTCTTTATGAGATTTAAATGATAATTAATAATGAGAATATTGAATAGATGTACGTGTTTTAGAACAGATTTAACATTTTTAAGATATGACGCATTTTTAATATCTGGAAATGGTCAGTGCGTCTGACATTGGTACTGTAATGTGCCCGATGTTGGATTGTGTAGAATATTGTGTTTTAGCTAATGTTTTAATCATGTATTTATCAATTACAAACAATTATAATCTGATGAAATTCCTAGTTCAATGACAGTGGTCATTCACAGTTAGGCCTGGATAACAAGTACTTGTAATAAATTGGAATTAAACTTAATTAGCAGCAGGTTTCATTTATCACCTACAAGTTATCATGAGGAAATATAATTATACATTGATGATTGATGTTTTACGGCCACTTTTATGCACAATGTAGGCTAAATGGGCCGAGCGACCTCCAAAGGTAATGAGACGAAGTGAAAGACGAAACAACCTTCATATATGCCCACGCCGGTATTTGAACACGGGTGGTAATGATCTGTGGTCCAACGCGCTACCAACTAGACCACGGAGGCGCCCCTGATATTAACAATACAGATACGTAAGTTATCTTATATCAAATAGACCATATGGGGCTTAATGTGCCAAAAACTGGACAAAATTTCTTATGAATGTTTTGGCTAATTTACAATAATTGGACATTATCTTGGTTATCTCTTAATTAGATAATAGTAATAATAATAATAATAATTATTATTATTTATTTATGAAAGCGACCTTGAACAGGTGTGTTTTAGAACAGATTAAAAAAGTTCCAGAGGCGACGCATTTCTAATATCTGTCAACCTATTCCGCAGTGTGGAGGCTGCGACACTAAACGCACAATCACCATATGACTTGAGCGGAGACACTGGAACCCGCAATAGTATCTGGCACACAGGTATTCTGGCGCCTTATCATTAATAGATTTATAAGTTATTAATAACATTTTGAAATGGATACGCTGTCTAACAAGTAGCCAATGTAGTTTTTGAAGAATTAGTGAAATGATCATATTTTCGAGTATTTGTTACTATGCAAGCTGCTCTATTCAGAATTCGCTGAAGGCGATTGGTGTTATAATCAGATATGACATATAACAGGCCGGAGTTGCAATAGTCTATACGAGATGTAACAAAGGCAAGGACTACAGTTACAAGTGCTTCTTGACAATATCGTTATTATATATGATTAAAACCGCACAACTTAATTTGGCAGTCAAACGTCATTATTGCCGTCAACAGTTTAAATTCTACCGAAGTCGCAAAAATCAAAACATTGCCTGATATATTTGATATACAGGGGCGAGAGGAAAGCGCTTCTGGGGCAACACAGCCACTACGAAACCCCATAATTCCCTCTCGTGTATAATTGCAGATACAATTAAAGGAAAATTTGACAAATAATCAACAATAAAGTGGGAGATTGGATAAATTCCCACCAAGAAAAAATATTAAACTAAACAAAAGATTGAACTAAAACCAAAACAAAACTTTTTTTCGTTTGTTTAGATTTCCATTTGTATATCATGTATGTTAGTATTCAAATATTATAATATTATATTCCCTATACTATTTATAACCAAGGTGTTACCCTTGACGCGCCATTTTGGATTTTGAACCAGTAGCGCACGTAGCGGACGGGTGCGCTTCCCAGATAATCGAAAGCTCTCTGGTTGTACACACGTGATTGTGTACATGTGTGCCACATGATTGAAATTAAATGCCAATACTAGTACAATATGTTACATGAGCACCTACTTTCTTGCTAATTAACACTTTAATTGTGCACACATGGTATTGAAAAAACTAAACTGTGAAACTGTAAATAAAGAAGTCATTTCACAGCCCGGTCACTTGACAGCCTACAATTTTCGATCACTTGACAGCCGATCAGAAAATAATTGAACGTGGTTAAGTAATTTAGCAGCCTATTTTCTTTTGTTTGTGGAAGGCGTATTTTTAAATGAAAACAATTTAATTGCCATGGTCCGTTCATTTTTATCTATTTGGATATATACATATACAGTTAATATAACGCAACCATGATACAATTTATTACAAACTTTCCACCATATAATCATCATGTCCATTTATCAAATAGTAACTACAAATATTTCACAAGTTAATTTTGAGTCCACACCTCAACGATATAGACCAACTGAGAACAAAGAAAATTCATGGAGTATTAACAATGTTTGTGTTTGAGTTAACATGTTAGAGATAAAGAAATTAGTATTTTTATCACTATTACAAAGGTAATGAAGCGAAGTTAAAGATGAAACAACCTTCAGGAGCGAGAGAAGCGTCTTCGCAAATTATATCGCTAAGATTTCCCTAAGAAGAAGAGGGATCTATTTGATTTTCTCTGGATGATTGCTCCCACCATACAATTCAAGTAAAGATCACAATGAATAATATTACTTTTTGAAATGTGAATGAATGTTCATGATGATGATGATGATGATGATGATGATGATTATATATATATATATATATATATATATATTTATGTTGATGTCGACACACATGCTAGAATATACATAAATTAAAAGAATTTGTTTAATTTTGTCGTTGATTTCTTTTTTCTTTATTTTTTTTTTCTTATTGGGCATTTGTCCAATGTCCCACTTTATTGGTAAGCATTTGTCCAATGGGCATTTGTCCGGCGAGTATTTGTCCGTTGTGCATTTGTCCGAGCACCCAATTAAAGCTAGGCCGGAATGAACGCTGGATATAGGAGGGGGGTGTTTTCAGGGTAAAGAAAATACGGGCCAACCAGATACATGATACTTGAATGTTTTCAATTTTAGGGAATCAGAAAACAGACAAGTGCTCATTCGCATCATTCACATCGCTTAATTAGTGCCGATGTTCGTTAATACAGGAGGATGAATACCTCTCTCAGTTGGCTATCTGGCTTTTGAGCACGACACAACCGAATAAAAATGAAGTGGAGATGATAGAAACTGTCTTAAACTGCCATATAATATTTCCTTTCCATAAAAACAAATGGTATCACATCTTGATGCAGCGTGCATAAACAGGAGACCAAACTTAGCCGCAGTCAGGTGACGGGAGACGTATATGGCAAATCCATAAAACATTTCAGTTACACACATATGTTGGGAGATTGTCATCACATTGCCTCAGACTAGTTAGTAATTTATAAATATATATTTTGGACCATTATAGTATTTCTTTCAAATGTATATATATATAGATAGATATAGATGGTAATATTTAAGTTATTGTGTAATTTTCCTGAGCGGCGCCTTCGAATGGCTTTTTATTTGTAAAGGTGCTTTATTAAATGTACATTATTATTTTTTATCAATCTTGCATGGCTATAGTGAAAGGAAAGTGACTTGGTGAGAAAAGGAGGTGAAATGGACAACGGTAAAACAAGAATATTTCGTGTGCTTTTATGACATACATTGGTCCTATGTGCGACCTTCAATTGAATCGAAACGTCAGCGGCTTGTGTCGAACAATCTCCAAATGTAACGAAGCGAAGTGAAAGAAGAAACGTATTGTTCAGGCATATAGCCCTGCTGTGGTTTTAACCTATAGGTACTATATCGAGGTATGTGGCCAGGTGTGCTATTAATTAGGACATAGACACGTCCCTGTTACTCCTCACGTAGCATATATATCATAACACTATAGCTGAATTACGACACCGAAACAGAAATTACAGGATAACTCAGTGTGTGAGACTTTCAGCATTTTCCGAGCAGCTCAGGGTATTTTGTGAGCCACGAAGGCACCCGATCGGAGAGTGTCAGTGGGTAACCAACCCATTGGCGCCTGAGATGCGATAGTATATTTCCGCATGGACAAAGCAGCTATATATGGTTGTAAAAACGTGGTTTAAAAAATCGGAATTGTTTGATTTAAATCAGATTGTTTTTATTTGAATCTATTTTTTTATATATTATTCTGGCGACAAGCCCCTGCATTTCGTTGCCACATTTTTGTACGTTGCACACACACACACACACACACACACACACACACACACACACATACATGTCTTAGCTCAATATCGTATTAAATTGACTGTCAATCACTGGTTCAATATTTAATTGCTACGTTATTAGGTTATATACCATATTGTATTTTACAGTTAATCTGTATTATCAGCCAATATGTATATTATCTGAAAACAAATCAGTTAGACATGACAAACAATTTTTTTAAACATTTTACCTGATTATACAGATCGCCTGTAACGAAACCAATGAATGTAACTATAGCCTCATTCAAGTTATTTATGTACGCCGGACGGGTGGTCCAATTTTGTCAAGGGCGAATCTCTCGCGGGACGAATCTGCTACTAAGCCTCGTTTTCATATCAAAATAAGCCGGAAGCTTTGTCGCTTTTGTATTCAGTTGTCTTATTTTTAGTTTTTATATTTGTTCGTTTTAGAACAAATCACCATGGCTCGGGTGCCGAGTCCTAGTCAGCAGAAGATAGCTGAAAAGTTGACGATTTTAAATGATCGTGGACAGGGAATGTTGACTCGTATTTATAATATCAAGAAGGTAACACCCCCCGTAGCTTCATTAATAGATTAGATCTTGGTCTAATTATTTAGAAAGTCTATATTTTAGAGTTTATTATTGTCAATATTGAAGTATCGCCCCTTTTCCAGCAACACAAGTCATACATTGTCTCTTCTCAAAGAAGTTGTTATTGCTAAGGTCATAGAATATGTATATATTAGATCTATTAGTCATTACTTATTTACTACAGTCTACAACCAGTTTTATTCAGCATAAATGATAAACTCATAAAGTAGGTACGTGACAAAAAATTAAAGATAGAGCACCAATTTTTAATACTGATTGAAGAACAAGAATTAAACAGTCTAATGGTATCTGTTTCATGATTATACTTTAAATGGAAATGAATGGGAAGGTCTGTGACCTCAAATCCAATTAAATATTTGTCTAAATAACTAATTGATGTCTAGAAAACTACTGATGTCTAAAAAAACTAATTGATGTCTAAAAAACTAACAGATATCTAAATAATTAAATAAGTAACTGCATCATGATGCCTAAATAACTAACTGATGACTAAAAAAACAACTGATATCTAAATAACTAACTAATGTCTAAATAACAATTGATGTCTACAAAATAATTGATGGCTAAAAAATAAATGCCTAAATATTTAAATAAGTAACTGATGGCCAAATAACTAACTGATGATCAAATAACTATCTGATATCTAAATAAATATATAAATAACTAATTTCTAAATAATTAATTGATGTCTAAAAAAATGTTGTCTAAAAAGTTGTCTAAAAAAATTGATGTCTAAAAAGTAAATGACTAAATATTTAAATAACTAACTGATGGCTAAAAAAATATTTAAATAACTAACTGATGGCTAAAAAAATAACTAATGTCTACTACACTGTCATATGTTTTGTCCGTTTGCCAGTATGAGACCATGTACATGTTTCTAGGTAGATTTCCCAATGGCGAACCAGAAAATATTGCTCCAGCCAAATATTTTTCCACAAGCTACTACAGACATTCAAATGTACATACGACTATGAAACTTTCAGCAAATTAAACTTTAGAACATTATCTACATTTTGTATATGTTTGTATTTATTTTAAAAGATTTGTTCAAGGTAATTTAGATGGCTCCGTTCACGATCCAGAACGAAGAGCCGTTTATACGCACATAAAGGATGTTGTCTTTCTTACAATTACATGATACCTATGGCTGAGCATCGTAAATCTATCAGTTTGTGCTAGTGGTAAAGGTCTCAGGAGTGAACACATTGCACACACAGTATTGGAACTGTATTGAACAGTGTTAACTTATAGGTAAACTAGATCTAATATCTGTTTTATATACACACACACAACTTGCAACTTTATTTAATACTACATTTGAATTCACTAATTTCAAAACAGTCTTTAACCATGGTAAACTGTATCATTCACTTAGTGCATTTACTTGCACCTTGTTATTCCACCATTTTTAATTGAAATAATTTTCCATCATATTAAAATTGGTTTTCTTTCATTTATTCATGCTTAGGTTTAACACACACACACACACAGGTATATATATATATATATATATATATATATATATATATACCCAGTAAAAGTTGGTTATAAATAACTAAGATATAACAAAATAGTAGCTTAACTAGAAGTGGTTAGCTGGTCCAGTTAAACGTCCATTCCATAGTAAAGAAATTGGGTTATAATGAAATTTATACAACAAAAGCTTAATTCAAAGTGTTTTTTCGGTCCCAGCAGCACTAAATCTATATAATCACACTGGTTATAGTGAAATACGATG
This sequence comes from Paralvinella palmiformis, assembly GCA_025642065.1. NCBI lineage: Eukaryota > Metazoa > Annelida > Polychaeta > Terebellida > Alvinellidae > Paralvinella > Paralvinella palmiformis. The sequence goes on along the minus strand of JAODUP010000308.1, from coordinate 194,620 downwards.
TTTGAAATTTCAAATATCAGTCATTCCAACAACTATCATCATTGCAATCATAAATGCAACAACCAATATGTAAATGACAATCAAATTTAATTGCACTGTTGACAACAGAAACACGCAATTTTATTGTTACATCAGGGTTCTAGTGGATGGTGAGTAGATATCGACACCTATCACTTCAGAGGGTATTGTGGGCCACAGTTTCTGGTGTATAAAAAACTGCAAACTTTGGATTGCCAACCTGTTTAAATAGAGACAACTGAGGAGCACAGATTGGGACAAATAAATTAGTTTCCCACTGAGTCACTAACTTTTGAAAGGGGAGTGGAGAGACCAGTGAGCCAAATGTCGTAGGGGGTGCTATAAGCCCCCTGAGAAAATTTTGGATTGGACCTTTTGAAAGTGATTCTCGGGTCTGTCATATTAAAAAAGGAATAATAATAATACAGATTACATATAAATCTTCAGAAGTCTACCTGTTAATTCCTCCTCAAAATCCAACTTCAAACCACCATAATTATGTTTATAATCCCCATGTCCTCCAACCCACTTACATCTGGGGAATAAGATCCTCCTGAATGTTAGGTTGATCTGCAGGGCTGGATTTAAGCCTTAAAAGCCCCTGAGTTAATAGAATTTGGGCCCCCTTCATTATGTATTCCCCCCCAAGTCTAAAAAAAGATATATTCAAAGGCCCCATTGAATTTAAGACCCACTCTAACTAGAGGGACCCCAAATACTGTTTAAAATTAGTCCAGAGAAGCCCCATTAAATATACAAATCTCATCTGTTCTTATAAAGGTTCTATCTAATTTTTAAAAACTGCATCCCATACTAGCCCATATGTAAATCCGGCACTGTTGATCTGGAACAGTATCAAAAAATAAGAACTCGTGGTCCACGCTCCCCACCCTGATTATCGCCAGCTTCTGCTGGGCTTAAGTTATATAATAACCACAGTTTTCCAACTTTCTGTGTAGCCAAGAATCCACGTCTATGCTTCATTTTCTCATATTTCCTTTGGATATTGAGAATTTCAAGATGTCCAAAACACATGGATACCACAATGTCAGATTTGCATCTTGCTTTATGCATACCACGTATATGGAATCTAGGCTTTACCACAAATTGTATTGCAGTCCAACATGAACGCCATTCAAAACTTAACAAGTCAGCAAGAGTTTAATTCCAAGTAACAGATTTTTTCATGTAAAATCATTTAGGAGATTAGGAACACATCTGCTCCATGTCTTCTATTCATGGCAAAACACCAGGCAGTACATGTAATAAAACAGGGTTATTTTCACCAATTATTGTTCATGCGTCTGTAACTAATAACTGATACATACATGGCACCTAGATTTGAAAACTTGAAGTACCATTATAATGAAATAAATTCCCTTTCCCCTTGAATTTCATTTTAACCAACTTTTACTGTGTGTGTGTGTATATATATATATATATTGGAATATGTACTTCGTTCATTTTAGCTGCAGTTTGCATAAAATATTTAACAAAAAAGGTAATAATACTGGCTTGTCTCCAAGAAATACCTGTCTGCTTACAATAAAGTACACAGCCAGAACAATTTACATAACAAAATTATATTTATCATTGTTATTACTTATTTTATTTGTAGCAGTGACCCTTAATGGCTTTTAATTGTGATAGTACTTTGGAATAGACCTGACTAATTGGTACTTGGGCAATGTATTTAGATTAAAACAGAAAATATACTTGCCGGTATTAATTGTGTCTTAAGTTAATTATTGGGAGATCAAAATGAACTATGGCTACCTATTTAATTGTGTGTTGTTGTTTTAAATATTGGCTTACTAGTCTGAAAACAGCAAGAGTAATAAAACTCATTTTTGGAACACTGGAGTAATGCAAAACATGTTCCATATCTGCACTCCACTCAGTGTATCTTTATCTCATATTAATACCCATGAAATCTTAGTTGGATTCCCACTCGACAGAGAAAATTAAGTGTCTGGAAAAATGGGGTTTATGAAATGCCAGAGAACTTTAATAAAATGTTGAATGTCAACAATATCTGAACGAATTTATTGTCAATGGTTTTCTGTCAAAGGTTGATAATTGATTTCTGTATATTGTTTCATTTGTTAGACTCGTAATTTGTTAGTTAACTTATTTGAGTGAATGAGTATAATAGCTATTATGGCAAGCATTTTTATTGAACTAAATGTGCTGACAAACAGTACATCAGTGGTTTGATTCACAGTGAGATTTTCCATATCTGGTGGGAACATCATGTTGCCATAAGCTGCCAACAATAGTTATTAAATACCTATCTAGATGCAATATTATACCAAAAATTGTCAGAGGAAATATCTGGGAACATTTAAAAAAATATATTTCTGGTGCGAATCCTGTTTAGCTTAAGACAATTTGACATTACAATTGTGACACATTTGCTGTATTAGTCACATCAGTGCCCATACATAAAATCCGAAATCAGTTATAGTTATTTCCAGTTGTGATTAGCCCTGCTTTTCTCTTTTTTTCCCCCTTCATATATACCTCTCAATAGCACTGCTTTTTCTTATAATTTCAGCTGCATCCATGGAGAAATATTACCCTTTTTTAAAATCTAAATTGGTCTGAATCAATAAACTGCTCTCTTGATGGATATGAATGTAATATTATGTTTCTAACCCAATGTGATTGTTTCATGATGACATCTTGTAATTTTATATTACCTAGCATGATAAAATCATGTTTTGTAGTATAAGATCATATTAATATTCAAGTCTGTGGTTACTAGCTGGCATGGCTAATACATTTATAATTCACCAGATCACTAAACCTGACTTTTCCCACCAAATTATACTTTTCTATGCGTAAAATAAATCATTTGTCAACAGTCTATAAAATTTAAAAAAGGAAACACATCAAAATCATAGTTTTAAAACTGTCTTTTCCAGTGTTCACCTTTTGTTTTGTCAGATAATCTATGCAAAAATGGAAACTGAGTTGTTACCATAGATGTTACTTGAATTCAAGATGTATTACTGAGACTAAAAAACTCGCATCACAGGGGTAATAAAATATTATAATTAATAATGACATATTACACAGTACTAACTGGGTTCTGTGTTTTTAGGTAAATATTTTAAATGGGAAAAACAAATTTCATAGCGAATTGCCTGTTCAAAATTTTAATTATTTATTTCCAAAGGACCTGAAATAAATATTTCCAAATTCTTGCTCTGGAAATTCATTGACAAATTTTACACCATTATGTTAGGAGTTTTAAGCCAGACAATATTTATGTCAAGATAAAAGCTAAAACTAAAAAGGTACCAAATAGACCACAGGCCTAGTTTGAGTTAGTATATGAAACAGCAGTTACAGTGATGATAAAAACGATTTTAGTAGATTTCCTTCAATTTAAATATTCTTATTAGGGACAAATATCATTTCAAACACCATCTTCTATATTATGTCTGTTTTTTGTGTGATTTTGATCATTAATCTTCGCTGAGTTAGCCTTGTGACAGGATTATTAAGAATATCGATCAATAAATATTTATTAAGACCTAAGCTGCGTTTTATTATTGGTTTTACATGACCATCTTTCGTGGGTTTTGGGTAAACACTCATAAATATCAACTGATTAACTATGTTATGTGTACCACTTTATATACAGGTCAGTCACACCAATGACTTGCCAGTATTTTCAAATCCGTGTTTGTAAATTCATAGTCTGGACCAGACATGGGGTCAATTCAATTCCAGAATTGGAATTGATTATTTTAAAAATTGGAATTGAGAAAAATGGAATTGAAGTTTCCTACAAAAAATGTAAATCCACCAATTATTTTACCATTTGTAACACGTACATGTGGTGTTACCAATATATTGGAAACAAATTAATCCAGAACTTGGGTTCCTTTTATATATATATATATATATATACTGTGACTACTATAGCCAGTCCCCAGACCTAACTGTTTTAATAACCCTTATGTAAGTGGTTTAGTACAGAGCGGGGTTGTGCAAGTAAACACAGGATCTAACTCCTGCTGGGCGGAACTAAGCAAAAACATTCGTTTCAAGGCTCCTACTGGACAGTGGAATATAAAGACACTTTTACATAGGGATGCACTTTGATCCATCACTTGATATCATCAAATATCTCTTTAGCTAAAAGCACCTTGTGGTTAGACTTTTGCAATTTTTTACCACATTAACATTAAAAGGGGTGTTACCAGTATACTGACACCAAATTGATCCAGAACTTTTGGTTCCTTATAAATATATCTATATCAGATATGCACACTGACTGTGGCACCCCACATGAACATTTAACTAATTAAAATAGTCTAGATACCGTCGGCTCCGCCCACAACTCATTGGCACCACCACATAACATACCAGTAATCTATATAGAGATATTGCTATTTAGAAATTTACTCTGTTTAATGTTTAGAACAGGCCAAAAAAATTACAAATTAATTTACCATTTAATTTTTTAATTAAGAACTATTTCTTCCTTGACGATCCTACTTGGAATATAAACTACTTGGATTAGGAATTCCTAGTCATGTTGTCATAAACGTACTAGGCAAAAAAGAGTCTGTAAAAATTGGAATTGATCCAATCCCATGTCTGGTCTGGACAAAGAAATTACTCATGCCATTTTAGCCTGTACCACATATATTATATGTACATGTATGCACTAACATACATATGGTTGATATTAAATTAAATGTTCCAGGTTGAACATAATAATTAGTATATCACTGGTTAGACTAGGTGTAGTGGTAACTAGTAAAGTCCCTATGATATATATATATATATATATATATATATATATATATATATATAATACAATTATCTAAAGGTATACACTATAGTATTTCATAAAAGTCACTTTGATATTCCAAAAGGTTTATTTTTCTAGGGTGTATGTGTGTGTGTGGAAGTTAACGTTACACTAGTTACCTTGGTAACTGGTGATTTAGATATAGAAAACAGATTAATTGACCTGTCTATCTATCTTAATCCCATCCTGCACCATAAGGTCACTGTAAGTCAAATTAGTTCTCTATTAAGTAGATTTCTGTCTTGTTTCATATTGTTGTTGATGTTTCTCATTATTTTTTTTCCTCGTTTATAAATGATGTTTATGTTGCATGTTTAGTTAGCAGCTCCTCATAATTAGCAACATTTTCTTGAAGGGTAAACATTTCCATACTACTAGCTGCCAAATCTGGGTTCGAATCACTTTGCAGCCTGACTGCGTCGTGTTTCATCTGATAATCTTATTACCCTAGGGAACTGACCCATGGTCGTGTGTCTTACATGTTAACAGTGTTGGCACTTAAAATTAATTACTTACTCACTTGTATATTTTTGACTGTTTTTTTCCTACTTAGAAGTACTCTCTGACCCGTGTGTGGGGGGGGAGGGCAGGGTCCACCAGTATCATTAATACATTTTGTTAAGTTACAATTAATTGTAGGTACTGCTTTCTTTTAGACTTAATCCTTGGTTCTCATAGATCAGGCCACCCATTGATTACAAACTGGTTTGTGAGACAGTGAGATAATAAAATTAATTTTATGTTACGCATTTGTTTTAAGATTTCTCAAATCCATGACCTTTGAACTAGGGACGCTAAGAGTGAGATAATAAAATTTATCACTTTGAACTAGGGATACTAAGTCATTTCCAGTAGATCAGGTGTGGCAATTATCTCCAGGTTGAATTTTTTGTTAATTTTCAGGCTTATTTGATTGGGAAAAGATGAGGCATAATTCAATTTGAAACTAATTTAATGTAAATAAATATGTGAAAACTTCATTATACTTAAATATTATCTAGATTCTCATACTGATGATTGGTTATATAACTATTGTTACTAGTTTCTTATTTGGCTGTCATTCATTTGGACTGATACATATTTCACAAGATCATATTTTGACTGTTCTGCTTTAACCCAAACACCTGTGATTGAAAATATCCAACAAGACATGCAATATGACACATATATGTTAGACCATGTTTCGTTTTCTAATGGAAGAGGATTTAATAAAGATGCACTCCACTGTTCCAAAGGTATACCTTCCACTGAAATTCACAACTCAGAATAACGCATTATCACGATCTAAACCGTCCGTGTAAATTTTACAGTCAAAACGATAAAAATATTTACAAAAATTACGCCTACCAATTAAATTCCTAGAATTTTAATATATCACGAACCCTTTTAAATATATATTTCAATTGAAATATTCTTGATTTACATTTTTTCACTTTGTAGATATTACCTTATATTTAAAGTTTTAAGAATAGCTTTTTCACTCTAATCCAATTTATTCATTCTTTGTAAGCCACTTTTTTATAATAATGCATGATCTGTTTATGTGCACTGCCTGTTATATATCTGGTATTTAGAGGGGGGAACATGTTTCCCTGGGCTAGTCACATTTATTAACATAGTATATACTTTGGTTTTACCGATAAATAATATAAATGTGGCACATATTTATATATCAAATGTTCTATGTTTGGGGAAGAGAGGGACTAAAAGTGGGGTATACCCGGGAGATTGTTGATTGTTATGGGTGAGCTGAAATGCTTATTGTAAATACATTTATAGGTATATCATATGCGTTCTTCAAAATTTTGATCATTAGATTTTAGTGTGTCGCTTTGGAAGTCAGAAAGGTTCATTTAGTTATTAGATAATTGACTAGTTTCTTTTGTTAGATGCTATTGTCACTGCACAAACAACAGCTAACTGTTTACCACCGGAGATTAAAAACTTTTTCGATGAGAGTTATTAAAACAGTTCCACATGACCTCGTAATGAATTGGTAACATTTCTTGGCATATATCGAGTTTTGCTCAACAAACCAACAGTTAATTGAGAAAGCTTGATGAGCCAGCTTCCAGCAAGTCTGTGTATTTCGTGGGAGTTCATATATTCTAAAGTATGTAGATCTATATATATATATATATATATATATATATATATGCGCCTATAATGGCAGCATGCATTGTAGTTGTATACTCCCTTGTGAGTTGAGATATGTGCTGGGTGGAAACAGGTCTGAGTCAGGGATAATAATATTGTAAATAATATTGTAAAACACCTTAGAGCAGCTTCTAGCTGAATAGGGTGCTATATAAATATCACATATTATTATTATATTATATATATATATATATATATATATATATATATATATATATGGATATAATTCAAAAGTAACTCGGATTCATAATTTCAACACAAGAAAATTGATCATGTCTATTAGTTGTTTGGGAGAACTTGCCAACTTCGTACAGATATCAACCACTGATATAATTTTAGCCACATACACATCCCCAATCTAATAGATGCACACATCAATTGTCAACGTCAGTAGACCAGTACATTAGCACTGATTAGATGTAGTGCTGAAACCAATTGGCCAATCACAGCACTGTTTACATCGTAGAACCTTTGAGCTGTGCTTGTTGGAGATCTGGGAAAGTTATTTCGTCGTCCGTTCATTGTAATTTAAACCCCACCATTGGGAAAATTATGACAATGAATGACGATTTTTTATTTCAATAGTCGATTAGTGCCTCGGATCATGTCTGATTAATCGTCTGTTCACCATGGTCCTTTTCCTTAGTAATGCGTAAGTTTGACTCTTCCCATGTGTTGTAAATCGGGATGACATTTCTAATGACCATGAGATGTTCCATTTTTTATTTCAAGAAAGTTTAATGTTTCCTCTTCAATTTATCAGTGATCGTTCAGCAAGTTTCTGTATGAAGTTAATGACTTTTGTAGAGAAACAACAGCACCAAATTTGGGAAAGAAAGTGGCTGGGTTAACTGGGCCCTGTTAGGTTGGTCAGCATCTATTTTTTATTACGGCAATCACTTTCAATTTTGATAAAGAGGGTATGTTCTTTTTTTTTGTTTCTGAGTGGTTATTAATGTGCCTGAAATTAAATTAATAATGTCTGAAATTAAAAATAAGTTTTGTAAAAGCTATTATGCCGTACATATCTGGAAATGCGCATATCTAAATTACTTTAAGGTGTCTATGAGCTGCACACTTTATTTGTCTGGTATTATAAAACTACTTTTGCACTGGATCACTACATTGGTATAACAATGATGTTATCTATTGTCCTCTTTTTTAAAAAACCCCAATAAGAACCAAACAACTTACCAGTTTGTTTAAATGCATTCAAATAAATATCCGTTTTAAAATTTCCTGTAGCTTGTGACTTTAATAACATGATCTGACAGTAAACATTCAATGAAGGCACAATATTATCAACTTGTGTAATCCATTCAGCCAGGCAGGGATGGAGGGAACCATTAGAAGTGTTAATGCTGTATCAATATTTAGCAGTCAGTGAACTCTATATGCAGTATATATATAATTGTAATAGAGAGTTTTGGGGGTTTTCCCCATGAGGTATATTATTCAGTGTTATTATATTATAGTTATTTCTTGTACAAAATCTGCTATATTTCACCTGCCTACATATAAACATGTATTTGCAATAAAAATTTAGTGTTTGATAAGAAATGCTTATTCAGTGAAGCCCATTGCTTTTACGACCGGGTGGTAAAATTCTGGATTCAGCCGTCCGATTTGAGTGTCCAGGCAGGTTTTCCCCCAAAACATATGTCAGAAAGTTGGAGAGAAGGGGTGTCTGAAACACATGGATACCTCAGTGTCACATATGCTACCACAATGTTGCATTCACATTATGCATACTGTATATATGGAATCTTGGTTTTAAGCCGAGATTCCCTACATGGTATGCGCTATGCGAATCCAGCAAGAAATGGAAAACATGTAAACATATGAATGTGATTCTATATGTGCGACTGGGTATGTGGCAAAATGGATGGTTGAATAATCCAGAATTTAGGCTGGGTCATAAAATTCTGGAACCATCCAATTCGAGTGTCCAGGCAGATTTTCCAAACAAAAATAGGTAAGAAGTTGAGAGGGGTGTCTGAAACACATGAATACCACAATGTTGCATATGCATGCCACGTATATGGAATCTCGGCTTTAGGCGTAGCTGGCACTCACAGCCAGCTTTGCATTGCAGATTATAAGTATAGGTATGCAGCAGGCGAAACAATTTTTTAAATTGGCTTGCACATCAGGTACACACATATTTGGTGAATTTTCATCTCAAAAAGACACTTGCCCGAAATATACTTGCACCGGGCAACCAATTTTTCAGGCCCTGCAGCTGTGTGTGTTCTTGTGTTAATAAGCTTTACTCACTAACTCTTGGTTTGATGAACTTCTGCTAGAAATTTTATGTATGTACCCACCTGATAGGAATTAAACTTTGTTTACTGGTAGCTCTATTGTGAGTATTATCACTGTTTGTTTCTCATATTCACTACTCTGATGATGGGGATGAACAAGTCTATAAATTGAGGTCACTATCTTGGATACCTAATTTATCTGGTTTCATATCTGCAGTGTTCCAGCTAGGCCATTACATGGTGGCGCAACGCTCTGTCCCTATTTAACTGCGCCCTGTACATTTTATTTTGTGCCATGTGTATTTATAGGGCACCCGGCGTTATTGGTAATTATGATACAGTCACAAGCTCAATTTCATGAATATTAATTAAATGCCAAAGTTAACTAAAAAACTGATTTCAAATGATGTGCCCTCAAAAATATCTTTCACTCGTAAACGTGCCTTCCATCTGCCAACTGCACCCTGTACTTTTTAAAACCTAGCTGGAACACTGTACCTATAGTGGCTCTAGATAACTGAAAAGCATGTCCACTTAGTATTTTTATGCCTTTACATTATTATCAATGAGTGGTGTTTCCAGACAAAATAAGGCCATCACATAATTATCTGTTGTTGTTGTTGTTGAAGCATTGACCTGTTACACTAACTCTTCGGAGAGGGCAGTTATTTGTGCTTGTCAGTATTGTTTATGCGGTGTTAGATCTTTGTCTTGTGAGTACTGAAAGGTGTGAATAATTATACTAGGAATTCAAAGTATGGGGACAATTCAGACCCCATACGTGAATACATATCATGATTACTGGTGGTGCCTTGTCCTCTCAGGTTATATCACCTGTCAATAGTTAATATTCTCTATCTAAATGAATGATGAGTTTGGTATTAAATGTTGATATCAAGGGTGGCATGTATAAACAAAATCATCAATGTATATACATATATATATATATATATATATATATATAATTAATTAATACCATGACTATTATTATTATTACTATAGCAAAACATATTTGCCAGAAATGTTAAAGAAGATAAGAAGGATGGTCATTTGGTCAGTCAATATAAAACAAATACTTATCTCTATTACCAGTAGTGGTACTCTAAGGTGTTTGATAATTTTTATCGTGGGACCGGTTTATAGGATGTGAACTAAATGTTTATCTTTTGTTTATGTTAACATGTTTGACCTTAGCTTGAATATGTTCTCTTAGTCTTGTATTTTGTTTATTTCTCGTTAGCTTCTTATTCGTTATCTGCTCGCTTTTATGTCGAGAGACATAATTCCTGTATAAAGTTAGTAAATGTTTTCCTGTAAATTCTTTGTCGTAATTGATTTTGACGCGTGCGCACACGCCACATATTACATTGGTATATTGTGACAGTCCAATTTTTTATCGGTGTATTCTATATTGCTGTATGTCTAGGTTGTTAGTGTGTTGTTAGATTAGTCGTGGTGATGGTCTGGTAGTGTCAATACGTAGCATCTTGTATGTCAGTGATGTGCTCAGTATCAGAAATAAAATTATTATTATTATTAGATACTAGCTACTGTCGCTCATAAATACAACTCACTCTGTAAGTATAGATTGGCTATTAACATTCAGATCTAAGTATGTCTTCTAACATTGTCATATCACTTTGAGATTGTCATCTATTTATAGCTCTCGTTTTTACAGATGCTTGGTTCCCCGGAGTCTAAACCAGCTTTTCTCTCTGAAAGAAACATTGAGCCGATTATTAAAAATATTGTGCGCAAATTTCCAGTCATCGACACAAAGTCCAACAGTGTAAGTAATTTTTTTGGGGGGGGAGAAGGTCTTTGTAATTTTTTATTATGAGCATAATATTAAGACTTGTCAGTAATTGTTAAAGTCACTGCATTAATCTTAAGTGGCCAATAACAGAAAGTTGTCCTTTTTTTATGAGCAGAAACAATGTTTTAAACATATCCGTTACATTTTGATTGGATCTCACATCGTTAATTTTTCTCAGATGTTCTGCCACATTTGGTGCCAAACTTGTCCTGGTAATTAGGTCATATGGCTCATTTGGCCAGATATTATTATCATTATTATATCATATTTTCAGAGCCAGGTCGCTGCTATACATCAGATTAAGGCTGATGTGACTAGGTCACTGTCCCTCTACTACTATACATTTGTTGACATTCTCGAGTTCCGGGTAAGCATATTTTTTCCATTCTGGGTAGTAATTGTATGAATAAGTACCAAAAATAGTGGTTTTCAACCATTGGTTTATTAATAATATGCTTCAGTCAGACAATACGAACTGATATTCGTGATGTGGGATTAAGATATTGTGAACAAAATTTAATTATTTTCTGTTTTAAATATGGACCCTATGCAGATTGTAATAAAGTACGTATTTAAAGTATTCATAATAGTTAATTATCACAAGGCACCAGTGGATTTTATTATTTACTATAGAACTCATACGGTATCATTTTCCAAAATAGATTAGCCTATGCAAATTGAATATGGTGCAATTAATTGCTGACTAACACAATGACTACCATAAACTATGGCTACTGGTATGTTTTTTATTACCCATAACCATTATACTGTTTATAGCATCTTGTTCTGTTTTCATGTTGTGCTTTATGAATGTCCTATTCTCTACCATTACAATGTTTGCACCTCTGTGGTCTGATTGGTAGCATGTTGAACCACAGATCACTACCATCTGAGTTCGAATCTCGGTGTGGGCATATCGGAAATGTGTTTCATCTTTGACTTCGTTTCATTACCTTTGGAGGTCGCTCGGCCCATTTAGCCTATCATGCGCACAAAAGTGGCCGTAAAACATAAATCATCGTCATCATTACGATGTTTGTTTGTCTTTCTATAATTTGCTGTTGTTTCTATTTACAGGATCATGTCACAGATCTGTTGACGACAATCGATGCCTGTCAGGTTTACTTTGATATTGTACGTGTGTATAAACAGATTAATGAGCGTTTTCTGAAATAGTGTTGATCCTGAAAGGTTTTCACCTGATCGTGAACTCTGTCTGTAATCCATATGTGGTGTTTCCTATTTACAGACTGTCAACTTTGACCTGACGAAGGGTTACCTCGATCTGATTGTCACCTATGTCTCCATAATGATCCTGCTGTCTAGAGTGGAAGATAGAAAAGCCGTTCTTGGTCTGTTCAACTTTGCGCACGAATTACAGAGTGGACGAGTGTAAGGATTAATATATTTCCTCATATTAGTTATTGGGCTGATAGTTTGTTTTATTTGTGTTTTTTGTTTGTTCTAATTCGGTGTTGATGAGGATTTTCATATATCAATTAGAGAACAACTTTGTTCTTTGTTCCCCTGTACAATACCATACCAGTGCAGCGTTGCTTCTACGATGCATTTTTGTGGGATTCCCACAATATTTTAATGTATGGCGCAAAATAAAAATATCCATGCGCCCCACATGGCACAGAATAAAACCCCATGGTGCATTATTGTATGTGTTGTGCACCTTAACAGTCTCCCCATCAGTATTATATTTTGTGTAAATGGTTCCTAGGCAGTTCTGAGTCCTGTGTAGAGGGATCAGTGTTGCTTTTAGGACGCATTTTTGCCAGATTCCCCCAATATTTTAACCTATGGTGTAAAATAAACAAAATCCCTGGGTACCACATGGCGCAAAATTTAATCCCATGACGCAATATTGTAAGTGTTGTGTGCATTAATGATCTGAGTTGTGTGCATTAATGATAAACACCAAATATTTATCATCCGATAGTTTCCTGATCTGAAATAATGCCAAATTCTACTGCTGTAGCCATTTCAAATGTCATATTTATAAATATGTACTCAATATAAGAACCATGCTTGAAGGATGGGAGAGATTTTGGTGGGCTGGTGATCTTGGCTGGTAAATGTCCATTTTGCATTATGATGATTATGTGACTCAAATACTCTCCTGATTGGCCAGTTATCTTTATTTACAGGAAATAAAAGCACGTGATTTTGTTTATATGGTGGATTTATCTGTCCCTCTCCTGTATATTTGATCATTGTTTTGTTTTTTTGCAATATGGATTTCATATATCATATTAACTGTATTCATACTTTACTGAAGGAATTGTATGCAGTTTTTGGTAACTTAATAATTGTGTTTCTGCCTTGATCCTCTGTCCATCTACTGCTGAGTGTGAGAGGCAGTTCTCCTCTATGAATAGCATTAAAACTTTGTTGAGGAACTCCCTTGGCCAGGAAAATCTACATGGTTTGATGCTTATTGCATGTGATGGCCCGCTACCCAAAGAATTTCTTCCAGGCCTATTGAATAGTGGCTGGGTAATGGTGGTCTTCACCTGAATGGGCACAAGAAAAAAATTCCTCGTGTGTTGATGAAAATTAAAACATTAAAATGTTCTGTGGCTGACTTTGACTATGAGTTAGCTGTAAATATGTGGAAGGAGAAAAAACCCATAGAATATATAAAAACAAGTCTCATCAATAACATTTTGAAGCATTTCTGTAGTTTTGGTTTTTCATGTTACAGATATAACTGATATGCATACATTTAGTTATGCTTACACTAAAACTGTGTGTATAAATACTTCAAATAGGATCGAAATGTAATAATTTTCAGTTCAAACAGTTGGTTTTCATGCCAAGTGCCCATGTTACATTAAAATCCCCCACATTTTTTAAACCTAAGGGGGAGCTCCCCCACATAGGCTGGATCCTAGAAGCGACACTGCAGTGTATACTTTCTTGGAGGTATAGTATTTATTTATGGCGTATAATTAGTGTTAAATTTTATAGACTTGATTAAATGTTACATATTATTGGAGTGTGCAGCACCAGTGCCACTTAGGAATTATAAATAAAAAAAGTTATAATTGTATCTGTAATTATAGGTGTACAGGGTTTTTTCTCTGTGTTTTTTGTATCCAATTAAATAATTAAATCTATTTTGTACCAAATTAAAGCACAAATAAAGTAAGTAAATATTATTCCATGAAAATAATAGACATTTTATGTTGTTTTGAGCATCAGTTTTGATCAAAGTTGCTAGCTAATATAGTCACTTGGATTACAGTATGTGGTTTTGCTTTATAAATCATGTGGAAATTTAATAAAAGTGCTCATACATATTATTGTGTGCAAAAAGTATTCGTATAATTATCAGTGAAGTACCTAGCTGATTCGCCAGATGGCATTTCAACACCATGTTATGTAGAATGAAATCAGTGAGTAAAGAAATGATATTTTGGGGAATTTAACTAATTATCAGTTGTGTCATGGTGCCACCGATGCCTTCTCATATTGGAGGTCATCACAAATGATACATCACGAAAGAGAAGAACTGGTAATCTTTTTGTTATGTTTAATCATTTAATGCCTTAGCATTGGAGAAATGTAGACTGCTGTGCTGTATTTTGGTTTTAATATCCCACCAGTAATGGCTACATGTTGATATAAAGGATGATCAAATTGGGAATATATATATATATATATATATATATGAGTGGGTTCTCAAAACATAGGTTACTCGTTTCGATTCAAACTGTTACCTGAAGGTTTCCAGCATTATGCTTTTATCGGTGGGCAAAAAGTTACACACCGCACCCGAATGCCATTTCACTCATCCTTTGGCAGCACTGTACTGTGTTCAGAAACAAATACATGTAGTTAATATTTTTGTCATGTTTCAAAATATATCTGGCATTTAATTTTATACTGACATAAAGACCACATACAAAAATGGAGATTGTATGAAAGCCTGATAATCAAATTTGGGTATGAGTGCTAAATAAAACATTAATTAAAGTTCATAAATTTATAATCGTATAATTGTTGTTAATTACCTTAACTGACAGAAGTGAGCTGTTTATTATCAAATAAATTACTTATTTATTTCAGGGAGTCATCATTTCCTCGTCTTGGACAGATGATTATTGAGTATGATCCTCCAATTAAAAAGCTCTCGGAAGAGTTTATTCCACACTCAAAGGTTTGTTATTGGTCGTGCTTTTTGCAAATTACTATAAAGGCTCTTCACTTATGTAGTCTTTGCTCTTTTTTGTGCAGTTCATCTTGTCCTTCACAGCAAACTCTGGGTTCTAGTCCCAATGTTGCATGTGGCTGTGGGATGTTTCAGTGAAAAATAAAAGACACTGACCTGATCATCTGATTTCTCTGAGCGTCATGTCGTTGGCATTCCCAAGAGACATGAGATGATTAAATACAGGTAACTGTGGTCATCAAACCAAGACCTCAGAATCTGGAGCACTTTAGACTACCAGCATCTGCTACAAGAATCCCCCCCCCCCTCTAGAACAATAATTATTGATTAGATTAAGTTAAAGTTATCTCTAACAGTACAAGTAACATTTATATTAGCCCCTTCCAAGAAATGTTTCCTAATCTTAGTGCATACATATCAACTGTACCAGTGAACCATTTTATAATGACAACTTCTAATAATAGCACCTGAATACCTGTGTGAACTGGTGTCCGTTAGAAAGTCATCCCGAAAACTCGGGTCATCCAGTCAGATACTATTGCATGTGCCTGTTTCTCAGCTCAAGTCATACGATGATTGTACGTTTAGTGTTGCAGCCCCCCACTTTGTGGAATAGGTTACCAGCAGATATTAGAAATGTGTCATCTCTTTTTAATCCATTCTACAAACACACCTGTTCAATGTTACTTTCACAGATAAATAAATGTTTTAAATCTCCTATAGGGTTTTTACAGACATTTTATTTGTGGTATTATTATATTACATATTATTTGCCTTTGAATGGCTCCTGCTAGTAACGGCGCTTTATGGAATATATTATTATTATGTATTTTAGATGTTTAACATTATATTTATCACAGATATTTCATAACGTGCGCAGTATTTAGGGTTAGCCAGCAGATGTAATGCAGAAAACATTAGTTAGAATATACACATCTATTGGTTTTACTCTACAATATCAATTAAACCAGAGAAGAATAAAACAATTCTAAATTAAACACATCAGCTGAAGACTGAGTGATATTTATTCCCTTAAAACAGGTGATGAGCTACAATATTCGCGATCTAGGATTTAAGCCGAAGTTTGTAATTTTTCACTCTTTTTAGACAGCCTTTGCATGATAATGTAATTTTGTACACAACATCACAGATTTTGGTGTGTTTGTGATGTATGTTAGACTTATTCCTTGGAGATATAGGTTGTTAAGCCTGTATTAAGTCAGTTGTTCTATGATAGTTACATCAGGTCACCTGTGTGCCTCTGAGCCATGGAGAGCACAAATTTACTAGTCTCAGTCTGCTGATAGAATATCGACATCCTGACTATGGTCAACACTGTTATTGTTGTGTAAACCTGCTGGTATGGAAAGTTTTCTGGCAGATCACAGCTGCTTGTGGTATGAGAGGTTATAAACATATGCCCTTTGATGGGTATATTCATGCGATGTTGTCTAAAATATTGCCTGAAATTCCGAACCCGTGTTAATGGCAGCTCTAAAAGTGGTCCTTAATTCATCTTGATAGAATGTGGATAATTTTGTGTAATTCTACGATTTGTTCTCGTCTTATTCTGTTTTAGTGTCTGATGGAGGCTCTGTTGTCTCTGAGAAACATCTATCACACGCGAGCGCTGAAGGCTGAAGATTGGCGGGCGGCTCAGATGTTAAGCTTACTGTCAGACTCATCTAAGATTATGTCTACAGCCCGCAGTGACACAGTTTGTATTGTTTTAATTGATCTGTGCACTCACACGTACTCACACACATACACCACACACACACACACAGACAATAATATATATATATATATATATATATATATATATATATAGAACACAACAGTCTTTCTATAAAGTAAAAGCTCATGGAATTGAAATTGAAATGACCTGAGAAAGCCTGTAGAATAATCATGAGTTTAGTGATAAAAATGGAAAACATTTCTGTGGTGTACATAATTCATGTGTAATTGATGTATTACATATTTATATTGTGACTTACTGTCTAGTCGCCTCTCTAGATGTTCTGTCGTCTAGTTATGCAGCAGTTATATCAAGTATGAATGGTGTGATGGGTCCTTTGGGGTGTCATCATCATCTTCGTCATCTTCGTTGTCTTTACCCTGTCTATTGCCCAGCTCTTCACTTGTGTTTATTATCACTTTATTAAGTGGGATGCTGTCGTCCCAAATTTTTCTCCAACTGTTGCATAACTTCCACACAACAATGAAACTTCATCTCCGAGCGAATGCACTTTGGTGATGATTTCAATCTATTCCTGTTTCTAACACACCCATCTTTCATCAAAGATGATAGAGAGCAAGTGGATAATTTACGGTCAGCGGCTCTGTCTGCCTTTTGATCTTTTTTCAGAAACTTTGTCCAAGATTGTGCGGTTTGATATCATCAGACGTGCTTCAGTATTTCATGGATGAGAGTTTTCCGTTTTTTACCAGATTTCCTAAAGTAACGATTTTGGAAATTTGGAGTGGAGTTTAATCAAATTTCTCTTGCAAAAACATGTTTTATCCCCCCTCAGGCAGTCTCAGATTGGTATTAATACTAAGCGATATACTAATACTAAGCGTAATTTCAATGAGACGGATGCTGGCATTTATAGATAACTTATTAGCATGTAACTATTTGAGGCTAACTAAAAAACACGATAGCCCCACATTCAGTTCGTCTCAGTCAGGATGGGAGTAAATGAGTCTCTGGTCTGGCGTAATAATATCCCTTGACTTCATAGCCTTTTCAATTAGGGGCACAGTAATTTAATGTGCTTTCATGCTATTATAAAGATTATCCAGTTAAGGCTGAGCACTAGTCCGTTATCATTAGCTAATCTATTATACATTTCAGATGCCTTGTGAATATTTGTCGCTGGATGTGATAGAGAGATGGATAACGAGTAAGTTTGACCTGTCCTGTTTATGTCAGATAATACGTTCTAATAATGTAGCCATTATACTGCACTGAGATGGACATCATTCTGTTTTTTATTGGACAGTGGGATTGGTGAGGACAAATATTTAAGTTCAAGGCTGGTTTTACAAAAAAAAATTAATTCTTTTTATTACTGTTTTATTTTGCTTTAGATATTAAGGTTATAAAAATTATCAATTTACACTACTGTAGTCAAGTTAAAGTGAAATTTAAAAACAAGGGATGCATGTAATTTTTGGCAGTTCCCAGTGGAATAAGTTGAAGGATCCTGTTACGGATCTGACAAAGTAAATGCCATTTTACACGCAATCAGTTAGTCCATCTTCATTTCATATTTTCAGGACTAACACAGCTATACTCACAGATGTCATAAATAATGTTAAAATATGTAAACGATCACCCACATATTAAATAATCCAGTTCAAAGTGCTGATCAGTCGACTTTTAATGGCCTGTGAAGCTAAACAGAGACCGGAAGCTCCTGAATACTGATGTCACTCGAGCATATCCAGTTGACCTGAAGCTAGAGTCCATACAAAAGCATATAAACAAGTGTGAGCAAAGAATTACTACAGAACTAAATAGCAATATCTTGTTAATGAATGATATACAACCATATCAGTTTGAGCCAGAAGGAACCTGATAAGAGAAAGATGATTCAAAATGGTTCAGAAATTAATGCTCAAGAGAAACTATAATCTGTGTCAGTCTAGACAGTGCCCATGTGATGTCAGAGCATTTCAGTTTTCTCCTTCCCGCCCACGAATCTGGCTTCCGGTGCAGCTGTAATGGTGGCCCTCCAGTAATTTGGAATATTTCCCTATACCTATGATATCAGGTATATTTTGTTATTATTATTGTGGAATATTTGGTTACTGTTCTAAGCATTACATATTTGTTTTAAGGGTGGACTGTCTATTTAAGCAGGTAGAAGTTTTCCAATGATCAGTAATCCAATGTTTATTTTTAAAGGTCTGTAATGTTTTTTGGAAAACTGGCTCTGATCCCGTTAATCTGATTTGGGGTACTGAATGATAGTATCAGCATTATGTGTGTATAGACCTACATAATTAAGAAACCACCTTTGTTCCGAGATCACCAAAAACTGGTGTCCCCCCTCCCCCCCATTTTTAACAATCATCTATCATAAATAACTTGCAGTAAACAACCACCAGTGTCTAGGAGTCCAAAAACTTGGCTTCACCAACAATGGTTTGATGTGTACATTTTTGTTAAACATACGTTACTTACATTTCCGTTGAGTTACTCAGTGTGCCACTTTTGGAGATCATTGTAATTGTCAGAATATCATGGAAAGCTATTGATATCTTTGAAGAACTGCGTATAAATCTCCAGTTGTGTTTGTTCAGCTCTGATAGTGCTGCGTCAACAGTACTGTGCTGCAAACGTCCAGGTGTAGGTTCAAAATGAACCAAAGTGCCTGTGTTACTGTTAGAAGCTACTCCTTGACCTTTTGACCAAGGGATGACCACTGCTGGAGCTAAATAAATCAATAGGATTTTAGTTCGGTGAGTTATGTTATTGATAGATGTTTGTTTCTTATGTCAGATGAAAATGATAATGTGTGAATTACATCGATAGACTGGAAGAGTGGATAGTATTAAAATTGTGGACGGAGTTAACCTACTCTGGAACGGCCTGATTTCATTAAGTGTCATCTGCTTGCCAAAGTATTGATTTCTGTGCTGATTATCTTGTCTTCACGATTTAAACTTACATGATTTAAACTTACACAACCCCCTCCCCCCCAAAAAAAACCAACAAGGGACCAGTATAACCCCAATAAACATGGAAACTAATTAATATTATGATAATATTACGTAAAGACCGACGCTGAAATTAATACCTTGTGATGTAGTCATCTTCCTCATTGAAGTTGACCAATCAGCTTCTTGATCAAATGTTTTCTGTTTTGATCCACTTGCTGGTTGTTTGGCTGGAAAAACCTACTGATTTTGGATTATAGTACTATTTCTATAATATAATTATAATTCATTATTTGGATAATATTATAAGCGGTGATATTTAGAGGTACTTTATGAAGTTGCTAAATCTTCAGATTTAGTCACGCTACAATATTGGCGTTATCTAAGCGATGGACAATGAAGTTGTCTTGAAGAAATATCAATTCTTTAACCGTACACATCATTAATGTTTTAATCCAGAATTAGTTGTCTCTCTGGCCAGTGGTGTCGGTTTATGTCTGTAATTTGATGAATAAAACATGAGGATGTATGTTTACACCTTATTGGTCGTGAAATATATCAAACAGCTTTAGGTATCAATATTAGACACTGTTTCCTATAGATTTAATTGAAATAGTAACCAATCAAATTGCACAGTTAAGTCACCAAACTAATGGCCAAAGCAGACCAATTCTATATACTTGCCATATAATTAGGGCTCCTTAAGGCAGTTAATATCAATCCTCTTACAAATGTCATTATCAGAACTCCGTGTGTTACTCTCAAGCACCATAATTGTAGGTGATTTACCTTTTTAGAATTTTGTTGCACAATGACTTGGGGACTAATGAGGCATTACACACGCCTCGCCATGAAAAGTCGCTGCTCTGAATTCAGTATGCTCATGAATTGTCTCGAGTTTGAATTCACTCTTCACGATTCTCTGTGACAGCACCTTATTCCACACTGCTAAAACACACACACATACAGCCAGACACACACATACAGACAGACAGACAGACACAGAGATATATAGAGATAGAGACATGATTAAAGAGAAGAGGGTTTTGTGTTGTATTTTTCAGTTGGTTTCCTTTTGTGTCATCAGCATCTTATACAAAACGAGACAGCACGAGAATTGTGGGAGAAATCCTTACAGAATAACTACATTACTCTGTTGTGTCGAGATGAAGTACTTCACACACATCTCTATATCATCAGCTTCTTTGAGACCATTAAAGGGTAACTACCTCTGTGTGTGTGTGTGTGTGTGTGAGAGAGAGAGCTTTCCCTTGCAGTTTTCTTTAATGTTCTTTTGAAAAAATCAACAGACATCTGAACGTTTAAACATACACATTAGTAGAGGGTTAGTAGCAGTTTTTCAAAATGTTGAAATTTGTTGGTTTCTTGAAAAGCTATGGCAAGGTTCTTAACTATAGTTCTTCATTGAAAAGACGTTGAAAAACGGGCTATTGATTGAAAATATATTGTTTCTTTGTTTACTGTCCTCCGAAAGTGTCAACAGAATGATTCCTTTACTTGTGATTTATAATTTAAGATAAATGCTTGATCAGAAATCTTTTTAAAGTTTGCGATACTCCTATCAGGATATGATCAGTGCCATTTACAGAATCACTCTATAACTCGGATTCTGGTTGAAGATTGTAGCTTACCATGGGTTTATTAGTGATGGCCTTTATTATATATTAATTGATGATGCTGAAATATGAACTCGCTATCTATCATAGATCACAATGACTGGCTTGTGATGGGTTGAATTTAACAATACCTCATTCTCTCTCTCTGTGTGTGTGTGTGTGTGTGTGTGTTGTATGTGAAATGCCTTCACTTGTATTTGAATACTTGTTTGATTGTGTGATAATATGATATTAGATTAGTTATTGAAATCCACTTTTATGAGGACCAGTAATTTTTTATCCTGAACACAGATTGGTCTGTTGACTTCATGCAAATACAAATCGGGTAAAAATGTAAATTTCAGATTTATTAGGTTCATTTTTCCATAATTAACCTTATATAGACAAAGTTTGTTTGACTATGTGTATCATATTAATTATTACATTTGGCAATGCAGACATTAGCTATGAAATTCTCTTGTCTATCCATGGTTTTATTAACCATTTCACTGCCATATTTGGCTGTCACACACTGGTTATAATATTAATGCCACCTAG
This sequence comes from Paralvinella palmiformis, assembly GCA_025642065.1. Taxonomy (NCBI): domain Eukaryota; kingdom Metazoa; phylum Annelida; class Polychaeta; order Terebellida; family Alvinellidae; genus Paralvinella; species Paralvinella palmiformis. Next base: position 172,509 of record JAODUP010000308.1, on the reverse strand, counting down.
AGGGTTAATATTTTCACATAGTTAGAACACAAGCACAGCTAGTAATGCACTCCTACAGACTCATTTCCCTGTGTTACATATAACTGTGGGATGTTACATCCACTAATACATAGGAGAGTAGCTGGCCTTATGCGGGTTTTGGAGTTTAAAATTGGACTGCTGTGTCCTTGCGCTTGATGTGAGAGATGAATAAATGGAGTTAACATCAAATGGACTCGTGGCGCCAATGTTGTGTTAAGATTTACTCATTCGGATACTCACCGCAGTATAGTTGACACAAATGAAGATGGTTGTCCTTGACTGTATTTGTTGTGTTTTTATTATAACAGTTACAGCAAACGAGTTGCTGAAGTGAAGGAATGGTATCAGCAGACTGTGACTAATGCGTGAGTAAACATTTAACGTTTTTCAGTTTAAATTTTCCTGAGTGTATGCACACGTGCCCGTACATGATTTTCGAGCCAGTAGTGCTTGCCAAATGGTCGTGTTAAATTACAGTCCCCCAACGTTTTAAAACTTAAAGGGAAGCTCCCTCACATTGGCTAAATCCTAGAAGCAGCATTGTGTCTATTGTACTAAGTGTAAGTATGTTGGTATTTTGTAAAGGATTATTCAGCTATCTCTTGCTCGGTGTACACCCATTCTTATTGTTTTTCAGCCAGCTCTCTCTTAATATATATATATATATATATATATATATATATATATATAAAACTTCTCTCTCGTGACCATTATTTTGTCCATTTCCTGTTACAAATAATATATCTGTTTGTTTTATTGCCATATTTTAGGCCAAAGGTACACAGAGAGAAGCGTAAGTTTTTGCGATCATCTCTCAAAGAGCTGACTACAATATTCACAGATCAGCCTGGTCTTCTTGGACCTAAGGTGGGTTATGATGGTATATTTGAATATCGTAATATTTCTTCCCCAACTGTCTCATAATGTTAATGATTGGTGTAAATATTAATACACACCTGAAATTGGTTTATGTACTAACTCACTTTGGAAGTGTGTGTGTTTTAGTGTGTGTAAGTGTGTGTGTTTTAGTGTGTGTGTTTGTGTGTGTGTGTGTGTGTGTGTGTGTGTGATTCCTGTACTAGATGTGACATAAGGTATCATATATAACTGAGGCATAATAATTATTACTGTGTTTATCTCTAGGCTCTCTATGTCTTTATTGGGCTGTCTTTGGCACGAGACGAATTCCACTGGCTACTGCGTCACATCAATAACCCTCCTCCAAAAAAGGCAAACGTTAAATATCATGCCGAGGACTTCAATGATAGGTTGGTGTCTTCTACAAAGATAATATAAATATGTTTTTTTAATATATGGTCTGTAATTTACTGCTTCACCACCGGGTACTAATTCTAAATAAATTGCGAATTTACAATAAATGGCATATTTGGTGGAGAAAACTTTGCCAGTAGTCTGATTGGATGAAAAACTCCTGCTATATTGCTACAGCCAGGATTCAAACCTCCAACCTCCCGTACATCAAGACCACAAATAAGAAAGTCCCATGCTATTACCCACTAGCCCAAACATGTGAAGTAGGATTTAAAGATATTTAAAAAAAAGGCTAGTGATGGCTGTAGACTTTTGTTTGGCTGATCTATCAACAAAGCATTATAAGATGATGATCTTATCAGCTGTCCATTGGAAGGTGACAGTGTTGTCAATCAACACCGTAGCAGCCAGTGTTTTAGGAAAAGAATGCACTGGCGTCAACGAAACGAGCATTTTCTAAACTCAATCCACCTTGTCTTGTGGGTTTATCTAGGAATGGATTGATCTAATGTCAGTCTCGGTCCACAAAAACAATATTTATTTACAACAAAAAGAAACTGGGTCCTAAACTTTTCTGTGTCATTTTTTGGGCTAATATGTATTCTGTGTGGTGCTGAGCTGGAATTGTACTCAGCATTAATGAATGTGCACATACATAAAACTGTCTATTATATTTCTGCGATATACAATACATTGGTGATATGGGGAATGAGGTGGATAGAAGATATATTATCGATATAATGTCAGATTTACATAATCCTGTAGGCATGCCATAATGATAATGTATGATATGATTATTTAATAATAAAATTAATAATTTTATTGGTTAGCCCACTTAGAGCCTGTTGTATGTATGTAAGCTGACCGGTTGTTTGTTATCCAAAACAGACAGATACCAGAGTTAATGTTTCACTTGGAAGAGTTACGAGCTCTAGTCAGAAAGTATAACCAGGTGATGCAAAGGTACTTTGTACAGTATCTCTCTGGATATGATGCTGCTCTGCTGAATCACCTTGTACAGGTAATAATAATAGATCAGGCAAACATATGGACAGACAGACACACACCCACACACACACATTGGTATTGCACAAGTTCATCGAAGTAGTCTGTTGCTAATATTTGTCAATAATGAAGCTAGTTTAAGCTCCTAACCCGAGATATATATTTCCCTTGCTATAAGTTTCCTTTAAGTTTAAAATATGGTTAGATATATCAGTGTTTTATTTGTCGGTGTCAGTAACACAATAATAACAAATGATTAAAATAATCCTTCTTGTTGACATTTAGATTTTTACTTAGAATGGTCAAAGTTATAAGTACCACCAATATTGTAGTTGGGTTAATAATAGGATGTAATAACCAAAGTTAATGAAATGTCTGGTGGCATATGTTAGATGCTGAGGTTTATAATACTGATTGGATATAACATTTAAATGGTCAGCTTAATCACTCCATACACCATATAAAGCACCGGGATAATGGACAAACTAGTGCTTGACAGTAACAGTTGTAGAGCTAACTGTAAGCAGTGGCATGTGTTAATTTGTTTAAATTTGTATATTTTCATTTGGATCAATATTTTTATCCACTGTGACATTTATCATATTACTTGACAAAAGCTTATTTTAATTTCATTTCTTTATATGTATATATGTGTGTGTGTGTGTGTGTGTGTGCTGTCTCTGTCTCTCTCTCTCTCTCTCTCTCTCTCTCTCTCTATATATATATATATATATATATATATATATATATATATATATAATTTATTTGATTAATTTTTTCCTCAGGATTTAAATGTTTGCCCAGAGGATGAGTCCATGATCCTGTCATCATTTTACAACACAATAGCTTCATTATCTGTCAAACAAGGTATGTATTGTAATGTTTATTAAAAGCTGATTGACTCCTCTATCCACAGACTGTGATGAATGAATTGAAGAAGTAAAAGGAATACTCAGAAAGGATTCTACATGAACTGATATATCTCATGAGAATATTGTATTGTCAAGAGAGCTCTGACAAGCTATTACTGACCCCATTAAATGTGTTAGTAGTGGACCAACCAGTGTTTGTAATGTTTTTGTGAAATTATTTTAAAATTTAATAGTTTGTAACATTCCTCTTGCCCAGTCCTGAATGTTGTCTGTGATGGCTGTTAAAAGAATAATAACACACGCTGTCTGTACACGTTTACCTTTTTGTTTCTGAACAATTTAATCCCTGGTCGATTATTGTGTCGTGAATTCATTTAAGGAAATGAGGACTTCAAAGCTTCTGTTATTAAACATTGCTGAGGTTTTCCGACCCACTCAGTTTCTTTCAAAAGAAAAAAAATAGCGGAATTTCTTACCGAGGAGTAAGCAAAGTGTACAGGAGCTAAATTCTAAATTAACATGACAAACTCGACTTTATTTAAATTATGATCATAGTTGCATTCATAATGTAGTATTCAATATTTCCCTTAGCTTAAAGAATTTCCTTTGTCTGGTATGTCTCCTTTATTTCTATCACTGTACAGCACCTTTGAATGGATCCTACTAACAAAGTTGCTTTAATAAATGTACATTATTATTATTTTCCATATTGAAAAATAGGTATTTCTATTTCCTGTGTTGGAATAAAAGACTAATGTTTAAATGCATTTTACTAAATAATAACTGGGCCCATAGTCAGTATTCATGACTAGCGAAATAAACTATTCATTTGAGTTTAACCCACAGAGCGAACCATGACCAGTTATTATTGGCTGAATACATTATTTTGTAATTAATACCATCATTGTTGTTATCTCTTTTGGGTCTTGTTTATTATGTTATGATGTCGATTTTATCTTGTCTTATCTAGTTGAAGAGAATCAATTATTCGACTTCAGCGGCCTTAGATTGGACTGGTTCAGATTGCAGGTGAGTTGATCATAGTTTTAATGCACCCACACACACACACACCAGTTAGTCCTACATTTTGACAATAACATGCATGTCTGTTTATGCTACTGTATACTACTTTATAATAAATAATGTTCAGTAACATTGTTATCTACCAACTCCACCCATCGCTCCATCCTAGTTATGGCCACATATGTCATTGAGATTCACCCACATGAGTATTATTAACATTAATTACTAATTTGAAGTGTTTGATATAATAGGGGCTGTTTAAATAATAACAAATACATAAACTAGTGGAAGACAAACGTGTCTACGCATATCACCACCCACCCCCTTTCTCCCCTATTAGTGCCAACATACCAGGGTTCCCACACGTCCTGGAAAACGTTGGAAATGTCCTTGAATTTTACAAAATCAGGAAAAAAATATTGCCTGTGAAAAAATCCACTTAGAACAAAAAAGCCTGTCAATAAATCTTACGCCTGTAGAAGAAAACCTTGATTGTAGAAGAAAAAGACTACCAATACATAGTCTTGATATCCTGTTTTAGTTAAAAATTAAATAAAAGTGGGTGGATCAAACAGCTAGAAGGGGTAAAGTGAAGGCTGTACCATAAAAATGCAATAATCAAGCATAAAGATGATATGCTTTTTGCAGATATCTTGATTTATTACCTTTAAATCTTGTATTCTTTGTCCTGGAAAATTGTAATTTTGTTCTGAAAAATATTATTTCCTTTGCCGAGGGAACCATTCATACACAGGGAGACCTTAAGAAAAATGTGATGTTGCTAAATAGGCCATTAAAGGAATTATTCTAAAAACAGAAGATAACTAAACTGAATGATTTAATGTATTTGTTAACCCCTCCATTGGGTGCGGGGGGAAGAAACTACATAAAACCACCCTCTAGTTGGGTATTGGGGGACAGCCACTTCATTAGACCAACTTTCGTATTGGGTTTTGGGAGGACGGCCAGTTTATTAGATCACCTCCATGTTAGGTGTTTGGGGACATCCACTTCATTAGACTATCATCATGTTGGGTGACAACCACGTCATTGGACTACCTCCTTGTTGGGTGTTGGGGAAAAACCAATTCATCAAACCACCTCCTCCAAGTTGGGTATGCAGGAAATCTGATTTTGTTTGAAAAATGTTTTATTTTCAGTTGAGGAAGAAGTAATTATTACTATAATATTATATATTTAATTTATATTTTTATCTGAAGCATCATGTTACAGATGTTTATTACATGTGCCATGTTTATCGAATATGTAGATTGTTGACTGATTGGATGGTATTCTTGTCTGACCTGATCTGACCCATTTTGTGGATCTTCGACTTTTAACGCATTACTGGCACATAGTTATTCATAATTGGAAAGCGTACTGAATTTCCCCATAATGGATTGAGGTCATGAGATAAGGACGCCGGAGAATTAGCTAGTTTGTATAATATGTAGCCATAACATGACTAAAGTAGTATGTTTTGGCGAGAATGAGGATGTCTGCTAATTACGAGCTAATTTCCATCTTGTCCCTTTACTACGACCATTGTAGGCTTACACTAGCATGGCCAAGGTTTGTTGGATGTTGCATGTTGTTGTAGTTTAGTATCTGTGTTGTTGTATGTTGTTCGGTTGTTGTTGCCTTACTGTTGTTGTTGTGTGTTTTTTTGTTTGTTTTTTGCATGCCACAAATGTTTTTCTGTTATGGCACCATAATCTTGCTGCAATTAAAGGAGTTCATACACGGATACTGTGCCATCTTAAAATAGGCAATAAAAATGTAAATGTTGTTAAAATCAACTGAAAATATGAACTTAAGATGAATATAACAGACAGATCAAAATGGATCATGAACGCAGAAAGAAAATGTAAATTAATCCAAATGTGCTACTTAGTTAGTTAGTTACTTAGTTAGTTCAAGAGTATAATCTCTCCGGGCAAGTTGGTCACTCCGCCTCAGCTGTATTGCTCAGCTTTCTCTGGAACTCCTCATAGATGTAATGGAGTTTGTGTCGGTTTCGATTGTGTATCCTGGCATTTTGGTTTGTCTGGGATGTTTTGCAGGTATTTATCAAGTCTGTGCTTGAAACTGGTCATGGAGCATCCTGTCTGGCCACGGATATTTACTGGAAAGCTGTTGAAAAGCTGTGGACCCCTAATTTGAAGGCTCCCTTCTCCGATTGCCCTAATTTTACTAGATGAACACTGTTTTATTTGGGACTTGGCACAGGCTTGTTAATGTGTATGATTTTATTCCAAATGTTTAGGGCAATTCCTTCTTATTTGGATGGGTATCTTAGACAAGTGAATTATGGCACCCAATGGTTTTCTCAGAATGTTCTAATTTTTCTTCAGTATCATATACTAGGAGAATGGATATGAAATTGTTTCTCACAAGGGATAGATAAGCTGAACACATTCATACAGCTTTGATCTGGTTAAAGTGTTGGTTGTGTTCCAATAAATTTGTCTCACACTCGGAAAAGGTGTCTCTTCGACATCAGCTATCATTTGTGAGGCGTTGTAGTTAAGTAGGTGGTGTGGGACATCATAATACAATAACTTACTAGTTCAAATCGCAGTCAAGGTCTGTGTGTTCAGCTTTATTGTTCACCAGTTAACACAGTCAGAGAATGAGTACCAGATTATTGTCAATGACAGCAAACAATAGTATGCTCTTGAAGTAGCCTGATATTGATGCCATTAGAGATCTCAGATCTGCGAGATAGTGTAGCGTGTTTATCATTATGGTAATAATATATTCATACTATAACTTGTTATTCTTCACCTAAACCTATTGGCACAGTTGGTAGTGTGCTGCTCTCTTTGTCGTTTGGTCAAATCTTATTGTTGTTTGTGGGATGTTTATCTACGCCAATGTTTATTCATTTCTGTGGTGATTTACTGTTATCTCACCATTATATCTGTATTGTTTGCCTTGAGCTGACACGATTGCTGTTGTGTGTGTGCGTGCATGGGTGCGCAAGCGTGTGTGCATGCTTGTAACAATTAGCTGAAATTTTAGATACTGGAGCACTAACATATCCCTATTAATTTTTTCCCTTTTTAATCTATTGGTAATTCTATTCATACCATAAAGTGTTATATTCACACACACACACACAGAGAGGGAGGGAGAGAGAGAGAGTGACACAGAGAGAGAGAGGATAATATGCATGTATCTGATGTGTGTTATATGTTATGCAAATGTGTCATTTTATTTACGTATATGCTAGTTAGTAGTGTGTTATATATTGTGTGTATGAACAGCTACACTGTAGTAGTATAACAAATACAAACAAACTAATACAATGTATACAATCATATAATACGTATATGTAGACTAGGTCATCTTTTATTTAACACCATCTAATGGCCCATTAAATTTACTGTCTGCCTAAATATGTCCATAAAGCAACAACATTTAAATTGTTGTTTAAAAAAAGATTTATATGATACTTCCAAAGTTTAAAAAAACTGTATTTAAAATTTTTTAAGATCAACTCCAAATTCTACTGTAGTTTTGTTTAGTATTTGAATGGTAGACTGTTTATAATAACAGGAAGGAGGATTTTTGTAATGTATGGAAAGAAATCTTTGGGAGCATCAGAATCAGCTCAGAATGTGAAATAAGTAACCTGTTTATATTACACTTGCAGCTAATAAAAAACAAATATTTTGTATGATTCTCAAAATTCAGTTATTTAAATTAGTCTATAATATCTGTAATCCAGTTTGTATTATGTATAATGTGTGTTCATGCTATTCTAGCCAGAATATGTTTTAATTCTGTTTTCAATGTATTATTTTATAACTCCCCCTTCGTATTACTCCTGACACCAGACTAAGCATTTCCAAAGCATAGACAATGTTTTATTGGGTACATTTAACTGTTCATGTTGTTCGTGTTTTTGTTTTCTGGTCTGGGTGGTTTGTTGTTTGAGAAGAGGCAGTTTATTTTATTATTGACATGGTTACTTGACGATGCTTTGTGTTCACTTTCCAGGCTTACAGCAGTGTCAATAAGGCAGGGCTAGTCATCAAAGACCATCATTCTTTGGCTAAACACATCAACACTATAGTCTTCCATACTAAGATGGTTGATTATCTGGACGAGATGCTTATAGAGACATCAGATCTCTCTATATACTGGTAAGTTATGACTGTGTGTGTGTGTGTGTGTGTGTGTGTGTGTGTAGGGAGGAATGTATGTGATTTTTCCCTGATTTAATTTCCACAATTCTGTTTCAGTTTCTATACCACTATATTTGAGAACCAGTTCAAACAATGTATGGAGTTTCCAGCTCAACACAGATATAGCATCGCCTTCCCAATGGTTTGTGCTCACTTCATGCAAGCTACTCATGAACTCTGTCCTGAAGAGGTCAGTATAGACAGATAAACATAGATGGCAAAACACACACACACTTAAATATAATTTTTTAAAGAAAGATTAAAGGATTTCTTTGCCTTAAAACACCAGCAGAATTTTGAAACCAGCATCTGTGATCTTTTGTCATCCATTAAGCTAATATTAGTTAATGTTCATACCTAAAGTAGAGATGAAGTACCAAATCTGTTATCTGAGTTAAAAAGGATAGCAAAAGGACAGTTATCATTAAACAGTTTGGTTTATCTCACAGTTCGCTATCTAGGTCACAGTAGGTGGCTCGTTTTGGCTATGTAAAATAAATGTTAACAAATTTGTTCTTTGATTTCTTTATTTGTTGTCAGACTAACATCTAACAATTCTGTAAATCTAACAACCAGAAGGATATCACAATACAGTGTGCTGTTTACATTTGATTATCACCATCTCTTTGTTATCTCAAGATAATGCTCATTCCATTTATTTTGGCAAATTTTAACTATCACAAACTATCATAAGCTTTTTGTGTGTGTGTGTGTGTGTGTGTGTGGATTACCCATTGATCATTCTCTGCTAAGATATAATTATTCCGTCACCCCATACACACATATAATGACCAGCTCTGTATATTGTTTACCATTTTAGCGTCACTCTATTGGTACGACAAGTGTTCAATATGCACATTGGTTCTTAAAAGAAATGTCTGAAGAAGTGAACCAAGTGATTACCGCCATCTGTGAGGAGCAGAGTATGTTGGCTGACAAGGTCAGTGTTATGTAGAATTATGTTGTTAACGTTATTGGCTAATGTTAGGACCATTTGAAATGGCATTATAGGTTAGTTGATCGCCTCAGGGTGAAATATTATATATATGAAATACTGTTATTATATTATTTATAACCTGATAATGTGACAGATTTTTAAAAGACAGTTTTAGAGTTGGGGCATTCCAGATAAAACATTAATAATTATATCTGTAGATGATCATTGATAATTGTCTGTGCGTGCAAGTAAATATTAATGTTTAAAAAATTTATGACATTATCCTTCAACACATAGCAGCTATTGACAGTGATTGCTGATATAGGTTTTCTTTTTTGCCCCATGACTTTTAACCACTGAGATGGTAGTGTTCCTTAACATACTCTTATTTTGAATTATGGGAAAGTTCACCTACAGTGATCTCACTTCTGGCTACATTGTGTGTGTGTGTGTGTGTGTATGTGTGCATTATCCATTGTGTGTGTGTGTTAACCACAACGCCAAATTGGTCCAGTATTAGTTAATTATTGCCTAACTTTATCATAACAGGTCATTAATTTTTATTACCAGGTAATTAAAGCTATTTGCCTGTGTCCATCTTCGTCTTGGTGTTATTATCTACTTCATCCAGTCTATTGTATGATATTAATAAGATATATATAACAGGTGTCTAATGGTGTGTGTGTGTGTGGCTGTCCAGTTATAAACAGGTGTCTAATGCTGTGTGTGTGGCTGGCCAGTTATAAACAGGTGTCTAATGCTGTGTGTGTGGCTGTCCAGTTATAAACAGGTGTCTAATGCTGTGTGTGTGGCTGTCCAGTTATAAACAGGTGTCTAATGCTGTGTGTGTGGCTGTCCAGTTTTAAACAGGCGTCTAATCCTGTGTGTGTGTGGCTGTCCAGTTATAAACAGGTTTCTAATGCTGCGTGTTTGACCCTCCAGTTATAAACAGGTTTCTAATGCTGTGTGTGTGGCTGTCCAGTTATAAACAGGTGTCTAATGCTGTGTGTGTAGCTGTCCAGTTATAAACAGGTGTCTAATGCTGTGTGTGTGGCTGTCCAGTTATAAACAGGTGTCTAATGCTGTGTGTGTGGCTGTCCAGTTATAAACAGGTGTCTAATGCTGTGTGTGTGTGGCTGTCCAGTTATAAACAGGTGTCTAATGCTGTGTGTGTGGCTGTCCAGTTATAAACAGGTGTCTAATGCTGTGTGTGTGGCTGTTCAGCTTTAAACAGGCATCTAATCCTGTGTGTGACCCTCCAGTTATAAACAGGTTTCTATTGAATTCCTTGTGATTAACTTTGATCACATTTTATGACACCTATAATGTCAAGTGACCGAGGACACTCCAGTAATACTCCACTACAAACCTCCAGGTCGTGAGTTTGAATCTGGCTCAGACCCATGTTTGTGGGATGTCTTTCCCTAAGGAATGACCCCTCACCCGCATGTACCAGCTATGATTAGTGTCAATGCTAAGCAGCTCAACTCAACTCCAATCAACATCAGATGATATAAGCTGATAGTGAACTGAATCACTTGATTAAGTCAAATTATTTGTCTGTTCGTAGGCTGCACCTTACATGCATTTTAGGTCTGGAGTACCAAGAAATAAGCTCCAATTAAACCAAGTTTGATTAAACAATTTATCAGGAAATTGTGGGACTAATATAACCTATGCTGTTTTCCTACTGGCCCCTAAAAAGTAGGCATAATCACTCAAATTTGAATGAATGTGGTTGGTCTGTGTTTCGCCAATAAAGGGTTACATACCCAAGGATTTCTCTGTACTACATAGATTATTATTAATAGATAATCATATAATGATTTACTATTTTAGCTCCTGCCAAAAAACTGTGCTGCTCAAATAGCACAGAATGTTAACAGAAAAAAGAACAAGGACAGGAAAAATAAACTGATACAAGAACCAGAGAAGCCAGGAGTTGAGAGTTTACGTAAGCACAGAGAGGAGTTTACCAGGTGTGTGTGTGGTTTACTTCGTGTAAGCTATGTTTACTTACCAAGGTCTGGGCTCTCTAGCAATATGTTGTTATGGTAAATAAAAAACCATAATCATAATAATGTCTTTATTGTAAATGATTTATCATATAAAGAAGTAATTAATTATGCATATGTGTATGTATATATATATATATATATATATATAATATATATGTGTGTGTGTGTTTTGTTTATATTTATATACAGAATGGATAAACTACATATGGCACTAACAGAGTTGTGTTTTGCCATCAATTACTGCGGCGTCATAACAGTTTGGGAACACGGATTTGTGCCACGGGAGTTCTTCACACAACAGCTGGAAATAAGATTTAACAAGTTAGTAGCTCTAAAACACATTAGCACACACAGAGTCCACTAATTTACCACTCGCCCATTTTGTCCATAACTAGCTATTTCTTTGAATATAAATATCATTGAATAAACTTCTGAAATTATTTGTTCATATCTGATAATGTGCCTCTGTCTGTAGAATGTACTGTTTAAATTTATTGTTGAAGTTTTTTTATGATGTTCCAGTTAATTAGTGTATTAAAATTAATTATATTACATCAGAGCTTTGGTTGGTATGATGATGTATAATCCTGAAACTGGAGAGATAGCTAAACCTTCAGAGCTTCTAAATAGTGTTCGAGCTATAATGAATGTCCTGCAGAGTATTGAGAACTATGGTAAGTACGTAAGGCATGTGCACACGTGCACACACACACACACACACATACTCACACTAGGTTATAACTCCATAAGTAGTAAAGTTCGACTCTCGGCGTGGGCATATCTGAAAAGTGTTTCATCTTTGTCTTCGCTTCATTACCTTTGGAGGTCGCTCTGCCCATGTAGTTGGTGGTAAAACACCAATCGTCATCATCACATGATTGGTCTGTTAGCGATGGAGGGTTTGCTGGATACCACTTTTTGCCGGTCCACTTCCTTACTGAAGTCTGAAATAAATGATAACTAGTACCAGTTGCACATAAAAATAGATTCTCTAATGCGCTGAAACATGATATTATTAATCCCTGTTTGCCGATATATTTGTTTTTCAAGTAACTTTCAGGGGATCATTGTCCTAAAATGAGAGCACCAACTCGTCTCAAATATCCTTTGTTCTGTTGCTGTTATTGTATGTATTTGTTAATATATAAGATATAAAATGTTCGTCTATTTATGTTCGATGAAACATCAGAAGAAAACAAAACCTAATCATCTTGTTGTTCGTTTTAGTTCATGTTGACATTTCACGCGTCTTCAACAACGTCTTACCACAGCAGACCCAACCGCTGGATAGCTGTAATGGGGAGAAGACCATCACATCAAATTATACACAGTGGTGAGTTAGAATAGTACTGATTGTTTGTATAAAGATTTAAGTTAATAATATAACAACTTGCACCAATAACTGGTAAACACGTCTTTTTAATACTAATTATAATGTTTACTCTCTTCGGTTTGGAGATAACAGACCATTTGCAATAGTAAGCTGACCAGATCTAAATTTGTATCCAAAAATATCTTCACTGTGGTATTCTTTTGTGTTAATAACAAATTACATTATTGTATTCGTAAAGATTCATGAAAGGTGATCACTCATCAAGTAGAATCTGAGACTTGATTCCGAGAGATTTCTACCGCACAACTGTAGATATAATTTTTGTGCTTATTTAGATAGTCATATGTCAAACGTAAATATGCAGTTCAGTGTTTTTGTTCTGTTAATGTATCTGTTTACAAGTAGGAAGTACAATAATATTATTAATAATAATATGTGACATTTATATAGTGCCTTATTCAGCTAGATAGCTGTTCTAAGGCACTTTACAGTATTATTATCCCTGGTTCAGACCTGTTCCAATCCAGCACCATCTCAACTCCAGAGGGAGCATACAATGCTTGCTGCCCTTGTAGGCACAAACCGTAACTCCGACACATAACCATCACATCATGTCGGGTTCTCATTTTTATGAATGTGTGAACCATTCGCCACATGATGGCATTGTAGCTCCTGGAGTTCGAACCCACAACTCTTGGGCTATGAGTCTTACACTTTTACTAACTGTGCCATCATGGCTCGACCATGGTATTACTAGAAATAATCAAAGTAAACTCCAGTGATTTAGCACTCGAGCACCTTGCACTTTTTGTGATAAATGAAGGTGTGGCTCTAATTACCAGGGATCGCAGGCAAGAGTTGCAGGTAAGATCCCTTCAAAAAGTTGAAACTTTTCTAGGGATTAATTTCTCGGCTCACAATTTTATGGGTCAGGTGGCTGACCAAATCAAATACTGAATTAATTAAAGAGTGGGGACATCAAGATCCCTGGAGGAGGTAATTTGGCTCCATCTTTCCATACTCTTCCCCCTGTGGGTGGTGGGAGAGCAAGCCCTGAACAGCCAGCCACTCAATAAAAGCGACCACACTCGAAATAAACGCTCAAACTTTTGTGTGCTATCCCTCTTTCGTGATCATAGATCATATAATGAAAGGTATCAGTGTTGGAAAATTGTAATGAAAATTCAATTAATTTAGGTCTGTGTTACCTATGTCAAAAACTTCAGTTTTATTCCCTACACATGTATGCTATAGATAAAAGTTGGAAGTTGACTTGTCACATAAATAATAACTAACTATCTCCATATATATATATATATATATATATATATATAAAATACTGCCATCAATGTTTGCTTTGTTTGTTTAAGGTTTAACTTTAGATGTCTTTTAAAATATGAATCTGTTTGTTAAGAATGGTATTTTTACTTTTTCAGTACAAACATCATGAAACTTCTCCCACCAGAATAATTTTTATATAATAATAAACAAAACTTATTATATTAAAATTTCTTTCTAAACCCTACTTTAAAGAAACATATTAGACACGCAGAAACGATGTTGATGCAAATTATTTCACTTGTATCACTAACAGATAGCAAATATATGCCTTTAAAATAGTAGATTTAAAATGCTTATTAAAAATTACACTATATCTATGTTTTTCGATTTGATTCCCTAAATACTGTTGATGGTTTGGAAAAATACCATTCCTGTATAACTGATAAAGTGAAGATACCGTCCTTGAAATGTTCGTTATTTTGTTGCCCAAGCTATATGTGTTAATTGCTATGTTAAACAGAAATCTTATCTATACCACCAGGTATCTTGAAGTGTTACTGAGACGTGTAAGTTCTGGTCACATTGTCTACTCACCAAACCGTAAGGCCTTCGTTAGTCTCGCTACTGAAGGTACATTACCCTTCACAGCTGAGGAATATGCTGACTTGATGGGTAGGTGTAGAAGAGGAAAAGTACACACACACACACACACACAAGAGAGAGAGAGAGAGAGAGAGAGACTGTCACCATCAATTAGAATGTTGTTAATTAACCAATTTCAGATAGATTTGACATACTGTACAGTATTTATGTTTTTTTAAATTTTATTTAGAATTACGAGCCTTAGCCGAACTGATTGGACCTTATGGTATGAAGTACCTAAGCGAGCGATTAATGTGGCACATTTCAAGCCAAGTGGATGAACTTAAGGTAGGATGTGGTCACGATGATACAGAAAACTCGTCACAATCTAGCCAGGACACAACATCAAGTGATAATTTGATGATGTCATATAAAGTACGATACTTCCGTACTGACACACCTCACTAGTGGTCAGTATATATGTCATGGAAGCATAACTGTGTCTCAAATGTTATTCCACACACAGAGAGCAATGTTAACAAAGAAGAGTATATATATATATATATATATATAACCATGCTTCTATGCAGTATTACGACCAGCCATGATGTCATTGGCTATTATAAGATCTCAGTAGGGTCAGATAATGATAATTGTGACGTGACAGTATTTATTTTTACTCTGTGCTAACAGTTACGCTAAAGTGATCATAAACATGATCTGAGAAGATGTTGTGTTGTCCAGTAATAGATGAACCGCTTAGTAAGACAAACTATCTCTGATCAGTCTATTTCATGGTTTGGATGGAACCAGTACACGTTAATGTTTAACATCTAGAAGTTACGCTTGAGAGTGTTGTATAATTATTGCCTTTGAACTGTACAGTTGGACGAGTACATAAGAGGATCGGCGGTAGTCGAATACTTTAACTGGAAATCCTTCTACACCGAGTGCTAGTTTTCTTTTGTGGTTTAGTTGTTGTTAGTAACAAGATGCATCTTTGCAACATTAACTGACAGTTTGATTCATCACAGATCTCTAGGACTCACTCATTCTTAGGCTGGGGTTCAAATCTAGTCTGGTCTAAAGGGCGTTTCTAATTTTTATCTTTTGTCTAGCAGTCGTTCAGCTGATTTAGCCTACTATCTGCACAAATATGGCCGTGAAACCATTAACATTTCCAATTTTTACTATTAACGAGGTGGCTAGTGATTAAAACAGTTTCTTATGCCATGAGGAGCGCAAGACGATGACAAGAATCTTTATTGAACAAATGATTTATACTGCCTCTGGATTAACTACCTGTTGTCTGTGGAGAGAAACTACATTAACAATACAAACAACAACGAAGTACACCTTAAGATCCTCGAAACATTATTGTATAATATTTTTTGTTGTTGCTATTTGTACATTTGTTGTTAGCTCTCTGCGCAGTATTTCAGGAATCAGATACACGTCCATATATTGTTGTGTACTATATTTTATGATGTGCGTATAATCCTCAACTTCACTCTTTGACCGTAAACTGCTTACTTGAAGCCTGTCACTTATGGACTGAATAAAATACCATAAATTAATGTCATCTATAAATAAATAAACAATTCTCCTTTATGTAGGCCACAGCCGTTAACCAGTTCATTGTCCACACTTTAATTGTCTATGGTGACAGCTAACTGATTATTAATTCTGTTGAGAATCCGTTGATATTTGTATATGTTATTATTTTGCGGGTGGCCATCTTAGTTTTGTTATTAGGTGGTGGGCAGGGTTGGGGTAATCATAATTGGTAATTGATTGTAATCACCATTTCCAGATCCAATGTAATCATAATCGTAATCGATTACATTGTAAATGTAATCGTAGTCAGCAGTTACCAGGTGTTTGATTATTTACCATGTTATATCATACCAGAGATATGGTTTTGTATGTAAGGCAAAAGATAACAATAGAACTGATTGACCTATTGACGGATAAGTCATATAAACGGGCATTTCAGATTAACTCGTGTTGTTTTCACATCGTTAAGCCCAAACTAGTCACACAGCCAGCAATCGTGTGTGGCTTCTTTGTGACACGGTTGTTTTAACTACAGCTCCAAACGATCCTGATTGGCCAACAGTCGGATGACCAGCATCCAATTAAATTAATCCATCTTAGCCCCCGATCGACATATGTGGGCATTAGATGGAGGTCAAAGTACAGAGTTGGGGGTAATCCGGTTATAGAAGAAAAATATAATTTAAAGCATAGCAATAATTTAAGACTGTGAAAAGGTGGTTCATTGACAGGGGTGGTCAAGTTACAGAGGAGTTTGGAATTGGACATTTGACTATATTCTAATTATCCTGTTTATTATATAGACCTTACCTGGCTATAGTCATGCTACACATGATGCATTTCCTTACTGAGTAATATACATTCAAACAATTCCATTGATATTGCTTGCACTAATCTCAGTTTGCACTAATCTCAGTTATCTCTATAAATACCTGTGCAGTGTGCATTCGTGGCAAATGCATTACTTGCTCCTTTGCTCTATGGTGAATATTGATCTCAGAAATATTAAAACAAATTAGCATCGTACAATGGCATCTTGTACATTTTCATTTCAAGAACATAACAGAAAGTGTGTCTGATTCTTACAAAGCAACATGTAAACACTAGCATGTTTCTATCAGTGTTATACATGTAACTGAGTAATAATAATAATAATAATAATAATAATGAGGGCCGACATGGCAGTTTTTTACGTGGCTGGCAACCTCAAATGAGGGAGACGCAAATGGTCTGTAATTTACAGCTTCCACAGGGAGACTAATTCTAAATAAATTTAGAATTTATAATAAATGGCATGTTCAGTGGAGAAAACCTTGCCAGTTGCCTGGTTCGATGAAAAACTCCCCTTACCATAGTGCCACGGCCGAGGCGCGAACCTGCTACCTCCCGCACAGAATGGCCATAGACAAAGGTTTATACTATAGTCTCACGCTTCACCCACGAGTCCAAAGAAGTGGGTTGATGAAGAATCACATTCATGTTTGTATTATATACATTGTAATTGATTACATTCAGAATGATTAATCATGGTATTCTCAAGTAATCGTAATTGATTACCTTGGTCCTGTAATTGCCCCAACCCTGGTGGTGGGATATAAAATAGGGAGCTGATATTGTAATAAACTAATAAAAACCAGCAACCATCGTTATAGAGAGCTAAACCGGGCAGTTTATTAGCAGATATAACATCTCAGTTAATCGACGATGTTTATGTATGGTTTGTTGATTTGTTAATATACTGTGAATGTATTGGTAGGAAAGTTAATGAAGATATGCAGAGCTACTGCAGCTTGAAGGGAAGCGAGTGAGAGAGCTAATGGTTTACTTAGCCTTGGTGTGGGTCATACCTGAGATATATAGCTGGAGAGCAACTTCCTAGGGTAGCATCAGACAAACACATATTATTGGGATTTGAACCCTGGTGTAGGAGTTAGGAGAGGCCATGCTCTATCTGCTGTGTTCTGATAGCACCCTGCCCACTGAAGGTAGTTGAACCACACCAGGATATGGTCAGTTCTTCGATATAGAAATCCAAGACATCTGTTCCAAGGACTTGGTGTTGATGTATTGGTGTACATTTCACTTTGTATTTGTATTGTACTCTCTAGTGTAGATGTCGTCAATCTGGCTTTAACATTGACTGTGAATGTGTTTAGCATTGGATGGTTTATAGTTTAAATGAGTGACATGTTTTGTTGACAATTTTCAGCCATTTTAGGGTCAGATGTAGTATTTTTACCTGCAAATGTACATTGCGCCAAAATGTACATCCAGGTGTCATTTTTGCTAGAAATATATGTTGTCCAACATGATTCAATCCAGGATTCCGTTGTTCCAATGATCAGTTTAAATCTGCTAACTGGGGATCATTTCAAGTTAACATGTTTCAATGAGAAAGCACAAGAATAAACCAAATGTTAATGATCAGAAATGAGTATTTTCTTACTGATGCGTATTAACTGATCACCTCTCGTTTATGACTATTACAGAAGCTTGTTATCCTTAACAAGGATGTACTGAAGGCACTGAGGACAAGCTTTGATAAGCCAGAACAGATGAAGGAATTGCAGCGTAGATTACAAAGTAAGTGGCAAGTCCAGAGAACCTTACTGTCACAACTGTTTTAACTGTCACGTAGGTTTTAGGAGTCCGCCACTAACACCTGATTTTGAATCTTGGCATGGGCATATCTTTGACTTCACTTCATTACCTTTGGAGGCTGCTTGGCCCATTTAGCCTACCATCTGCATACAAATGGCTGTAAAGCACCAATCATCATCATCATCATCATCATCATCACCCAAGTCGTCTCCTTTTATGTCTACTTGTTAGAGTGTGTACACCATCCAGTGTTCCGTCTCGACTACTAGATTGCATTATTCCCACTAATTGATCATTGTATGGCAGTTCTTTTGAATAATTAATTTAGATCGTGGAAGAATTGTGCCAGAAATCTGTTGTCTTGTATGTACGTATTGATAAATCATGCATAATAAATAAAACACTGACTAAATTACATCACCCATCACTCAAACTTAGTGGAGATGCACTTCCGTGTGCTTTAATATTCTGTCCACCGATTGGTCAATCTTGAGAAGTACTTCAGCCAATAAATCTGCTTGACTTGCATCATCCTTTTAATAGTGAATGGTAATCTTCTGACTCATGAAGCCTTTTTGTAATTTAGGATTCATCATCAATTTGTCATTTGGCTGTTTGTTGAAATTTAAGATAGTAAATACATGTATACTGACCTAAACTTATGTTATAATAATAATAATATGTGATATTTATATTGCGCCCTATTCAGCTAAGGCAGTTTACAACATTATTTACAATATTATTATCCCTGACTCAGACCTGTTTCCACCCTGTACATATCTCAAGTCCCAAGGGAGTATACAATGCAGGCTGCCATTATAGGCAGAAAGCATTACTTAAACGCATAGCTATTATGTCCTGTCAGGTACTCATTTTTTATGGATGACAGAACCAGTCGTCCTACGCTCTAACTAACTGTGTTATTACGGCTTTGATAACATTGGGAATTTGACAGAATTGTTGGAAGAAGTATTTAATATTAACCAGAAATAATCACACATTTGGGGTAATATGTGGAAAGGTCATCAACAAGTTTAGTAGGCACTCCAATGGTGCAGTGGTTAAAACATTGTGCTGCAAACCTCCAGGTTGTGGGTTCAAATCTGACTTACCCAAGTTTGTAGAATGTTTAATTAGGAAGTCACCCCTCATCCACTTTTCCAAGATATGACCAGATCTGAGGCTAAACAATGGAACTCGACAGGTTTAGTAATAAAGGGGGTTATGAGTAACGACCCTTAGGCCTGTTGTTAGTTAAAATCCATATACAGGCTAGTTCAATAAGGACATACAAGGGATTGAGGGATTCCCAGGTTTTTGTTGAACTTGGCTTATTAAGGAATGTTATGCGATTTAGCTGGCAGATGAAACACAGCATTCAGACATCTCTTTCAATAACATGCACTTAATGGTTCCTTTCAAGAATTCTAATATCATTAAGTCTTAAAGTTTTAACAATAATTCGATACTTTATTTTGATATTTTTACTCAGTTTGCACTTTCATAAATTAATGTGATAACATCTTGCCGATACAGAGGCAATTCTCATCCTATTTTTCATAAAATAGTTTCAGCAGTTTTGCCATAATTTGGTGATGCTGGCCAGCTATGTTAAAGCATTTATTATCTAAAGAAAACTGAATATTCCTTGATATAATGCAGTAATATTTAATATAAAGGTACCCACTACATCAAATAAACCTATTTTAATACCTTGGTTTTTCACTCAAACTGTACTAGCTTTATTAAAATTTCACAACTTTATTATTTTTTCTCATGGAACATTTGAGGCTACCAATATCTAAAATTAACTGCTTGTTTGTTAGCTATAAGGCTCTTCGTGCACCCTGATTTGTGTGTGTGTATGTGTGCATGCGTGCACGCTATATATCATGTGTATTATTATTTATTCAGACACTGAGAACATTCTACAGCGTATGACGATTGTTGGAGTGTTTTTTGTCGTTTAGAGCCTTGGCCCAGGAAGCTTTGCTTGATGTAAGTTTGATGATAATGTTATTTTCAAAGGATGATTCTCCAAACTATTGCATTTTCATAATGTCTGTTAAAGGATTCTGTGTGTGTGTGTGTGTGTGTGTGTGTGTGTGTGTTACTTTTAATAAAGGCATGGGCCCAAGTTTTCATGATGTTTATACATCTTACTGAATTGTGATTGAACAATTGCTATAATAGATATACATATATTACTATGTATAACCAAATTTTTCTATTATTCTAATACCATAAATACTCGCGTATTAGTCAACCCGGCAGATAAGTCGAGTTAAATTTTAGATATAAGTCAAGGTTGACTTCTGAAGTGTTGGCTTGTCAGTTTTTCTGTCTTAATATGATTAAAATCCCTCAAAATAAAAATCATTGTCGTCATCCACTATAAAGCTGGCCCAGTTGTAGTCCAGAATCTCTTGCATAGCAGGAGGATCGTCATAATAATTAGCATAGCCATCATTGTCTACCAAATTCTCAGATTCAGCAACACCTTCACCAAGAAAATCTTCATACAAGGCCTCATTCCATTCATTTTGTTAGAAATACCACACTTTAAGAAGGCTTTGTGCACCATTTCTTCTGGAATACGCTCCCAGGCAGATTTCACCCACCTGAAGACCAAGGGAATCAAGTCTCTTTAGGTTACCAGCAGCTGTTATCTAATCATTCCATAGTTTCCGCCTTTCACCCTCAAACAGCTTGTTCAGGCATACAACCAACAGCTGCAGTAGTGATATACACCCTCCAGTACAACAGCCTGTGTGGATGGATCTATAGATTTGGATTTTGCTCCTAAGGTCTGCAAAAAGATCAACAGCTGTTCTTCACTACCTTTGATTTCCAGTCGTAATTGCTTTCACAGTCCTGTCTACCAGTAAACAATTGTGAGCAGTGATGTCTATTGTATCACTAATCATCCGGAGGTACCGATTGGTACTGGATGTGACTATCAAGTATTATTATGTAAAGACCGACATGTTTGGGAAATCCTGTATCTAAAAATAATCATTGATCTTGTAATTATGAGTACCGATGACGTATTAGAAAATAGTGAATCCAGTGATCAGCAATTCCATGACGTACATGTTTGCAGGGCAAGAAGTTTGTGGATCGTGGGTTGTCATCCTTTATATGTCTTTTAATCTTTTTTTGTTTATAAAAAATAAAATCAAGATGAAATTAAGACACTAGTTAATATTTATTGTAACAATTTGGTGAAAATTAATATTTATTTATTGAATAATAATGGATTAGTAGGCAGCGATGTGACTATTTTATTCCAACTCTGGCTCTTAGTGGGTTGAATCCTATAGTGTTATGTATCAAGGATGGCTGAAAACATCTTTCCTTCAACTTGTAGGAAATATGACGTGCATAGAAGTCGAGGTGCTTCTAAGAACTCCCTTTTCCCTTCCCTAAAAATCGACTTAACCGCGAGTATTTATGGCACCTCCAATGAAAGCAGCAATAGAAAAGCAGTTATTTAATTTCAGTTGTAAAAACCTTTTTTTTTAAATCTATGTGTCTTAAGTATTTACTCTACCAGCAATATTTATAATAAATTGAAATAGGTGTAGTTTCTATTTAAACATAAGTCTAAAACAAATTCACCGTTGTAAAAAATTCACCGTTGTAATCTGTCTTCACTTGTCTCTCTCACTGTGTATATATATGTATATGTGTGTGTGTGTGTGTGTTTTATATATATGTGTGTGTGTTTCAAATATATATATATATATTTGACAGGTTCTAGACGAACGTATTCCGTTCTTGTTGAGCTCCATCAAAGATTTCCAACAACATGTACCTAATGGCCAGGACTCTATGGTAAGTATTGTTATATATTTATTATATAATTTTTCTTTGTTTCTTTAATAATTGATTATAATAGTTTGACATAGTTTAAACACACTACTGATATTTTATAATTATTATAACCAACTAATATAAGAAGATTATGATAGCTGTATTAGTTTATTGTCTATTATTGTCTTGATATGAAACAATGTAAACTATTTCTGCCAGTTTTTTCCTCAGAGATGTAATCAGTCTGGTCTCGGATTGACGTTATTGTTATTAATTCTGATAACTGTAATTAGGGTAACTGTCATTACGATCGTCAAAGTTAGTCCATCCATATTAATCACTGTCATAACATTGCTGTAGCTCTCAGTCCCTGTTAGGATTCAACTTGTTGAACGAAATCGTTTGATCTCCTCATACCTTAGTCCATTCAGTCTCTACATACATTATCACTCTACTCCAGACATGGAGTCAATTCCAATTCCAAATTTATCAATTTCAATTCCAAATCCTTTTTTTCTGACTCTTTTTGCCTAATACATTTTACCATGAGTAGGTACTCCGAGTAGTTTATATTCCAAGTAGGATTGTTATGGAAGAAAATTTTCTGAATTAAAAAATTAAATGGTAAATTAATTTGTGGATTTAATTTAGTTTTGCCTGTTCTAAATATTGAATTCCTAAATAGCAATATATCTATATAGATTATAGGCATGCTATGTGGTGGTGTAACAGTCTTGTGGGCAGAGTCCACAGTATCCAGACTATTTTAATTGGTTAAATGCTCAAGTGGGGTGCATATCTGATATATATATATATATATATATATATGGAACCAAAGTTCTGGATCATTTTGGTTCCAGTATATTGGTAACATCACATATAAGTGTTAACGTTGTAAAAATGGTAAATTAATTTGTGGATTTAATTGTTTTGTAGGAAACTTCAATTCCAATTCAAAATTTCTCAATTCCAAGTCCTTTTTTTTTAAATAATCAATTCCAATTTTGGAATTGACCATCAATTCCAAATCCGGAATTGAATTGACCCCATGTCTGCTCCACTCATCCCCACACATCTCGGTCCATCCAGACTCTACATACATTATCACTCCACTCAGACCCCACATAGCTCATTCCAATCAGTCTCCACATACCTCAGTCCACTCAGTACCAATCACAGCCTCCATACCTCAGTCCACTCAGCCGCCTACCCCAATCCACCCAGCCCTCCACATACCTCAGTCCACTCAGCTTCCATGTACCTCAGTCCACTCAGTTCCACATACCTCAGTCCACTCAGCTTCCATATACCTCAGTTCACTCAGCTTTATTAAGGTGGTGTATAAATTTGTGTGTGGGTCTAGTTCCAGCTATGTGTTAAATGGATTAAATCTCAAGGGAAGGGTGTCTATATCTGATATATATATATATATATATATATATTAAAAAATGATTTGTGGATTTAATTGTTTTGTAGGAAACTTCAATTCCAATTCAAAATTTCTCAATTCCAAGTCCTTTTTTTTAAATAATCAATTCCAATTTTGGAATTGACCATCAATTCCAAATCCGGAATTGAATTGACCCCATGTCTGCTCCACTCATTCCCCACACATCTCGGTCCATCCAGACTCTACATACATTATCACTCCACTCAGACCCCACATAGCTCATTCCAATCAGTCTCCACACACCTCAGTCCACTCAGTCTCCACATACCTCAGTCCACTCAGCCGCCTACCTCAATCCACCCAGCCCTCCACATACCTCAGTCCACTCAGCCGCCTACCCCAATCCACCCAGTTCCACATACCTCAGTCCACTCAGCTTCCATATACCTCAGTCCATTCAACTCCACATTCTTCAGTCTACTCAACTCCCATATACCTCAGTTCACTCAGCCTTTATTTAAGTATATATATATATATATATATGTGTGTGTGTGTGTGTGTGTGTGTGTGTGAAATGGATGATTTATTCAAGGGAAGGGTGTTAAAATGATAGTTTCATTAACTTGATTAAGCTTAAAACAGACTGGATTTTAGCACAGAAATTCTAAGCATTTTAAATGAGGGGATTATATATATGGCATATGCTGAATTAAAAGTATTCAGTCAGTCTCTGAATTTACTAAATTGTGGTCTTGAAAATTGGTGAAAAATTTGTTAATTTGGATGTGAAATATTTATATAAACTCTGGTACATGTAATGGTCAACTTGAAACTAGCACCGTGATTGTGGTAGTTAGTGCTACCACAGTAGAATAACCACAGCTTTTATTACTGCTTGTATCATAGCATATATGTAGTTGTATGTGTTAGCATTAGTATACATTTACATTTGTCATGGTTCTTACTAAACACCACTGTGTTGTTTACCTCAATTCAGCTTGCTTCAATCAGGAGTCAGGTCAGAACAGTGATTAGTTGACCTTTTCTTTATTGTTTCAGTGTAAAGTTGTTGTACTAGTGATGATGTAGCAATGTTTTAGTTTATTGTGTGTGTGTGTGTGTGTGTTATTTATGTATTATTTATATTATTTAGCCAATTGTAAAAATAGGTACATGTGAGAATCCTGTAATAACGTTACCCATGTGTACCTGTTGATGTGTTTGATATGTTTTAGCATATAGTAACACCAATTAGATAAAGCTGGTGTTTTAGTTTTTTTGTTGTGATATTTAAGACATTTGAAATATTTTCTTTGTGGTGTACTTCAAGTAGTTTGTGAGTGAGTGAGTGAGTGAGTGAGTGAGTGAGTGAGTGGGTGAGTGAGTGAGTGAGTGAGTGAGTGAGTGAGTGAGTGAGTGAGTGAGTGAGTGAGTGAGTGAGTGAGTGAGTGAGTGAGTGAGTGAGTGAGTGAGTGAGTGAGTGAGTGAGTGAGTGAGTGAGTGAGTGAGTGAGTGAGTGAGTGAGTGAGTGAGTGAGTGAGTGAGTGAGTGAGTGAGTGAGTGAGTGAGTGAGTGAGTGAGTGAGTGAGTGAGTGAGTGAGTCTCTCTCTCTGTGTGTGTGTGCGTGCGTGTAAATACATGTGTAAATAGACACAGATAATATTTCTGAAATAATATATATATATATATATATATATATATATATATAATTTTATTAGTGTTCTCACCTATGTTGTTGTTATTTATTACTAGTATTATTTATATAGCTTTGTCAATATTGTCAATTCCTGATTAAGGATTTAAAAAATTAACTACATCATGAAAATATCCACCTAAATGTTATTTTACATGTGGGTGGGGGATAATTTATCTGATCTGTTAATTAATCGGCTTACCACATCTTTCAATCCATTTGCTCGATATTGCAATATCCAAACAGTGTCCTTCTGCAACAGCTCTTGGTAATATATTTTTCTACGTGATACATGCTTCTCCCTGCCCATGCACACTCTTACCTTAATTCTAATTCCAGATCGTCAATGAGATGGCTTCTGCTGCCGGCTTGCCTTGTGACATTGATCCCGCCCTCTGTGCTGCCCTTAGATCACAGAAAACAGGTTAGCTCAAAGGTCAAAATGTATAAAATATATCACCAAACACACAAAGTGGTTCTTTAAGACAGGTGTTACTGTCTATAAAAAAAGATAGGTACTGAATTATTAAAATTAAATTTTTATTCACTCTTAAAGAGGTGATCTGTTTATGACAGTTGGTTCAGACGCCCGTTACTATATTGATATTGTTAACTTTTTTTAATGCGTCTTAATCCAATTGTCTTATGTCTATTTACATACAGAAGTAGCAGAGGATGACTATAAAATAGCCTGTCTTATGATGGTGTTTGTTGCGGTTGCTTTGCCTAGACTCGCCCGATCTGACTTTGCTGTCTTCAAGGCTTCCTTGGAAGGTGTGGAACTCAATCTGATGATAAGATCATTTCAAACATATCCAACTTTATCTGGCTAATTTGTGCAAATTTTCATAAACAAAACTGAATATGATTCACATTAACCATTTCTGCTTTAAAAGCTGTCTGTATTGAAGTTGGTTGTATCAAATGTGCTCCAGGTGTATAATATCTATGTCTCTGGCTGTCCCATATTTCAGGAGCACCCCCATGGTCTAACAGTAGCATGTTGAACCGCAGATCACTACCACCCGTGTTCGAATCTCGGCGTGGGCATATCTGAAGGTTGTTTCATCTTTGACTTCGTTTCATTACCTTCAGAGGTCACTCGGCCCATTTAGCCTATCATGTGCACAAAAGTGGCCGTAAAACAACAATCATCATGTCCCATATTTCACTCGTCTTGAAGTTATCATTTCATCCCTTGCATATTCAATATCAGATGCTTTTACTGTAGTCACCATGATAATGATAATGTATGACTGGTTATTAAGTTATTGCTAGAATTGTTGCTATGGTAACAGAGATATATTTTTATGAATACAAATGCTGACAACATATTTTATAATTATTAACATAATGAGGAGGACAACTGTCCTTTCAGTTTTACCACCCAAACCCAGATAAACATTTAAATAACTTCTATAACATCTGTAATATTCAGGTCTGTATATACAGTGTACTTTGCGGGGGGGGAATAAAGAATTGCTGGCCCTAACTAAGAGGTTTGTGTAAATAAACCAAAGATCATACTAGATTCACTATAGAATGTTCCACTCTGGCTATTGCCACTGTGCAAGTGGATATGCAGCACCATCTGTCCACCGGCATCTATCAGCCGCAGTGCTGCAGAATAAGGGTTGAAGCAGAGAAAGTTGGCGAAGTAAAAAAAGAAGTGATTATTTATCCGACAGACTAAAGATTTAGTTTTGATTGTTCGGGCTTGTTTCTTTGGTTTGTTGAAACTGTATGCCAGAGAGCTGATATAACTTGATATATCACTTCTGTGACTGCTGGGGGCGCCTCCGTAGTCTAGTTGGTAGCACGTTGGACCACAAATCACTACCACCTGAGTTCGAATCTCAGTGTGGGCATATCTGAAGGGTGTTTCATCTTTGACTTCACTTCATTACCTATGGAGGTTGCTCAGCCCATTTAGCCTACCATGTCCATAACAGCATTCTGTGACTGCTAGGTTCACATTTACTGACTATTCAGTGCTTTATTTTTGTTTCTGACAAAACAACAACAGACTAGTTACAATGGTAAAATATGTTGATATCAGTTATTACTTGAAACTCATATTTAATTAACTGTCAATAACTATATGGAAGGACTTGACATTTAATTACCTACTGCATGCAATATGTCTCCATGTTTATGATTGGATTGGTCAAGCTTATGTCTTCAAATATTATTTAGATTTTGCATGCTAGTTCTCCTCCCATCACTCCTGTTAGCGTGTCATCTAGGTATGGGATTCTTTGACGAGTAATATTTATTGTTGTCAGGTCACGCTAACAACATCCACTGCCTCGGACGAGCAATCAATGCCTTAGCTGGAGCTATGTTTACCATCCATGGTACGGGAGACGTTGAAGAGAGACTTAAGGAATTTCTAGCAGTAAGTAGCCATCCTAACCGGAAATTTGGTTTGTTCGTAAGATGATGTTTCACTCTCTGCGATGAGTTCACATAACATTTATGGGAGCTTTCTGTATCTAGCTCAAGGTTAAACAAACTGTTGGGTAATGTTATTCTGTGGAAATGTTAAATAATACGTAGTGAATGAGCACCACATTATACTTGATATGGCAGATATAAACCATAAATGGCTTTATCGTATCGTATCGAATGCATAAAATGGTTATTAGTTAAGGTTATAGACGTGTTATAAGACAAGTGGGGAGATAACAAACAGATTTCGAAGATGTCACCATATGATGGAGAAATATTTTGGTCTCTTATCTCTGTATTTTTGTTAAAAGGTGGCCTGACTATACAAAGTTTGTTTATTTATTCTTCAGTTGGCATCCTCTAGTCTGTTACGTCTTGGCCAAGAGACAGACAAGGAACTGATCAAAAACAGAGAGTCTGTATATTTGTTGTTAGATCAGGTAAACATCTGTAATCTCTTGCCTAAAGTTGTTGTTTCTCAATTCTTTGCTTAATGCACCGTTACAAATATCTTGTTTCCGGTAGGTTTTTATTTCTGAAAAACTTGTAGATTGTTAGACTTTTGTCTTTCATTTCCATAATGTAAGAAAGTAGTCACTGTTGTTGGGCATTTTGTTTCTTTAATATCATAAATGTTTTGTTGAGCAAGTCATCATGAATGCTCACTGTTGTACTATGATCAATATGTTGTACTGTGATGATATATTTTTTATACAGCGTGCATGCTCACTTGTGTATTTTGTATACACAACCTTACACATGTACGTCATTTTACAGTGCATGCACACTCACATCGGGTTGTTCTCTCTGATTTTCACAGCATACGGAGAATATGAAAAAACGCCCTTAAACTAAACATTAGGATATTTGGCGCCATAATAAGGGCTATGTTATGTTATTATTACCCACCATTTCTAGTGTACGTGCTAATATATTCGTTTAAAATGAACAAACAAAACATGAAAACAAACCTATCTCTATGTTTCCATTAACATGTGAATTGTAATCGTTTGTTCATAGTTTGCCTACCCACCATCATCACAAACATGTGGGCAGTATATGACTGTGTTGCTGCTGTCTAACAATATACAACATATTTCCTTTTCCTGTTTTAATCAAATCTTTACCCTTTCAAATAAATAATACGGGATCTAGTTGTACAGAATGTTTTGGGATTTATGATTTCTAGTTTATATTTTATAGTTTAAATTTTACTTTCATTATTGTCCTTTTTTGCTGAAGTGATAAACATTCTCAACTGTATGATTGACGTGCATTTTCCCCCCACAGGTTGTCTTTTTTATATTAAGCAAATCATTTAGTGGGATTTGTTTGTTTTGTTTGTTTGGTATTGTTGTTGTTCAGTTAGAAAGTACAGGAGCTTTGTCTTCTGAGACAAATGAATAGATTGATGTAAAAAGCTGTTTGTAGCTCTCGTGGAACAGCAGAATGGTGGAATAGATATTTTAGTGGGGGGGGGGGTATTTTGAAATTTTTTATGAATTATTTTTCTTCTGTACAATTTCTATGTTGGATTACACTCACCACTTGATACTAAACAATACCGTCGAATTCCTCTGAGTGGCCATTCCCCTAAGATGAACATATCCTTTTTAAAACCACTTTTGAAAATTCTCAATCAAAGTGCAATTATTCCCAAAAGTGACAATTCCCCAATTCCAATTTGCAACTATTGACTTTGGTGCCAAGCCGCAATTAGATTCTTCTGTCGAGACCATTATCAGCTAGAACCACAAAGTTTGTGTATGAATCCTTTGATCACTAACGAATCAGTGCTTTTACTGATAAACCAAACAGAGAAATAATGTTCCGCTTTATATTTAATCTATGAATGTTTCGATTTAACCAGCCAATAGTATGCAAGAAAATTGAGACTGCTGGTATTGTATTGTTCTTTTCAAATTTCAATTGATCTAATATTAATAATTTCCTATAAAACTTACTTAGCCTAATATAATTAAATTTTTGAATTCTTCGAATAGATTAATCCATATAGTGTTTACAAAAAATAACCTAACGTGGTGGTCAAAACAAGAGAAAAAGTGAAAAGAACTTTCCTTACTGGATAAAGTGAACATACAAAAGGTTTACAAAGAAACTGGAAAAGTATAACACACACACACAGTTTCCAATCTCACATATACTTTTCTCTTACAACCATTCTCCTATTAACATGTTTGTGGAGAGATTGAATACTTTATATGAATTTCATTGTTCAAAATGGTTTTCCATTATTTCAGATAGTACAAGAGTCACCATTCCTGACCATGGATCTGCTGGAATCATGTTTCCCATATTCACTGTTACGGACTGCTTATTGTCATGTTTATAGATATATGGAGCCATTGTAAATAGGTTTGT
Source organism: Paralvinella palmiformis (assembly GCA_025642065.1). Classification (NCBI taxonomy): domain Eukaryota; kingdom Metazoa; phylum Annelida; class Polychaeta; order Terebellida; family Alvinellidae; genus Paralvinella; species Paralvinella palmiformis. The sequence continues at coordinate 142,082 of JAODUP010000308.1, read as the reverse complement.
GTGTGTGTGTGTGTGAACATTTTGACATCAGTATGAACAATTTTGTGCGATATTTTAGCTTACGACTATTTCAGCTGAATTTGTGCGGTATTGTCCCACAATAATCAAAGTTTATTGTATGCCATGTAAATATTATAATAATTGTCAACTAGCATTCTGTGTCAAAAGCTTCGTTCAATGTGTATGACATTTGTCATTTACCCTCCTCCTGGCTGACAGTTTAGCCCTGTTATTTGTATAGTTTTAAACATTAACCTTCAATCATAGATAAGACTAATAGAAATCTTTCTATGTCATGAGCTTTAAGTGTGGTGAGCTCTCTTCTAATTTGTACCAAAGATATATATCGTATAGATGATGTGTGGGAAACAACAAGAGCTCTTGGACTAGGTTTCTGACCAACTTTCTATGAATGAGCATTCAGCCGACAGACAAATAAAGTAGCCAACTCTTGGATTGTTTGCACTTAGGAAGTGTATTCAGACAGATTAATATTCGTGTGTCTACGCAGTGCCAATCCAGTCTCCGTGGTCTAGCGGTAGCATGCTGGATCACGGATCACTACCATCCGTGTTTGAATTTCGGCGTGGGCATATCTGAGGGCTGTTTCATCTTCGACTTCGCTTCGTTGCCTTTGGAGGTTGCTCGGCCCGTTTAGCCTACCAAGTGTACAAAAGCGGCTGTGGAACACCAGTCATCATCACTACACAGATATGTTTGATTGGGACTCATTCTGAAAATGATATCACAGTATTTAAAATGTGTACTGAGTATAGCTGTTGTTAGTGCTGTGCTGCTATAAATAGAATCTCTGTAATGTATCATATGATGCTATGAGCCATAACAAGTAAATCAGTATAATGTCACAACTGCCACCTATATTAGGCGTATTTTACTTTTTTCCCGCAAATATTGCTGATGCTTGGTCGTCATTAGCAATAGTTAATAATGTGGGTTAATTTACACCTGCTTTTGATTGAAGTGCAATATACATGGTGCTCAGCATCAGAATAAATGAGAAACAGGTAGTTAGATTCATATTACCAGCAAGTATAATTTTCTGTTGTGATTAAATACTTTATTGCTAAATGTGGCAGGAATAATAAATCAGTAATTAAAATTGGATTGTAATCTGGAGTAGAACTTTTACATCCAGTTATGGTAATAAAAAGCTTTCTTGTAGTCTGACAATAAAGTTAATAGTATTATTATTATTATTATTATTATTATTATTATTGGATAATCAGCTACTGATATCCTGTTTAATCTATGCCAGCGTATGCACTAGTTTATTTCTACATCTCCATATCTGTACCTGTTAGATCTTATAATAAACTGCTCGAGTCATGGATATTTTGTTTTCGTTTGATGTTAGTGGATGTATTTCCTGGATGAATAGCTGTGTTACTAGCTGTACATTTTGTTTAGTAATAACCTTAGACACATTCAAAGTCATTAACTTACAATTTTGGCTGTTCCCCACACAAATGTTTTATGTCTGAATGAATATACCACAATTTGATGAAATGAATAAATTATAAAATGTGACAGTTATATTACAAAATTTTGATTTATGATTAATTCATCGATGTAACATGTGGCTTTGTTTAGTTTATGGATTTTAAACTACAAGAAATATATTTATAATGGATTCCATTAATTTCTAATGTACACTTGAAATAAGAATTATGAATTTTGTGGAAATGTTAGAGCTTCTGACATGATTTCTTAAAAATGCAAATGTGTGTTGCCTAGGTAGATAGAAATATATATTTAAAATATTACAGTTTAATAGTGAATACAATTTTATATTAATTTTAATGTTTGAATAATGAAAACAATATTTAAACATTAATATGTAGCTAATTTTTATGTTCGCATCAGCTTCCACAGTAAGTGTTTTTTAAATCTCTGGGATTGGAAAAAGCAACAACCTTAAGTATGTTCAAGAACAGATGTTTTTGAATTACCTGGAGTTAGAGATATGTGCTAGGTGGAAACAAGTCTGAGTCGGGGATAATAATATTGTAAAGCATCTTAGGGCAGCTATCTAGTTTAATAGGGCGCTATATAAATGTCACTTATTATTATTATTAACCCTTGACATGCCTAGCTTTGATTATGGTGAACATTGGATTGAGTTTCGAAGTGCCAAACATTTCGTTTTGAAAAATAGTTTCTCATTGGATTTATCTAAACACAGCCTTTTATTTTACATTGGTGAAGTTACAAAATTCTGTACACTCGGTATACATAATGGTTAAATTGAAACTGTGTATATTTTTAAGTAGTCGCCTTGCTCTCTCATACATCATTAATTTTACGTCGTGCATGTAAGCGGAGCAGTTGTTAGTGTTCAGAACTGAAGACCTCAAAGTCGGGTTTGAATCTGTGAAGTGTTCTTTGTTTACGTACTATCACTTTCTTTTCCTGAAATAAGCACTGAAGATAAATCACTCAATTCATTAATTAAATCAAACGTGACTGGCTATTAATACCCGGAGTATTGCCATCCGGGTTCAAACAATTTCTGCTGATTAAGTCGTGGATTTTAGTATCCAGTAATTTCAAGCACCATAAACCAGAACCGAAAGCGTATTGCATGTATCCAAATAAAACGTTCGACATAATTCTGCAACTGATTGGTATCATTAAACACCACGTTAAGTTCATCCACGGCGGCCTCTTGCCAAGTCAACAGTATCATCTTCTGAGATCTATCCCCCAAACCGACATAAGCATTAGATAACAGTCCTGACTATGTGGAGATGAGAAGTCTGGATCTCTTTAATGTATGGATACATCACCTTTACTGAAACGCCGGAGCTTGAATATTTCATTTGATGAGTTCCAACTTGAGGGTATTTACCAACAAGAAGATTGTAGTCCAGATTAAAGCCCAGTGTGGCGAATATGTCGGCCTTTAATAGTCCCCGTATAGACACGTTCAGGGCGACTAGCGGTTAAGCACCTGGTACTTTGTGCCAAGGGTCACAGTTTCGATCCCATCAAGCAGTCGAAACTTTTCCAGGGATTAATTTCTCGTCTATACTGAATTGATTAAAATAAAGGGAGACGCTAAAGACTTCAGAGAACATAATACATTCTGGTAGTGGCCACCCTCGGGGTATTTCGGCTCCATCTTACTATGCTGCTCCCCTGTGAGTGGTGGGGGGGGGGGTATATGAACAACCACTCAATACAAAAGTACCACACTGGAAATAAGTGCTTACGGTTTCGTGTGCTATCCCCGTTTCATGATCATAGTTTGGGTGATAACCAGTCAGGGAGTGACCCGGGGGGGGGGGGGGATTCACCATGTAGCTGCATGGTTAATCCAAAACATCGCCGCTCGGATAGTCAAGGGGTGTTGGAAGCATGATAATATCACTATGAAATTGAAGGATCTTCACTGGCTTCCAAAAAATAAGCGGATTCAATTCAAGACACCCATGTTCACATACAAAGCATTAACTGGTCAGACATCGATACAGAACTGCTTCACGAGAAGGTTATCACCGTCGCACACTGTTTGTTTGGTTGGTTCTTTGGGGAGAATCCTCAGGCTGTCGCTTATTCGGCACAGCCTCTATGTTGGATTGGTTGAGAAACCCCTCCCCCACCACTCACAGGGGAGCAGTACGGAAAGATGGAGCCGAAATACCCTGAGGGTGGTCACTGCCAGAGTGTTTTACATCCTCAGGGTGTTTTAACGCCCCCCATTGTTTTAAATAACTCACACTCAGATCCCGTCGTCCTTAAATACAAACTCCCAAAATATGGACTGGATCATCTTCCCGGACTACTCCCCTGTGAGTGGTGGGGGGAGGATATTTCTCAACCACTCCAACATAGAGGATGTGCTGAATAAGTGACAGCCTGGGGATTATCCCCGAAAAACAAAGCATGGACTGAATCTGTGAATGTGTTTAATATTATTGTGCCAATATTATGGATTAAGTTGCCAAGTCATATTAGAAATTCTAAGTTGTATGAATCAATGTAATGATCAATTGTTTATTAATAACAATCAAATATATGTCGAAGATTGAATATATAGTAATTGAAGAATATTTAATGCGAAGTGGTTGCGTAGCCGAGCATCGGAAGCCTGTTCGCTGTCGCTAAAGGTCCGAGCACTCAATGCGCATGCGCTGGCTCCCTATATCGGACACATGGCCTTGTCTAGACTAGTTAAGGTGAATCGTTGTAGGGCACGGCCTCTTATAGTTATAGGGGGGTTGTTAATTTCATGCAGGATATATGGTTGCCGCCGAGTGCTCGGATCTTTATATCCGCGTCCGAGAATCCAAAACAAGCCAAATTAGTGCTCAGTGTTCGGCTCTTTACCACCAACATGTCTATTCAATGAGTATCCCGTAAATCCAGTACATCCAGATCAACAACAGTTAGATACTGATTTCCTAAGAACATTCGTCTGACAGTTATACCACGAACTTCATTAAGTCACACAAATTAACAATTGTCAACACAAACAAACGTAATTTTCAACTATTACGAAAGTATATGTCATTCCTCACTCACCAATGATAATAACACAGACAATGATAGCGTTTGGATGTTACATAAGTCATTAACTGTTTTTAATTTTGTTAACAGTATATAAATCTATCTCTTATACTGTACAGAGTATCAGAACAAGGTTACCTGGCTTATAGTTATAATTACGAGATTTTTAAACACATATATATATATATATATATATATATATAGTTAGTTTCAGTGAGCTTCGATGGCCTAGCGGTTAAGATCGGCACTTTGCAAGGGTTTTCAAGTTGATACCCGTAATATTGAAACTTTTCCAGGTTTAATTTCTCCTCACTCCCGGGGGCACCATCGTTAAAGGCACTGTCTCCACTGAATTATTTAAAATAAAGGGGGACGTTAAAAATCCCCTGAGGACGTAAAACACTCTGGCAGTGACCATCCTCATGGAAATAGGTCAATCTTTTATGTCCCCTGAGGTGGGGAGGCGGTTTCTCAAACACTCGAACATAGAGGCTGTGCTGATTAAGCGACAGCCCGGGGATTCTCCCCGAACAACAAAACAAACAAACAAACATATATGGTTCCTATGCTTGCCCAGATCGCCGGAAACGCCGACAGATACAATTAAGGGGGCGTAAATTTGGTAAAAACAATCCGCAGAATGGTTTTCTATTTTCACGTGTTCAACACTGAGAAGCAGTGAGTATTGTAATGGTTGTAGTTATATATGTATATGGCACAGTAGTACAAAACAATAATAAATTACTACAGAGAAAGGTGGGAGTCAGATACCGAAATCTGTGAAGAGGAAGGATTATTTATTTTTGAGCATGGGAGTCACCAGTTACCCGGGTTAGCCCCCCCCCCCCAAGGGGAGGGCTGCGGGTCACTCTAGAGCCACAACAATACCATCGAAGGTATACACCCAATCCGGACACGGTTAATTGTTAGGTAAATATTTAAAAAAAAATGTTACGTTGCTGTTTATGCCTAGACTAGAAATCACAATAAATTCAATGGTCTTCAAACTCCAGAAAACCCTAACTGCAGTAGACAAGGCAGCATGCAACAACTTAGGCTTATACTTCTCCAGCTAAGACCAAGACCACGGCCTTCAACACATCTAGACAAAGGCAGCATAAATTTAAACTCTACCTACAACATCTAGAAATGGCCCACGATTATAAATATCTCAGAATCACTATAAACAGTCGACTCACTTTCGTCTGACATGTAGCAGAAACTAAACGTAAAGTAGACTCCAAATTCAACACGATCAAGGCCATCACAAATCTGAAGATGGGAGTCAACATCAGGATGTTCATGACTCTATACGAGTCCTTGATACAGTCTGTCCTATTATATTTGTCTGTGTCTTAGATCCTGTTAAAGCTCTTAAGATATACATGTATATGTATGTATATGGGTGTGTATGTATATATATATATATATATATATATACGTATATGTGTGTATGTATATGTATGTATATATGCATATATATATATATATATATATATATATATACTAGTAATTGTTTTCCTTTTTGATATCTACGGGGGCACTCATCATCATACTCACAGCTAATTTCCACACCTATCCCGCAATCATCATACAAATCTTCATCGCGGAGTTAACCCCCAGGCAGCGTGGAAACTCAGTGTGTCGACAGACTTCAAATGAAAATAAAGGAGATCAAGTAGGCTTTATATGTGGCCAGAACACAGCTGGGGTGTTCGAGTGGGGGAAGTCCACCCCCTTCAGCAGTCACAATGGCGGGAAAACAACAACAATAAATGACATGAATGGGCCAGCAGACAATACATACCTTAATAAGGGGACTAGGAGTTCTAATGGTGTAACAAAGTATAGAAGGTCACTACCGACATAGGGCATGCTAATAACAAACAATTGTGATGGCACAATATAGGTCTCCTAAAAACTATGCTGGCAATCTAAAGTCTGCCCTCCTCGAAAGAAGAGATTAGTCTAAAAAAGGAGGAAATAAAGTATATCCAGCAGAATCATGAAATAAGTTATCTCCTCCCCGAAGACTTCAAACTTTCAGATCATCACTTAACAACATTGATTATCAGTGTTATATGTGTTCTAGAATAATTATTGATTGCAGTGAAAACTTTCTGTGGGCGACAATACGACTTCTAAATGGGAACGAAACTGCTTCTACGAATGGTGGCGAAACTACCACTTAGTGGGCGGAGCTAAAATAGGGGAAACTAAGGAGGGGCTAAGTGGTGTGATTGACAACAATATGTAGGTCATCTACCGACATCTACCGACATAGAGGCTATGCTGAATAACAAAACAAACGAACTGGCACACTCTATTATAGTTGTCTGTCTCCGGGGTTAAAACTCATGCTGGCACTCGTGCTTTTTAGTTGCTGTCCTTACTCTTTGGAACTCACTCCCTGAAGTCATCAAATAGCATAGTTTCTTTCGTCACAATTTGAAAGCTCACCCTTTTCAGACTTGCTTATCGCTCCTAGCTAAGTTTAGTTTCCACTGCATCCGATGATTTGTTGATGAATTTTGCATCGTACCTCGACTATGAGATTGCCCAACCCCTGTACTAGGTGCGCAACTGAGCTTGATATTGGCGCTGTAGAAGTTTGTTATTAGTATTATTTTATATAACTTATTTCCACTGAATGTAGATTATAATAATTTTCTCGGAAAGGCGGAGAGTGCCATAGTTACTGTATGGGTACGTTATGATATGCTTACCCTTTGACCCAACAAGCGTCTGAATTTCACACTACAGCCTCGGGTTAGAATCACTGTGTTTGTGTTGCATGACGATTAATTTACGTTTGTAGTTGCTGAAAAGCTGTATATAGACTATATCTACCAGCTATATATTTGGATTTTATTTATAATCCATTAAATATTTAAATAAGGAATTTGATCTCCAGATCATAATTTTGCATTTAATAGGAATGGCATAGACTTCATCCAATCGATATATGCCACTAAACTAAGTAACGTTCACCGAGATTTGCATGTCTGTCATTGTCAAACTTCCATTTTAAAATGTTATATTGTTGTAAAATTGGTGAATTCAATTCCGGAATTGGAATTGATGGTCAATTTTGAATTGGAATTAAGAAATTTTGAATTGGAATTTCCTACAAAAACATTAAATCCACAAATTAATTTACCATTTTTACAACATTAATACTTACATAATGATTTGCTTTGTTTTTCGGGGAGGATCCCCAGGCTGTCGCTTATTCAGCACATCCTCTATGTTGGAGTGGTTGAGAAACTCATCCCCCACCACTAACAGGGGATCAGTATGGAAAGAGGGAACCGAAATACCCTGCCAAAGTGTTTTACGTCCTCATGGGGTCTTTAACGCTCCCTTTGTTTTTAATCAATTCAGTGTGGAGACGACAGCGCCATTTAACGTGGTCAGCCACCCAAGATGTTGTGAGCCGAGAAATTAATCTCTTGAAAAGTTTCGACCTCTTGCTGGGTTCGAACCTGTGATCCTTGGCAACAAGTGCCGAGTGCTTAACCGCTAGGCCACCGGATATAGATATTGCTATTTAGGAATTAATTAATTTTATCATCTCACCAGGAATGCCAATCTGGAGCAAAAACGTGCCCCTCATCTCCTAAAACTGTGACTACTATACCCTGTTCCCAGACCTGTTTTAATAACCATTTGAGATCTTTTGTAAACTTACCATATGTAAACTAAGCAAAAACATTTGCTTCAAGGCTCCTACTGGACAGTGGAATATAAACACATCTTTGATGATTATAAAATACATTTTTACATGGAGATGCACAAAGAATATGATCCACCACTTGATATAATCAAATATCTCTAGCTAAAAGCGCCTTGTGGTTAGGATTTTGCAAACTTTTATCACGTTAATACCTACATGTGGTGTTACCAATATACTTGAACCAAATTGATCCAGAACTGTGGTTCTTTTTATATATATATATATATATATATATATATATATATATGAGACATGCACACTGACATTTAACCAATTAAAATGGTCTGGATACCACTGTGACACCACCACATAGCATACCTGTAATCCATATAGAGACATTGCTATTTAGTAATTTACTCCCGTTCAATGTTTAGAACGGGGAAAAAATATCCACAAATTAATTTATCATTTAAGTTTTTAATTCAGAATTTTTTTCCATGACCAAATCCTAGTTGGAATATAAACTACTCGGAGTAGGTATTCTAAGTAGGTGCTCAGAGTATCTACACATGGTAAAAAGTATTAGGCAAAAAGGAGTCGGAAAAAACGGAATTGGAATTGATAAATTTGGAATTGAAAAAATGGAATTGACCCCATGTCTGGGTGATACATATATGATTGGTTCCCAGGTACGAGTAAAAATGTTATTCCCCAAACCCTTGAAACTATTTATTGAAACCATTTAAATCTCAATTGTTTAAAATGACACTTACAAATTGTCCTTTATAGCTACATTAAATATTTGTTAAATATTCATTTAAATAAATTTATATTCAGCTAAAAGTTTAATTTTAAGATCATTTATTTAATCCATTGGAATCTATGCTATTATTTGTGATCCTTGATTTCTCCTTACCAATTTCCACATAAACATAGTCTTAAATACGTCATAACTTTAGTTATATTCAAGAAGCAGATATCATGTAAATATATTTGGAAAAGAGCAATGCTGAACTATAAGTTAATTATAACACAGGCACAAAAAGGAGAAGCAAAAATTTGCACCATGTGATTTAAAGGTGACGGGAAAAGTTCACATTTCGATCTAAATATAACGTAATAAACAATTATTTTATTCCCTGTCATATGTACTACCACACTCAAAACAATTCTAACCACCAGCTATCATATATTTCCAGTAAAATATTCCGTAAATTCTTAATTTTCGAACTTTCACGAGCTAGAGATTATTGTGTGACGTCATCTTTGACAAGCATCACGTAGTGCCATATATAGCTTTGTTTACAAGCGTCCTGACCAGTTGACAGGCAACATGCCAGATTTCGACGAAAGTTTAGACATTCTCAGGGATATAAACCCCTACAATTTTGAACCACTCGTGAATCAGCTCACAGACAGATGGATCTAGTGCAGCCACCTGTGCCGCCGACACCCGGCCCACATTTTGTTTGTATTGGCATAAACTTATTTGAAGCCCGGTGTATGCAATCTGATGATTTATCGAATATGGTTGGAATTGTATATTCTGTGATTCTGACACCTTTCACGTAATAACCAACAGATCGTGCCATAGACGGCGAAATAACGAACATCCGTTCCTCAAATTGTCTCCCGCAGAGCTTGCTATGGCAAGTTGGCTCCCACTGTTCTTTGTTCATGTTTCGCAGCTAATTGCCTAAACGAGTCTTGTTTTGGGGTAATGAATGCATACACAATTGTATGCGACACAAGACACCATTTATACGTTTAACGAAGAAAATATAGAACACGTAACACGGAACGGGTTAAACAAGGCCTTGGCTGTGCCCAATAGGCGACAGTCAGGGGTCTCTACCCCAAACTTCAATAATACAATTAAACAAGGCTACGTGTAGTGTTTGGCGTCATATTCCGAAGATTCTCGATTAAAGTTGTGCCCATGTGAGATGCTAGGAAAAAATTAAAATATATCTCTTTTTTTGATTGAAATTGATTTTAATATATAGCACTAACATTTTGAGTAATTTGGGAAACCTTTTCCTGTGACATTTAAATCTGTGATGCTTATAAAATTAATCCAACATCTTACAATAATCATAATCTAGTATCATAGATATACGGAAATAATCCTAATTACTGGAGGGTTCCTTTACAGCCTAAGTCCTAGCCATCTAAATCGCAATCAAGTTCTCATGCATGACCTTACTTGCCCCGTGGAATGTGTCGTGACATAATTCGCGGAAGTGACAGATCTCAAGAGCTCTCTCATAATTAGAGAAATCAACAGAATTTCTATACGGATCTACCTAAATTCCCAACAAATTATATGCAGGAATGATCGTAGATTGGTTTGATACCAAAAAGTGGCGCCTGGAAGGTAATTGATGTCTAGATAGATAACTTAGAAAAAAACACGGCACCAAAGAAAGTCTGTGGTTACCATATTACGGCATATGACGCCATAGCAAAAGGTGAAGGCCGAATTATTTCCCAGCTGTCAGCTCGATTCTCTATAAGGAAGAGAAACTACTACAACAATAAAGAAGGGTAAACAAAAAGCTGCATCTTGAAGGTATTAATGTCTAGTTAATTAACGGTACCAAAGAAAGAGTGTGGTTACCAGTGACGTCATAGAAAAGGGAGAAGGCCGAGTTATTTTCCAGCTGTCAGCTAGTTCTTTATAACCTAGCTATAACTATAACGAGGAGGAACTACAACAACAGTAAATATGGGTAAACAACAATGTTCAAGGTAAGAGAACACGATATGGTACTAAGGGCAGTAAACAGTCAGTAGATAAGGAAAACATCCTAGATAAGCCTCAGCCGAATTGTCCAGATTGTAATGAAGCGGTGACCGACATAGATACCCCATAAGGCACTTAGATGTGATATATGCGCGGACTGATATCACATAACAGATAACTGTCAAAATGTACCCCATAGAGGTTCATGATTTTTTAAATAAAAATACAACCCATCAGATACACTGGTATTGCAAATCGTGTAACAGGGGTGCAACCAACATAATGAATATGATTAACAAAAGTACAGAGGCATTTGACAAGAAGATTAAACTAACTGACGACAAAGTGGAGCAGCTGGGTGAAACTATGATAACGAACTTAGCAAAATCATCTAACAAATTAACAAAGGAATTGGGCGACTTGAAAGTAGCACTGGATGATTTGGACACAAGGCAAAGAACAGACAATGTACAGAAATCATTTGAAGCTCTAGATGGGAACATAGATAACATTCAGCAGGGACAACTGGAAAATCCAACACAAGGCGATATAAACATAGAAAAAACCATTATAGATATGAGAGATGAGGAAGCAAGAAAAAGCAACATGATAGTGTATAACACAGAGGAGAGCAAAGAAGAAGCACCTAGAGACAGATATAGAGCAGATACATTATTCATACATACACTTTTTAGAGATCAAATTGGAATGACTGAATTTAAGGAAGAATACATATTAAACGTTACCAGGCTAGAAAAGAAGCAGGCTGTCAAGAACAGACCAATCTGGGTTAAGCTAGATACACAAGCAACAAAAAACTCTATCTTTAGAAACACAGCCAAATTAAGAGCGGCAGATAAAAATACAAGCAACTTGGGTTAGAACATGATTACACTCCAAAGCAACAGGCTGAAAGAAAAAAAACTGATAGAAGAAGCAAAGAAACAACAAGGAGCTGACCGATCAGGAAACTACACCTACAGGGTAAGAGGACCATCAGGCCATCTAAGGATCAGGATGATAAAGAAAAATCAAGATTAAGCACGCCAAGACAAGATATACATAATGCACTGCACGTTAACAAAATTATGGCTGATGCACAAGTTATTGTTAATGCACGACATCTTGTAAAAAACACTGGAAGAGATTTCTCAAGGGTAAGAAACGCGCTGATTTGCTGGTATACAAATGCAGACACACTGACGAACAAAATGGCCGAACTAAGAAATAGACTAAATCAAGCACAGGACAAACCACACATGATACTTGTCACAGAAGTCAAACCTAAAAATGCAAGATACTAAACCACTGAGGCAGAGCTAGACATGGCAGGGTATGAGCTACACACCACGGAATTGAGCAGCAAGAACTTTATATAAACACGCTTAACACTCTGCAGGGAAGAAAACCCCAGATGACAACTGAATTTAAAGAATCAACATGGATCAAGATTCAGCTGGAAAAAAATGATGAACTTTTTTATGGGTTGTATATACAGAAGCCCCGAAAGTGATAATTTGAACAATGAAAGGCTGCAAAATCTAATGCGAAAAGCAAGCCAGATGTAGCACCTATGAACTGATAGTAGGGGATTTCAAGTCCCCAAATATTGATTGGAATACATGGAAAACAGAAGGAGATAGCACAGATGGAGAAGACTATAAAATTGTAGAGTCATTAAGGGATGGCTACTGGTTCTAACACGTAACAAATGAGACCAGAGGGAGAGGGACAGAAAAGACAAACCTACTTGATCTGATTCTAACAAATGAAGAAGGCATGCTATCTAATCTACAGTACCAGTCACCACTTGGCAAGAACGATTACTGTTGATTGGTCTTCAAGTTCAATTGCTGGACAGAAACTACAGACAAACCGTATACTAAGTTCTATTATGATTGAGGAGACTATGTGGTCCTTAGACAAGATCTGTCAATTGATTGGCAAAATAAACTGACACCACATACAAATGATCCAGAAACACAATGGAAAATCTTGAAAGAAATCCTAATGGAGGCACAGAAAAAACACATTCCTAGCAAGGAGATAAACCAAAGTAAAAAAAAGAGGCATAGCATCCCAATAGATAAAAATACATTTCAAGCAACAAAAAAGAAACACTGTTTATGGCAAAGATATAGGGAGACAGAGATCCAGAGAAATATAAAGAATACACCCATCAGAGAAATAAAGTACGAGCTATGACACGCAAGTTACAGAGAGATTTGGAAAAAGATATCTCAAGACAGGCAAAGTCGAATCCAAAGCAATTCTGGAACTATGTGAAAGGAAAAATTAAAACCAGAACTGGAGTTTCAGATCTAATCATTCAGTCAGATGGAAATGAAGAGATGCTAACCAAAACAGACCAGGAAAAAGAGCAAGTTCTCTCCAACTTTAACAGCAGTGTATTCACCAAAGAACCGGATACAGATATATCAAAATTGGATAACAAGGTTGTGGACTCCAAGCTGGAAGATATAAATCTTTTTTAAGAAAGACGTTGTCAAGAAACTAATGAAATTGAAACTAGATAAGTCACCAGGCCCAGATGCAATACACCCAAGACTTCAGAAAGAAACAGCAGAGCAACTTGGCACGGCATTGGAAATAATATACAACTCAACCTTAGAAAAGGGATCCATGCCAAAGGAGTGGAGATAAGCCCATATCTCTGAAATTTTTAAGAAGGGTAGTAAGATTTAGCATGCAACTATAGACCAGTCAGTCTTACATGCATAGCCTATAAGATTATGGTAAGGGATGTTATGATTAGGGAAATAATATGTTCAGTAATAGGCAATATGGATTTATAAGAGGATTTATAAAGTTCTGGCACATACTGGTATGCCATGCTATCAAACCTGACTTACAGCTCTGCACACTGCAGAGATATTAAAATACTAATGGTCAGACACTTGACTGTTGGAGGTGGCAACAAATCTCTGTTTTTGGCACTAATTATTCTACAAATGTGGAAAATGATTACAATTAGAGTAGAGTATAGTATTTATTTCAAATTGGACATAGGTAGTATTTATTTTTACAATGAGATTATATGAATGTATCCAATTTAGGGGCTTCCATCTTAGGCCTGTGCCTCACACCAGAAATTAAATTCAGTAAGTATTAATTAATACACATGTACAGTGTGAGTAGATAGTAACCCATAACTATAGCATAAGTAGATTCAAAATATAAGTGAATATTGAAATAATTTTAGGTATACATATATACATAGGTATATTTCAATGTTGCTTCAACATTTATAGTATAATTAATTGGTTAATTGCATATTTATAACAGATAATCATCATGACTTTCTCTCTCTCTCCTCTCTCTCTCTCTCTCTATATATATATATATATATATATAACCTGTATATATACTTCAATAAAGTATACACTGTTCTCAAAATTAGATTTTCATCCAAGTACCTATAAACGCGTATATATGATTGTCTGTTATTGCAATAATTTTAACAAATCATTTGGGTGCCATCTGTCACTATTATGGCAAAAGTATTGTTGTTTAGTGTCAGTTGCATGTTGTTTTCCAATTTGTACAAAAATATTTTATAAGATACAACTTCATCTATAACTAACAAGGCATTGCAGCATGTGTGCCTTCAGGTGTTATTTATATACCTAGGGGGTGTGTACATATGATTACTGGATTTTATTCATGTTATTGGACACAGGAATGAATCAATTAAATACACACAATCATTTAGGGTTTTAATTTTTTTAACTATGTAAGCATACTGGTTACATGAAGAACTATATATATATGCCTATTTTGAATGAAGTCACTTATATTAAGGCACCATAAAAATATCTAGTTTTCCATCGCTGACCGACCCACTTTTGAGGCCCAACATATTATTTTTATTTCCTATTCGTGAAATTTTTCTGGTTTTTGTTTCAATATTTTACTCCAGGACTAAATTTATATTTCACGGTTTGATCACCAGGAGGCAGTAATGCAATGATGTTGCACGTGTCTTCTTTTAGAAAAACTCCACCATCAAATCCTGGAAAGGATTGATGGTGGATGGAAATCATAAAATAAATACTCTATACAGGTATGGGGTCAAATACATTGAAATGTATTTAAATACAAATACTTTTCTTTTGGTCAAATACATTCATTTGTAAATGTATTTAAATACAAATACTTTTGGATGTATTTCAAATACAAATTAATTTTTTTTCCTTTGCTTTTTATTCTGATACACACATTACATAACATCAAAGCATCAGCTAGATTTGTCACATCAATTTATGATTTTTTTGTTGATTACACCTGAGGAACATAAGATGTTCAAAATTCTTGTAGGAATGTCAGGGTGTATCAGCTTGAATAATAGATGATATATGCTGGAAGATTAATTAGTCCTTTTATAAGAAAGATGAGATCTGCTCATCGGATTTACTCACAAGATGTTTCATATTATCCTTTGATCCCTTCTAATTATACTACATATAATTGAGGATAATCTCCCTTTGATTGACAAAGAAGCAATCAGAAGTCATTACATCAAAGATATAATTAATTGCAATTCCTTATGATCACAATTCCTTCATGGTTGTGTGTGTGCAATTCAGTGATCAAATTATTTTCTGAAACAAATGTTGGTGACAAAATATTCAGATCAAAACATGAAATAATTTTAGAACAGTATTTTAATGTATTTGAAGATGTATTTGAAAAATAAAATACTTTGTGAAAGTATTTAAATACAAATACTTTTCTTTATGGTAAGCTTAAATACAAATACCTGAAAAAAGTATTTAAATACTTTCAAATACAAATGTATTTAACCCCATACCTGACTGTATCATTTATATGCCACTGGGAAGTTGGACAAAGGTTTATTTTGGTGTTTTGTTGTCCCATGTTGAATGAATTGTTTACACCACATTATTATTATAATACCAAACTTGTAAAGCGCACTTTTCATACTTAAAGCCTGTTCAAAAGCACTGTACATAAACTTATGAAGAAGAAAAAAATATAAGATAGAACAAATATAATATGATTATTTCATAACAATATATGTATAAAGCTAAATTGGGATATATATATATATATATATATATATATATATATATAAAACTGACTAAGGAAAAGAAAAGAAATTAAACATCAAAATGACTGGAGAACAAATGAGTTTTCAGCAATATCTTTAAAATGTTCACTGTTTTGGATTCACGAATGTGAGCTGGGAGTGCATTCCATAGCTTGGCTGCTGAACACTGAAATTTTCTTTCACCATAGCTAAATGTTCTAACCCTTGGAACCACCAATGTCACTGAACCCATCGAACATAGTGTTCTTCTTGGTTGATAAACTGTCAGATATTTATCTTTTCATATGAATGAATGATTTATTTCCAAACTCTACAATATTACCATTACAACAATAGTTATGTACCACATACAAATATATATCATTTAAGATTGTAATTACAGTAATGGATAAGAAAAGTTATATATATATATATATATATATATATATATACACATATCATTTAATGAACAAAAGTAAAAATTTGGGGGACCAGCATAGCAATATTTGCTGTCTTCCCACTGGCCCCAAATATATGCGTGTTGTGTGTGCGCTTCAGTGCAGCCAGGAGGCAGAATCCCAACCCCAGATATAATTAATATAAGTAAATGAATTTAATTCATGTAATTACAGAATAGTAGGTTATGTTTGAACACAGGACAGGAGACCACTTGCGTAAAGTAATAACTATAAAGTGATTAACAATTTGTTAGTTATAGTAGAAATGAATTAAACTAATTAGAAGGCAATTGATCACATACAATAAAAAACACTCAAAAGTACAAATATCAGAGATGACAGTCTTTGCAATGTGGGTTGGTACATTTGACACTTGTTGGGTATAAATCAAATATTTTAATTTTAAGCTGTTTTTTACACATTGAGCGAGAGCTACTTTGATCGATGAATTTTTCCCATTTATTCCACATTTTGGGTAGTTCATATAAAGGTAATTTATGAGCGAATAGTGATTTGCACTGTGTAATAGATGTGATTGGTGAGTGCTACATACATGTCTATGATGTTGTGTGGCGTGCCAATGGCGATGAATGTCAGTCTGTGTCAGTTTGCAATGAATAAGAGGTGGTAGAGCTACAGTGGGTATAATATTTTGTGTATGTGATGTGTATGTAAAATTATGTAGACATATGTATGGTTATGCATAAAAAACTGAAATTGTTTGCATTGACATTCTAAATAAAAGGAAATTTAGATATATCTGCAATGTTCATACAGAAGCTGCTACTATTCTAGGGTTGCCACTCTACTTTGTCAATTTGACAGCCCAAATATTTGGTAGACTATATGAAAATAATTTTCTGTTGTTGCCAAAAATATAGTATCTATTTGTGTAGATCTACACAAATCACCAATGGAATTGATTTAATATGGCTTGAACGTGTGATGATGATGATTGATGTTTTACGGCCAGTTTTGTGCACATGGTAGGCTAAATGGGCTGAGCAACCTCCAAAGGTAATGAAGCGAAGTCAAAGATGAAACAACTTTCAGATGCTGAGGATTGAACTCAGGTGGTAGTTATCTGTGATCGAACACGCTACCAGAGCCCCCCCCCTTTTTATATATCGTAATGTAATTAGCTACTACAAGTTTACTGAACTGTATAAACATTCTTCAAACGTTTTCATCTTTGAAGCAATTACAGACTGCAATGTCCAGCAAACTAAGAGCAGCTAATAGATGAGTGACACTTGTCAAATTGAGAAATCATTGTAATAAAAAGCTGAACAAATAAATACATTAATATGCTACATTATCATTCGGAAACTGTGAAATTACATGTGAATGGCTGTTATGACACAAACATATTTGCTTGTAGTGCTGCAAAGCAATAACACAGGATGGAAGCAGCACATATTTTGAGCACGAAATAAATCATCCATGTTGTGGCATTTATAGGGAAGCATCGCATAATACTTGATATTATCATTGCACTCATTCACTTGTCGGGTGGGCAGACTCGTTGAGTGTGTTAACTTGGCCCATCTCCTATTTTACTAGTCGGGTACAACCGGTAGATTATTACTGTCAAATCCTATTAACAATTGATAATTGTGCGAAATAATATATACTGTGAAGATAAACAAAAACATGACAACAATGTTTTGATTGTGTGTAGGCAGATGTGTATTGACAGACAGACACAGAGTGACAGGTTGTTGAGGTAATTTTGGAATGAAACAGATTAATACTAATCTATTTAATACTGTATCGATTTTATAACTACTAGGATCCACAACTTTCATTCTAATTTGTACATACGTTTTTTACCTTGAAAAAAAAATAGTTTATGTAACAGAACAACAGTTCTATATCTCACTTTGTAAGTGTATATTTGTTTTTGATCTGTCAATGATATCTCACTGAATATACCATGTGCATGAAAGTGGCTGTAAAACACCAATCATCATCATTATGATGTCAGTAGTGTACTTTTCAAAGATTCAGAGCTTCCTTCCATTTTCTGTAGGTGATTGTTTCCATCACAAAGAGATGTGGTACATGATTTATGGGTTTAAGCTAAGCATGAAGTCTGGGAATGATCAAGATAGTCTTGCTGAAAAATAGCTAAATGGCATAGATTAAAGCCAGATGACAATTATATAGTATTCTTTTGACAATGAAGATGGATATAATTGCTAATCTGCTGATTGATTAATCTGCTTGGTTCATTTGACAATTAACACCAGTATATATGGTAATATGAACAAATGAAGATCGATAGATAATTGCTAATTGATTAATCTGCTTGGATCATTATTTGGAAGCCACTTGTTGATTAGGTAATTGCACAAAGTAAGACCCTATAAAAAGAGCCTCAACTTTGTATTTCTCAATGGCTGTTGCTTAATTACTACATATAAACACTGAATATCATGCTTTAATAGTGTATATTAAATTTTACCACAGTGAATATCATGCTTTGCAATGGCTTAATGCAGCGAATACCTGTTACTACATTTAATATGATTTACCATAAAATTATTAATTATTTACTACACCGTCTACAGTAAACTAGATTGTAGACCTACGGCTATATACACTGTAAAAAGTGCAATAAGTTACAGTTCTGATTTGTTAATCAAACATCACTGACCCATCCTGGACATGACAACATGTAACAGCTTTATCCATGAAACAAACACCACTGATACAATCACGAACAACTCGTCCAACGGCCACACTTTTCTCAACTCCCAGTATTAGGCCTAACCATTAACCTAAAATAATACTAGACCGAACACGGCCGCCGATTTGATGGCAAACAGGTCCAAACTTCCGGTCGTGGAAATAGGAACGCAGACTGCAAAATCAGGTTTATAAATATGGTGAATTATTGTTGTGTCGTTGGTTGTATAAGCCATGTGCGTGGAAGTAATACAAACGGGATGTCTTTTCATCGGTAAGTACAGGGACGCATTTAAAATAGCTGTTAAAGCGTTTTTTTTTGCGGGAAAATAAGCTTAACTTTGGCGTTTGATCCCAACTAAACTAGATCTACGGACTTGTATAAAACGACATTTACATATTTCATGGCATATAATATGAGAGGAATAATACAGATTGTCTGCACACACAAAATTATAATGCACACATCACAATATTCATAGGTTCAAAACTCGAAGCGCAGCCACTTCAACGTTGCTTTTTCCACTACCGGAGATCAGCGCTGTTTGGTCATGGCGGCCCATTCAAACATCACTAACTGCTCGGTCTAGTTTTCTTTTAGGCCATTGGGCCTAACCAGTTTTCTTTCAGGTCAATGGACCTAACGCGGGATTATTGTGCATCCTGATCACTCCTATAATGCAAAGCGCGCTTGTTTTATTATTTTATTTCTGACGTCATCATTCTCCCGCCCATATTGTGGCTCCACCCATTTGCGGATATGATTGAGCCTGTAAAAGAGACTGGCGTGGTTAGCGTGGTTATAAGGGATATAACCACGCCATGGGTTGATGAATATTTTTTATAGTTTAGTGAATTTAGTTCGCGATGTGAGTACAATTTTAGTATGACTAAGTATGATTTGTACTTATGGTACCATGCATGCATGCGCTGAGTTTGGGGGGGGGGGGTAGCCGTTGTCTGTTTGTACATTCTATTCATGTCTTAGTAATTATTAAAGCTTTATGGTTCAGCCAAGTCTGCGAAGATTGGATCAGATGACGATGTGGGTCTCTACTGGACAACACACTGCTTGTGCTGGGGAGGGGGGATTCCCCTTTATATACCTATTTGGACGTGTGGGAGGAGATTTTAGTAACGGATTGTTCTTGACTCAGCCAAGTCAGCGGTGATTAGACCAGGTGACCATGAAGGGTCTACCGGACAACAACACTGACGGTGCTGAGGGGACAATTCCCTATATATATCTAGATGTTAACGGGAGTTTATTGAATTTATAGGAATAAAGTAGATTCGCGATTTTTCTTGACTACATGAGTTCGAATTTTGAAAGAGACTGATTAGTTAAGGCCGAGATCCGGGACAAGCCGAGTCTCAGGATTGTACTAATAACGTATAAATCGACCAATTACATGATACCTGAATACCTGTGCGAACTAGTGTCCATTAGAAAGTCATCTCGAAAACTCAGGTCATCCAGTCAGATACTATTGCAGGTCACTGTGTCTCGGCTCTTGCGTTTAGTGTTGAAGCCCCCACTTTGTGGAATAGGTTGCCGGAAAATATTATAATACATATGCCGACGCTTCGCTTCAACAGTCTTCCCCGGTCAAGCCCGTACCACACCACAGCTTAGAGCTCTTCGACGTTCGAATCCAGCAAGTTTTTGTCGTGTGTCCCCACCTGTGTAACCCAATATTCGAACAGCTCCCAATATGACGGCAACCCGTTCAGGTTTTTTCTCGTCTTTCAATACCTGCTCCTCAGTGCTTCATTTTGTTCTACCTCCGCACAAACTATATTGGCAAGTATCCCGTCCGTATCCCCGCTTGAAGAGGCCCCCCCATTGGTTACACGAATGCGTTGCAAATCAAATCGAGATTTTACCAACTTCGCTGTCGAGGGGCTACCCATGATCCGGGCGTCCTTTTCTGTGGCACCTTCGGTGTGTTGCTGTGTAACAGCGTCGTTTTGGGTCTCCGACTACATCTTGTATATAGACTCGCCCAAAATATATCATATCTCTGTTTTGCTTCCGCAGCTGGAAGCTTGCCACCAAGGGCTTGAATTTCCTGTATCTGATTCAAAGAAGTTGTCATCCAGGTAGCATTGTTTCTTGTGTAGGCTTATGTCCCAAAGTTGTCCGATATTCAAGTGAAGGTGTGCTATGTAATCCTGGGATGTGCCAAATAGTTTGGGAATATGTTTTGCAATATGGTTTGCATATGACTTGTATATACTTTGCAGTGGAAGCTCATTCACGAACATGTACGTAGTACCGGGGATAGGTTGGGTTCCTAAATTACGCTTACGTTCCTGCTTAGCGAAGTATTGTTTCCAAGTCCATCTCACAGGTTTTCCAGGATAGCGCGAGTAGACTCTTTCTAGACTCTGCTTTTGTATCCTTTCCTCTACAATATATGATTGTATGTCTATGGGCGGAGGAAGTGGCTGTATTTTCCGCAGAGTCAGCATTCTTTTTAGAAGTTGCTGCATATCTTCTATGCAGGGTTGTATTTTTTCTCGCTTCCTTTCTCCCCACAAAAGGTCCTTTGAGGAGAGCTACGAGGGCGCGGTGTTGCTTTGCCACAGGATACCTCGCTACATCCCCATAGCGTTTGGTAGCTTACAAATCGGTTTCTGCAGCCTATACAGCTGTGTGTTGGCTTTTTGTATTCCAGTTGGTTTCAAGTGTACTAATTCGATGCACGATCGACGTGGATACAATATGTCCTGGAAGTGCCATCGATAGTAACCGAAATTGTGGTAGCCTTCTGCAAAAAGCTCTACCGGAGTGTTGCCGTTTCTTTGTTGCTCGTCTACATGGAAGAGTTTTGGGAGACCGGAGTCAGAGGTCTGGTACCCTGACGTCCACACCGGTTGCCGGTATGCGTCACCCATTTACTCTGCCTCACTCTATCATATAAATCTTATGTGGAATCGATACACCCTAGCTGTAAATCTATATATATATATATATATATATATATATGCTATATGTTGGAGATTAAGAGCACATACATACAAATACAATTATATAAATATGAGTTAATGTCACTCTATAATGATACAAATTATTATTAGTTAAGCGATAATGGTTAACTTACATTACAAATTTATCCTATTGTATATACGTACTATTAATGATTCCTCATTTGTTTCTCCATAGTCTAAGCTGTTACTCGTTTAAGACCACGGTCACTTGTCACATATCAATGATCCCATTATGTGGCGGCGCCCTCTACCGAATACCACACGATGGGATAATTGATCTGTGACAAGTGACTGTCTTTAAGTCAAGTGAAATATATTGTAATTTACCGCCAAAGAACTAAATTACTACGCATGCGTGAATTTTATAATTAGCTAAATTCATTGTATTTTCCCGCCAATGAATTAATTTACAACGCTGGTAGATTGGATATATATATATATATATATATATATATATATATATGTTGTAGTTAATCTGTATAATCAGGTAATATATATTAGCTGACATTTTCAGATAATTGGTATTAAATCTCAGTTAGCAATAGATGTATTACCTAAAAATATACATATTATCTGATTATACGGATTAACTGTAATATATATATATATATATATATATATATTATATATATATATATGACATTAGAGTGGATATTTCCTATTCTATTCTATTCTATTCTGTGGTCTTTGTTTCAGATGTGACACAGTTGTAACTTTTACTGAGTGATTTGAGACGAAAACGAGTATAACTGTTAGACAATGGAAAAGGGCGAGTATATTAAAGATCCTCATATTTATAAGTAGTCTTAAGATATATTTTAAATACTTTAAAGTTAATTCCTTATCAGTATTCTTAGCGCTTTCCGACATTAAGCCTATAAACAACTCTAAGTCAACCGTTTCTAAATTTCCTTATAGCAGTTACTAAACACGAATTGTTTCCACTAAGAGAGTCATTTTCTTTTTTCCTTTTATAGACATTACTGACAATGGAAGCCTGTAAAGGTATTGGCGATTCTTATGTAGATCCCAGCACCCATATCAGACATTACTGTGCTGATTACGTTTGCGATGTAGACAATCTAGGCAGATCATCTCCCGACTGTAAATATTTTTGTCCAGGTTTGTACAGCGTTCTCGTCCACCATCTTTGTCATGCCAGGAATAAAGGCGTACATCTGACCTATATCGTGGGCGGCAAAACAATACGAGAATCGAATAAAACGTGATGCTACGAGAGAGCACGGCTCGTAGCATACATTTGGGGGCTCTCGTGGCACAGTGGTAGCGCGCTCGACCAGAGATCAATAGCTCCCGGGTTCGATACCCGTTCCCGGCTGACCCGAATCTCAAAGGCGTTTTCATCCTTCATTGCATTTCTTTCGGGTTGCTCCTTGGTCTCGTTAGCCTATGCGATGTCCAGAAAGCGGATCTTAAAAGAGCATTTCATTTCATAGCGTACATGGACACAATCTAACCGGACAAAACCTCGCAGGACATGCTGGCTGTGGACGGCTTATTATGGCATATAACAAAGCTCGCTGAAATACTACAAAATACGATCTACCCGGAAGCAGCGCCACAGGGCATAAGAACTCGAAACAAAATTGCCACGTGACTAAACATTCCCGATAAAATGCCAAAGAACGAACTGGCACAAGATATAGTCTTGTAAAATAAAAGGTCGACAAAATGTCGTAATCAGATAACTAAAGTTGAGAATAAAATAGAATTATCATTACTGACAATGGTAAATTGTCTCCTTGTTTGTGGGTTGTTGGCATTTACATGTGAAACAATTTATGTTATGTGGTGCTCTATCTGGGTATGCTATAATATGTTTCATACTCGCGCACACGCACGTACGCACACACACACACACACACACACACACTTATTAATTATAGGCGATTTCTACGTTTCATTTTTCAGTTTATTATCGATGCCTAGTCGATCAGTATAATAAAGGTTCTAACACCACGATCAGTGATTCAGAACGCCCAAGTCACATATCTGGTGTCGACTGGTATACGATCATCGGTGTTACGATAACTATCACGCTAGTAGTCACGATCGTGTTGACTGTGATCATTTACAAACGTAGGCGAATCATGTCTGTACTAGCACAGACGTCAGCCGATGAAGTAGAGTTACATGATCGGATTTTGATTGGACAGCCCACAACGGACGACTTAGTACAGTCTATCGACACACCCGAAACAGGTCAGTCTCAGTCGGTACTAACCCCGTAAGGAAATGTTTACTCTTCCAGTGAAAGATCAATATTGACACACAACAACATTGTTATGATATGTGGCTGGAGAATGTTGTCAATTAGCGATTCATAAGTCGGAACACGGCATCCTCGCCGCAAGGTAAACTTTGTTTACAATTATATTCCAGATTGTTGATAATTTGTTCCTGTCTGGATCATCCACTAACAGTAATTATCAATGGTCAACTTTCCATCGACTAACAATTCTGTAAGATTTATTTTACTCCCGCTCCAGGTGAAAGAGCATCACGGTTATTATCAGAAATCGAATCCTGCAAATCACAGGATACACCCTTTTCTGAAGGAACCGTGCCAATCGAAGACCAAGAACGTGATATGCTCAGACCACGCTGTACTCTAAGGTCAGCAGTATCTGTGGAAACACAAATCGACTTGCCAAGCGTAGACGATCAGACACGACCAAAAACTGTTCATCATCAAGACGGCCATACTTCTTCGGAAGGTATCCCGAAAACAGAAGAGCAAGGTAGCATAGATAGTCGAGCCGACATGTCCATATTTTCAAACATCCATTCTATGTCGTCAGGATCTCCCGTATCTATGTCTACGCCAGAAAGACGTTTAGCGCCCAGAAGTAGTAGCATCGATGCTTGTGTACTGTTACCCAATACTGATATACTTACTGGATCCATCTGTCTAACACGCTACAGTGTCGATGATTTGGTGTTCAGAGATAGTAGGCATTCTTATCAATTGTATCACCCATCACTCCATATTATGGCTCACCGATCCACAATATCTCGTCGATCCGATCCAAACCTTCCACGCATTTCACGTTACCGTGACGATGCTCTTTTCCATCATCAAGCTGGCACCAGTGAGTCGTACCAAGAAACAGGAGCTGGTCACACGACCAGACACTGACCATCGTATATCTAGAATATCAGGATCTACCTGTACCAATTAAAAGGGGCACCTCCGTGGTCTAGGTGGTTGCGCGTTGGACCACAGATCGCCACCACCCGAGTTCGAATCTCGGCGTGGGCATATCTGACGGGTGTTTCATCTTTAGCTTCGCTTCGTTACCATTGGAGGTCGCTCGGCCCATTTAGCCTACCATGTGCACAAACGTGGCCGTAAGATGTCAATCATCATCATCCTCACCATCTGTACCGATTACAAGATCTGGCTGCTTCCTTCTACTCGCCGTTGGGGACGACTGGACGGTTTTTCTATTCGTTTTCACGTGCGTCAAAGCATCGCGAAATGACGAGATGATTTTTATGACATTCCGGTGCATTTCAGGATATTTTATTTAAGAATCTAGCTAACACATGTATTTAAATATTTAAATTCGCCAGATTTGGATAGAGGTTCAGATGAACTAAAATCCTTAATTGCATTGTTTGTGTAGCAATTTTTGAAAGGTAAGTTAGAATTAGTCATACTTTTTTTTCTTCAAATACATTATTGTGTTGTATAATACAGAAACTGATCTAACTTAAAAGAATGACAGCAAAACATTATTATATGCAACTTCAGTTTTATTTGACATGACCTCAATCTTGTCACTACGACTACGAAATGTCACTTGAGCAAAATCAGTGTTGCAGCTCGGTAGTGAATGTCACTCGCTAGTGTTTTACCTCTTGATGATCACACCTATTGAGGCCGAGTCATCAATCTGGGAACATTTCCCATTGGGATGTACGCTCGGGTGGCGCCTAGTAGAAAAGAACAGATCTGTTGTCGCTTTGGGGTTGAAGTGCTCCAAGTCGGAACGTTTAATGGAGATCCGCATCAGTCGTTCCAGGGTCTTTTCTCCCAGGCGTTTCATTGCGGAGAACCGTCGCTCCACAACTGCATTCGACAATGAAACATATGAGCGATACAATGTTATATGTATAACTTTGTTTGTTTGTTATGATCCCAAATAGTTTACTAATACGAATTTGCCTTGGATCCTTTGGAAGCGCTCTTGCATTCATACTATTGCTGATAAGGTTAGAGAATAGAAGATTGGACATATTTACAAACACTAATTATATATGTTGTTAGTGAACATGTTGTATTATAAATAATATTGCCCTCAACATGGGATGTCCTTTTCAGACCAGACTACAATATATTTAAAGAACTTACAGCAGAGCTTTTTAATTGTCAGCACATTGATGACATGGATGAAGTTGGGATAGGTGTCGCCGTAGTGCTTCATCACTGTCTACCAGAGATCACTTCTTGACAGGTGAGCAAGGTTTGTAGTCAGAAGATATTGAAGCTTGCCCAATCCCGGTGCAGCTCGTCAATCTCGATGTTTGCTTTGAGGAGTGGCCTGAACTCATCGATGAAAGAGTCGGGAATATCATATCCAAATTCAGTTAGATCTTGTTTCCTGGACCAGGTGGCGCTGTGGAGGATCTTTATGCATCCAATCTTGTCATCATATTCGATGTCTTTGAAACGTTGGACCAGTAGAGCCTTCAGCTTTTTTGCAAGGGTGGACATCTGCGCTTTAAACGCATTCACCACCACCACTGCGCCATGACATAATTGTACCCCCTTGAAGATGATACTAGTCGGGTTGTCTTCAGAATCCTGCAGTATGCTGGCAATAGGGCCTAGGATGTCAGCAGTTGGCGCTGCAGTAGCTCCACGGATGACTTTCAGGGAAGTATTCAGCTGCACTTCTGCAGATTTTTGCAGCTCTGCCAGGGATGCAAGGATGACCTTCATATACAGCATGTACAAGACAAATTTCAGGCTCTTCAGTGTTTTCGGATAACCCTTCCGCCTTGCCTTGTCTGCTGCAGGGACATTTGTTTCCTCAGATGCCTGCGCTTCCAGGTGAACAACCATTATCGCATAATTCTGGTAAGGAGCTGTGCAAGTTGGCTCTTGGGCTGCACCTATTTCGTCCCGTTGGGCTTGGACGGTTTCCGGACGTGCTCCTCCATAATGTCTCCAATCATGTTGAGTTCACGGAGGCGCTTGTTGTTCTTCTCGTAAAGGAGATGCATGGCGACCAACATGTCGATTACTGTATCAGCACCAGTGCCATTGAAAGTCTCCCTTCACTGTCTGCTCGAAGCGATGGCTGACACAATGAATTATAACCAACCACGGTGCTGGAATTTCAAGCGCTAGCCGTACCGCCACTCCACCTGCTCTGCCAAGATTCACATTTGCACCATCCGCACAAAACCCCACCAGCTTCTTCTTCGCAGCAATGTCCACTCACTCAAACACACCCGAGAGAAGTTTCGTCAAGCCAGTCGCATCTGCATCGCGGATAGCCAGTAATCGTGTTGTCACCCGAGCATTAACTACAACCGTGATGTAGAACAGCTCTTTTTCAACACTGGTCACACCTGTTGACCCATCACAAAGCACTGACATATACTGTGTTTTCTTCACGGAACAGATGAAATATGTCTCCAGGACAGTACCTATCAGCCGTGTAAGTTCCTTGTACTTGAGCTCCGTCAGATAAGTCTGCCAGAGAATAACCTTGTGCCGGATTTCCAACTTTGCTATGCTGACGAACTTGCTGAAAGTGATTTCCTTCCTCGCCATCATGTAGCTGATGTCGACAAGTTTGTTCACGCACTCGCGTCCCTCGCTTTCAGTGGTAACAAGTGACTTGCCAATGGCTGTCTGCCGGTACAGCTCAGCGCGAGTGAAGGGGTTGTCAGATATTTTGTACAGCAGCGCAATCTAGTGCGGCAAGCTTCTTTTCAAGTCGCCACGTATGTCATGACTTGAAAAGGTTGGAATTGTTTTAAGTTTGATATAAAATAGTGATATTAGTACCAAATTCAATATGGGAAGACTTTTGCGTTTGAAATATTGCCAAATCTTGAGATTCTCGTCGTTTTCTGCTCTCCTTCAAATATGTTTTGAATTCTCCACCACCGAGTCCATATAGCCATATCGTAATAATCTTTGGCCTGTCCATAATTTGAAACATGGCATGTAGAATACAGAAATGTGATACCCTGACTTATCACTTCCGTTTGTTCGTACGTTTCGATTGGCATTTTATATAACTATTTAATGAATGAATGAATGTTTATTTTTGTTTTTATAAATAGGCTAATTTAAATAATAGGGTTATAAAAACTTTAGAAAATAATGATTTACTTGTTGCAAGTTTAATATGATTGGCCAACTTATTTTATCACCCTTGATGATCTCAGTTTTTGTCTGTTTATCTAATTATTATGGATAATAAACATATTTCATTTAACTGTATTCAGTTTTCGTGTTATGTAGTTAATCACAATAAACCAGAATATTGTATATTTAATCACGTACAGAGTAATTGTCATACATTTCCGTGGTATGTTGCACTTTCCGTTGGCGGGGATCCTACGGCCCGTTGAACACAATGTTACTGTTTGTCGCGCCTGTTGTATTCTGTACGCTGGGTAGAAGCTATATATACTCCGTATTTCTGTTGGACTCTCTCTTTTTGTCAGAATAGTTATGGTCAGTGTGTGTGTGGAAGCCAACACAGCGCGCATGCCTTAACGAGCAGGCCTTAACGAGCAGACGATAGCATCAATTTGTGTGTTGAGCAGCTGGTATACGGTCAGAAGCCCCTTAGGATAAAATCCTCTTGCGTTATGGGGAAAATGGGAAAAACTCCCCAGTATCTTGGCAGCAGCATGGTTCATTGAATTTGTTCCCATTGAAATGAAGTGCTATTGCAATTTAAAGAGAAGTCAATGAGCAATTGATAACGGAAGCCTTTCTGAAGCCAAATTAAATTTGGATTTAAGTTCTGAAACCTTTGGACATTGGAATAGTTATGACATACAGGTGGGGGCTTCTGTCCATTTTCCCTATAAGGCAATGGGATTTTATCCTAAGGGGTTTTAGACCTAGGGATTTTTAGCCTACACCCTGAGCAGCTATAGTGATTATAAAAATGCGAAACTCGATGCCTTTCCGAGTTGGATTATTGTTAGATAAAGGAGGTTTCGTTTTCTTATTACCATAGAAGTATCAAGTGTTTTGTGCTGCGCAAACTGATATCAATGAAATCGAACTATCGATGGTACATTCAGTGCATTTTTGACATCAGAGAGTTGTTTGCAGAAACAGTGAAAACAATGTGATGACCAACTGATGATATGATTACATCTTGTGTAAAATCTTTGGATCTGAGACAGGAGTTATTTTGTAGTCTGTTGGTGGGACATTTTGTACTAAGGAGCCGTGTGGGCATCACGAGACATACGCCATGTTGTAAGTGTTACAAACGAATACACCCATTAGGTGTACAATTTGACAGTCCACGATTACAATATTGGACTATTTGTATTATTGGCAGGCATTGGTATTGTAATATTTGACTAATATATTTCTGGTAGATATTTCTGTGTGAAAAGAATCATTTTGTAAATTAGTAATGATGCTTTTGAATTTTTTTATACTTAGGTTTAGTCATTTCAGAACTAGTATTATGATTAAATAGATGGGTGAAATTTAATATCGAAATAGATTTGTGTACATAGAGATTCGTTGGCTCTGTGATCTGGTTGTGACTAAGAACTGAACGGCTAAATATGACAGTGCAGGATGCGAGTAATATTCATACGACTTTAGTTGACCTTTTGTTTTGGTTGCGATATATGACATCGCCAAATATATATTAGGATAGATACGGGGCTAGATACAAATTGATTTGTTTAAACAAATTTCTTTTGGAAAATGTTGGCACTTTGAATGTTTTCTGGCTACGATAGCATATATTATTTGAATATTCTCTAACTAAAGTGGCATATATTATTTTGCATAGACTCTATTTAATATTATAACCCACATATTGAGATTTCAGGTTTCATAAGAAAATGGTTAGCCATAGGAGAGAAATTTGGTTATAGTGGCCAGTCATGGGGTCAATTCAATTCCGGAATTGGAATTGGTGGGCAATTCCAATTCCGGAATTGGAATTGTCTTTAAAAAATGTAATTGGAATTGATAAATTTGGAATTCGAATTTCTACCCAAAAATCCTACTCAGAGTACCTACTCCAACCAGAGTCGTAAGTGTGAATTAGAGGTTGAACTGGGTGATAATCCAAATTACTGGAGGGCCACTATTAGGCTGGATCGGATACCAGATTCGAAGTCGGGAAGGAGAAAAGTTAAAGTTCTCTGACGTTACCTGGGCAGGGCGCCTCCGTGGTCTAGTTGGTAGCGCGTTGGACCACATATCACTACCACTCGAGTTCGAATATCCGAGGGGACATATCTGAAGGTTGTTTCATCCTTGACTTCGTTTCATTACCGTTGGAGGTCGCTCGGCCCATTTAGCTTAACATGTGCACAAAAGTCGCCGTAAAACATCAATCATCATCATGGTCACCTGGGCCAGGAGTACCCAGAGTTCACATAGGCCCGCTTCTACTCACACTTTCTACGACGATTCCGTTTTTTTATAGAAACGATCGGAATCATCTCCATCTTCAAACTGATATAGTTGTGTCCCATTCATGGTGTAATTTGAACAAGATTATTGCGTTTTATTCTGGAATTATTCCTGGCTAACACTTGTTTACATGCTTTTGTACAGTCAAACCGCTGGATTCAAGTGACGTCAGCTTTCAGGAGCTTCCGGTCTCTGTCTAGCTTCAAAATGGAGGGCGCATAGGCCATTGAAGTCGATTAATCATCACTTTAAACTTGATTATTTAATGTATGGATGATCGTTTTCACATTTTGACATCATTTATGATATTTGTGAACATGGCTGTATCAGTTCTGAAAATTTTAAATTATATAAACGGTATATAGTTCATGTATCATCATAGAATGTGTTCAAGATATCATAATGATTACCAAGATCGTCTTTCGAGCGCAGATCAACCTTGAATAATAACTTGGAGAAACTGCGTTTGTTGTTTCGGAATGAACTGTTCGGAGTGATCGAATGTGACTGTGTTTAAGTGAGTGTGTTTTTTGTGTGATAGTGATTTGATTTAAAATATAAGTAAAAATGTGTGATGGTGATTTGATTTAAAATATAAGTAAAAATCGTGTATATGAATTTGTATTATTGTTTATCTTGGTTGTTACTATGCATACATCTCCTAGTTTAGTTGAATACGTGGACTCGTTTATGCCCACGTGACAATGACCTCTATGCCTACGGATATAAGATTTCTTGAGGTAATCGTAGGTACGCTGGTTGTGATCTTAAGGCCAGACACTAGGTCAAAATATGAATTTTTATTTGAATGATATCACTTCTTCATGATTTTGACCCAGTTTATTAAAAAAAGTGGAAAACATTCAAATGAATATAGGGATTTTATTAATTAAGATATCCAGTCAGTTTTTTCACCTAGAACATGCTCCTGTATATAGAATAAAACAACAGGGATAAATTACATGATTTTTTGTTTTTTGCTTTCGGACAAAATTCATTTTTCCCCCTTAAAATTTAAGGTCGCGCATACGATGGCGTTTGTGTATTATGTTGTGGCTATGTCATGTCGAGCAATATAGCAATTATAAATAATGTTATCTGTTAAATGTTTACCGGGGCGCATTTGACGAATGGTGGCAGGTTCAATACTATTGAATGTTTTAAGGATATTTTCTTCATAGTATAATTTATATGCTGGTGAATTATTTACCTGATCGTGCGTGTTAGCTTTCACTGATCACGATTATGTGATATATGGTCCTGATTCTGTGATATTAAGTGAATAATTGGTGATTTTGTGTTCGGATTGTTCACGCGAAGGATTTAGAATCCATTAACTCGGCGGCCTTCAGTGGATATCGGCTCACACCTGTATAGTGAGTATAGTGCAATGGTCAAGCAATACTACGATGTGGCTATTGGCAAAGTGCCTGGCATATACACCACCTGGTCTCTAGCAAACACACAAATTGAAGGATATTCAGGAGCTTGTCATTCTGGATTTGATGATATTACAAATTCTGTGGAATTCATGATAGCCAAGGGAGATTTCAGTGAGGATACCATCAAAGTGTATGGACATCGTGGAGGCCAACACACCCTCACCAACTGGCAGCGTAAGATAAGTGATCATGAAAACCTTGAAAGATCTGATATTTCCAATTGTCATTGAAGTGTACCTGTTGGTCTCGTTGTTGAGATACCCCCGTTGTCATCTATGCCTCCCTCATGTCACACCAATGAAAATAAGACTGTTCTCGGAGGTAAGGATCCTGTGTCCCTTACAAATAGCTCCTCCGTTGTTAACAATCAGCTCCGAAATCTGATAGAAAGTGTGAACGACAAAATGAACAATTTTGAAACACTTTTCTCTCTAATACGGACAATGGCTACTGAAAAGTGAAAACGCTGGTGCTAGTCTTGAAGATCACCATAAACAACGTTACAAACGAAATACGACCATAACTCAGGTACAAGATACAATGAGCCAGAAGGATAAGGGAAATGGGGATCTAGTGCGAACAGTAACGGAGCTACGAGATCAAACCACTAAGCTCACGACGGAGCTTGATAGGAAAGAGTGGACTGGTTTCCGTAATAAGCCATCTGAGCAGAATACTTTCCTCATTGGGTCCAATATTATCCGGGATATTGACCAGAATAAACTGTTAAAGACCGATATTAAATGTCTTGTTGGTGCGAAGATCAGTGACATGACTAGGAAAGTGGTACAGCTAAAAAACGACAAGTATCGAAGCAAAGTTCTTGTGTGTGGGGACAATGATTGCTCAGATACAAAGGATGCCACAGTTCTGGAAAACAGTTTTAAGGACGTAATCAATGCAGCTAAGCTTAAGGCTGCCTCAGTGACAGTGGCCAGTATTTGTCAAACTCAGTATAGTATTGATAACGTCAATACTCCAGTACGTGGGATCTGCGATGCTATTTGATGCACACACCGTGACACAACGGATATTTTAAGACTGACTGATGGAACCATCAACGAGGGTTTCTATCTAGACGACCTTCATCATTTAACATACAAGGGACAGAATAAGGTCGCCTAAAAACTCGAATTGAGGAGGCCAGCGCAGACAGATATACCATACAATGTAGCATCTAACCACCAGAATATAGGACATCTCTAGGCCAGTGTCGGACCCAAAACAAGCAGAAACAAACCAGGACCACAAGCTCCGAAAGCGAAACTACGCGAGATGGTCAGCTGAGCTGAGACCCCGCGTTGAGATGCCTAATGAAACGACGTACAGACGTCGTTATGGGAGGCCTATAACGTACAGACGTAGTGATGAGACGTTTAATGATGATACGACATACAGAAGACGCCCCAAAGAAAATGAGGAACAGCATTACCAGTCGTTGGGCAGGAGTACCAAAACCATACGCTGTAGATACTGTGCCGAGCCAAATCACCGCGAAGATAAATGTCACCATCAGGGTCCTATTAACGGTCACTCCTGTGGTTCCAAAGGACACAAATCTTAAGTATTGTGATTCTAATGCGGATGCGTAGTGAAGATGTGGCCACATACTCTGATACTGAACTCACCAATAGCGTACATATTTTTAAAAATATTGAATTACAAGAACTCATTGGGTTTTATATAAAAAATATACATAATCTAAAGATTGGTATTATAAATATCAATATTATTCGCTTTAAATTTCAGCCTCTTGCTGAAGCTCTAAACAATAATACGTTAGATGTTTTTATGATTCGAGAAAACAAACTTGACGAATCATTCCCCGCGGCGCAGTTTGCTCTAAAGGGTTTTAATCTGTATTGACATGATCATACGGAACATTCTGGAGGTATCATGACGTACGTCCGAAACGATCTTCCTCAACGTGAACGTTGTGATCTCGTAGTTGACTTATAAGATATAAAATCTGTCATAGTGAAATCTGTCGTAGTGGAAAGCATCACTAATGATATAAAATAGCTTTTGTTTAATGTATACAAACAAACAACCGTAATGAATATGCATTTTAAGACATGTATGGCGAATATATTGACCAAATCCACATCAGAGATAATCAACTTTATGATTTGTGGCGACATGAATATTAATATGTTAAAATCTAATATTTGTTTGAATGATTTATTTGTGAAACATTTCCTAAAATCACCTACTTGTTTCAAAGGGAAAGTCCTACAATGATTGATTTAGTGATAACAAATGTCTCCAAAAGTTTAAAGATTATATGTTGTGTTCCATGTGACTTGAGTGATGTTCATCAAATGGTTTGCTTTGCGACCAAATTAAAGGCACCGCTAATATATAATAAAAATTGTGCAAAAAACAATGAATGAGCACTATGTAAATATCACTAAAACAATAGGATATGACGATTCATTGGTGATATTGTTAGTACACATGTTAATAACCGCAGTGTGTTGTATATTAAAGACAACAATTTCACATGTGTTCAACATCTTGCAAAGGGTTAATACTAAATAGGCAACTGGCTTTGACAATATTCCGCCAAAACTTATAAAACACGGTGCTCATATACTATGTAACTCTATTACCCACCTTATAAACAAATGTATTTCTGCTAACGCTTTTCCAGATGCACCTAAATATGTAGAGGTAGCACCTATTTTTAAGAAGGGTGATATTTTGGACAAAAAGAACTATCGCCCAGTCAGTATGCTTCCTTGTATGAGTAAGGTGTTTGAAAATATTTTAATTGATCAGATGAACAATTTTCTAGAACCAATGTCATCGTCTCATTTGTCTGGATTCAGAAAAGGTTACAGATGCCAAAGTACACTGTGGCGCTTGGTTGAAAATTGTAAGTCTAACTTAGATAAAGTAGGTCTCAGTGGCGCCCTCCTTACAGATCTGTCAAAAGCGTTCGATTGTCTATCATATAAATTAATTATTTCAAAGTTATGTGCATATGGTTTTAATGAAAATGCATGCATGCATGTTGATAGCAAATTATTTTACAAATCGTAAACGCGTCAAGATTTGGGATTCACGCAGTGAATGGCTAAATCTGAATAGAGGAGCACTAGAAGGCTCATTAATGGGAACCTTTATGTATAATATTTTATCGAATGATTTATTGCATTTGATCAGTAATTTGTGTGAGATCTATAACTACGCAGATGATAACTCTATATGTGTCCATGGCAAACATTTTAATTATATTGTATCTAAAATCGAATCTGTATCAAAGGTAATGTTTAACTGGTTTAGTTAAAATAACCTTCAAGCAAATCCTGATAAAAGTCAGTTCATACTTTTCACAAATGATGTCCTTTGTAATGCAGTAAATATAGATAATATCATATTAAAGCCATTGGGATCTGTAAAACATCTAAGTGTAAATATTGATCGTGAACTTAATTTTAATGGCCATGTTAGTACAATATGTAGAAAAACATGTCGCCAATTAAATGTTGTCGGGCGTCTTGCAAATGTGCTAAGCGTTGATGATAAGAATATTCTCTTTGAGTGTTTCATTTTATCACATTCCAATTTTTGCCCATCTGTGTGACATTGTAAAACATGAAAGTCTTCAGAAGCGAGCTCTTCGCTATATTTATAATGACTATGTTTCTTCTTATGCCGAATTATTGGAAAAGGGTAATAATCCACTATTGTATAAGATTATAAATATGCTGGGACCAAAATATCTACATGAAATGTTTGTTGTGCATGATTTAGCCTATGATATGAGAAATTATATGAATATTGTTATGCCAAAATTTAAAACTGTTAAGTATGGTATAAAAAAATATATCTCTTATACTGGTGGAAAGTTATTGAATGTACTTAATAATGAAACGAAACAAGCTATTAATATAAAGGCGTTTAGAAGATTTATTATGTTATGGAATGGACCAACATGTTCTTGTTTTAACTGCATACATTGCTCATTGAAATGTATATAATTTCCTTGTCACCTATGTTTTAAAAACACAAAATCATATTTCATATAATTATCTGTTATTATTGGTATCATACAATTTCATCTGTCATCATCTTCCTTCATCATATATCATCATTCGGTTATTAGCGTTTAGCTAATGATTCGTATTGTACTTGTACCGAATTTAAATAAATTATATCTATCTATCTATCTATCTATCTATCTATATATGTCAATCTGATGAAACTGGATAGTAACAGGTTTTTCTCTTCTTCTAAGCTTGCTTTACTTCTGCTATGTATTACTGTCGTGAATATTTGAATGCCTATATATATATATTTATTTATTTATTGAATGTATTTGTTTATATTTAGTTGCCTGGGCGCCTCCATGGCTTAACTGGTAGCGCGGTTGGCCACAGGTCTATTGCACCTGGGCTCAAACCCCGGCCGGCCTATGACATAAGGGTGTTTCATCTTTCACTTCACTCCATTCTATTTGGAGCTCACTCGGCCCATTTAGCCTACCTTGTGCACAAAAGTGATCTGATAATTGTCTTTTTTTAAATTAGAAATAAGCTAAATAAATTAGCTAACTTTAAAATTGAACTGGTATAACTGTTAATGAATAATTGTGATCAATTAATCTAGTAATTAAAAATCTACCAGTACCAGTTTATTTCAATATTTCTGTTATTATCTTACCGTATGTGTCCAGGTACAAGTTCTGACAACTGTACGTTCAGTGTAGCATCTTCATCATTAACTCCAGTCTGCTTTATATCTGCTCTGATAAAAGTTGTTGCTCGGCAAATAGGTATTTATCATTAATTATTTCTAGTTCTTGGAGCATTTTTACTGTACTACACCTTTGTACGGTTCCTGATATTATGTACCCTTTATTTTATCTATATTATTATTATTATTATAATTATTATTTTATTAATTATAATAAAAATAACAAGTGAACGTTATTAATGGATGCGAAGAAAGGTTTATCTTTGTACAGTTTCTGTAATCAATCATTAAATGTTTATCTACCGATTCAGTAGTCAGTAATCAATGTGTTACGTTACCTGTACATAATAGACATAATTACAAAAGAGAAGACTATTCCTGGTCGGTGTTATGAATACCTGACCTTTATTGGGAATCGAAATGCAGGTAAAAACCTAGTTGATTATTGAATTATAGATCTTCCATCAAACATCTTCAAAAACAGACATTAACACATGGCCCACTAAATAAACATTAGCATTATACGTTGACCAGGAAACGGACGGGGACTAGTATTGATATAGTACACAAACAATACGGTAGAGGAGTGTGCTGTAATAAAAAAAATATTGCTGTAGTACAAAACTATAGGATTCTGGGAAAGATCAAAGATAGATCCCGTGACTAAAGATATAATTCTATGGAAGGTTTTATATATATATATATATATATATATATGTATATATATGTGTGTGTGTGTGTGTGTGTGTGTGTGTGTGCAGTGCACCCTCTATTTTATGCCACTTTTATAACGCCAAACTCGCTTATCGGCAAAAGAATACCGCGAAAGGATTTCCACCCATTACTACACCCTCTTTATAACGCTCCTCGTTATTCGTTTATCGTCAACAAATAGCAAGTCCAAATCTGCCATTTCCCTCTTTATTTCGCCCATCACACACTGGGTAAAAATATTCCAGCTACATTGTCCCGGACAACTTGACACACATGAAAATCCATTATCTGCCGCCATTTTCATTACCAGCCATCTACAGCCACTACCAGCCACTCGATGCAGTCATTGTTCAAAGTTTCAAGTCTCAGTCTTGTCGTCAACAACATGACCTCAGTTATAGACCAGATCGATCAAAGTGGTATGCACAATGTTTCAGTCAGTGACGCTATCCGCTTTACCAAACGAACCCGCGATGCTGTAACCCCGACTACAATCAAGTAATGCTGGCAGGCAGTACACATGATGCTCCTGACTCGATCTGCGCCATGCCACAAATGGATAGAACATTGGCGAAAATATTACCATGACAGCAGATCGGTTCCACGACATTCATCTACATCGACAATCGTATACATTGACGTTCATAAGCAACTAAGTAACGTAGATAAATTAAATATGTTGTGTTGTCAATTGATAATTGGTTTGCATTCAGACCTCTTTAAAACACCACCCTCTTTATAACGCCAAAAATATTTGATCCCAAATGTGGCGTTATAAAGAGGACGTACTATATATATATATATATATATATATATATATATATATATATCGACTTGTATCCGCAGGTACTATCTTGTAAATATATAATAGTAAAAAGAGACTTTTGTCGAGCCGTGTATTTCCGGACTTAGGCTGGTATATAATCATTGAAGTTGCTACTCAAAGAAACAAAAACACTATCGCTAGTGAAGGAATAACCATAAGTAGGTACTGAAAAACGGTCTACGGTTGCCTCATCCTTGTATTCCGTTCATGACAATGATGTCCACTTCGACAAAGGAGCTGGTTATCTATATAATATTGCTTCAGGCAATAATTAGACCCACAACGGCTGGATCGTATGATTCAGTATCCAGACTTTATACACACATCGATGACAACAATATGGCATCCATACCAAATGACATCCCCATCCAAGCTGAGGTCGTCGACCTCTCCAGGAACGCCATTACGACTTGCCAGTCTTTTCCCGATTTGCCGGCGGTTAATAAGATCGTGCTGAAGGACAACTTCCTGGTCGAGTTTCCCAATCTGATGGCGGTGAGGACCAACCTGACCTACGTCGATCTGGAGCGGAACAGGATCACTTCGATATCCAGAGAACTGCTATCGGCGCTAACCAACTTAGAGGTGTTATTATTGTCCTTTAACGAACTGGCTTCGTTTCCTGACGTCCCTATGCCGAAGCTGTACCGACTTTATCTCTCAGGCAACGCCCCGATGAGGAACCTTCCCGTACTATCGGTATTAGGTCAGACTGTTGAGGAGTTGACGGTGGGACATCCGAATATGGATGACATCAGCGCGACGGCACTAAAGGCCATGCCCAAATTGGTTTACCTAAACCTGTACCACGGGGGTCAGACCAGAGTACCGCCGGTAATAGAAACTAATCCACTCATAGAAGGACTGTTACTGCCTCATAACGCTATCCGTCGTCTGCCGGAAGATTTCTTTCTTCGGCTTAAAAGACTCCGTCTTATCGAAGTCAACGATAACTTGCTGACCACGTTCCCTGATCCTTGTCACGTCAATTACTGGATGGTCACTATAAGGTAAGTAAGACGATCTACGGTCGTCTAGAGGTATGACGTCACCCGTCTGGTGGCCATTAAAATGAAGGATTAGAGTGACAGTGTGAATTATTGAAGATTTACTTCCTTCTATCACACGGAACCAATAAAATGTTGATATAGGTTCTTATATGTGCTCCTTTAATTAGCCATCGCGGACTAGTAGCCATCTTAAATGCGTAAATTAAAGTGGGCTAGTAAAAGACAACGTACGTGGTATTCCTACAGATGACAGGTCGTTCGGCCCATTTAGCCTACCTTGTGCACAAAAGTGGCCGTAAAACATAAATCATCATCATCCTACAGATGACAATCTTGTTTGTCATTGGAAGAAGAGAAACTAGTTTCGAATGATATATGTTTCATCTTTTGAAAGAAACGTAACTAAGCCGAAATCTGGTTAAGATTCGTTATTTAATCTTCGGGTCAAAATTGATATAATAATCAATAATAGGAATATTTCATCGATCCCTGTTTTTATTACAGATTCGGTTTAAATCCTATTTCTTGTGATAAGAGACTATTTCCGTTGAAGATTGCTCTTATCTCCCAGATCGTTTACGGTAATGTTATATGTGTGTCACCAGCTGATCTAACAGGACGAGATTTAGACTCAGTATCATTTGAAGAACTTAGAGGTAAGATATTACATAATAAACGGCATATAATAGCTAATGTCAGAATTTAAAACAAATGTACCCGTATTTTCTTTTCCGCACTGACTGATTGACTGATACACTCACTCACTCACTCACTCACTCACTCACTCACTCACTCACTCACTCACTCACTCACTCACTCACTCACTCTCACTCGTTCACACTCTCTCACTCATTCTCATTCATTCACACATACACTCTCTCATTCTCACTCATCTACACATTCTCACTCATTCACCCTCGCTCACTCATTCATACTCTCTCACTCATTCTCACTATCACACACTCTCACTCACTCATTCACACACATACACTCTAACACTCATGCACAGACTCATACACACACACACACTTATACACTCTCACACACTCATACACACACAATCATACACACACCCGCAAAACGTTGTAATATAAATATTACTTTATATACTACCGTTAATTTCAGGAGACCATTCTGCTGAGGGAGGAGATTCTCGTACCAATCATTACTTTATACCACCATCTACCTATCGTTGTATGAAGCCTAACATCACAGAGACCTTTGACGAAGTCGGTCTAGAGGACTGTGCTCTCTGGTGTAGACACACTATGGACTGTGATGGCTGGGCCTATATATATAACACAAAGGGTCTAAATAACGGTACTTGTGGAATAGCCTCATGGGGAAAACCATCGGTTTCGGGCGTGTTCAATTTCGATGTGTTTTATCTGAATAAGTAAAGAGAAGATCATTGAAACAACAAACCGGGAGAAGTATCCACCCACTAAAATGATTTTTCCGATTGCCATGACAGCCATGTCAGCCATTATTGTTTGGTTTCCCAACCTGCCATTACGGTCAGTCAAGTATCATATTATAATTACATAAACTGTTTATTCTATGTATGTACGATACGTTTCTAACACTTCCTAAAGCCGTGGAATTAATTCTTTTTAATTCATTTCAACGAAAACAACAATTGTCTGTAATGCCACGCGGTTGGTTAAGGACAAGTTTGGTACTAAAGGTAGTCCTGGACTTACGACTTTGTTCGTAAGTTGATCCGGTCGGCCTATGTTATAATTACCTTAAGTATATTATACCAGAGAGCTTAAATATAGAGAGGCGTTACTCTTGCCGCGCCAATGTGATCGGTGAGCTCCGGTGGCCTAGCGGTTAAGCACCCGGCACTTGGTGCCAACGGTCGCAGGTTCGAACCCCGTAAGAGGTCGAAACTTTTCCAGGGATTAATTTCTCGGCTCACTACATCGTGGGTGGATGACCACATTAAATGGCGCTGCCGTCTCCACTGAATTATTTAAAATAAAGGGACGTTAAAATCCATCTTTCCGTACTGCTCTCCTGTGAGTGGTGGGGGAGGAGTTTTCTCAAGCACTCCAACATAGAGGCTGTGCTGATCAAGCGACAGCCTGGGGATTCTCCCCGAACAACAAAACCAAACCAGCATGTGATCGTGTACATGTGTGCGCATGGTTGAAATGAATTGCCAATACTAGTACTATATGTTACATGATCACATACTATTTTATTAATTAATACTTTAATTGTGCACACATGATATCGAAAAAAAAACGAAGCTCTGAAACTGTAAATAAAGAATTGAGTGATTTCACAGCCCAGTCACTTAATTCATAGCCTACAATTTGCGATCACTTTACAGCTGATCAGAAAATAATTGAACGTGGTTTAGGTTATTTCACAGCTTTGTTTGTGAAAGATTTTTAATGAAAACAATACAAACATACTTTCATCATTTCAGTTTATCATAGTCCATAAATTTTTATTTATTTGGATATATACATATAATGATATATACAGCTATTATAACGCAACCATAACACAATTCAGTACGAACTTCCCACCATATGGCATATATTCATCATGTCCGTTTATCATATATTAACTAAAATAAATCATAAGTTCATTTAAAGTCTACACCTCAATAATATAGACCATGCAATATAGGCCTGCCCAGCTGAGAACAAAGAATATACATGGAATATTAACAATGTTTATGTTTGCGTTAACATGTTAGAGATAGAGAAATTAGTACTTTCATACAATAAGTGGCATCAAATCTCTTGTGCCACGGGTTTATCTACAGTTACAATCAGTCATTTGTTATCAAATGGACAGAATAACCCAAATTGCTTCCAGCTCTAAACAACCACTACTACAAAAATATGACATTTAGTCTAGATCAGTGAACTGTTTGAAGTTAGACAGAATATACCCAGAGATGTAATAAACACATGTTTTCCTTTTTTTCAAGTTGGTTAAAGAATTTGATTTGATATGCATTTAAGTTATGAAGAGAAGTATTCCAATTAAAGCACATGAGCTGAACATTCAGGTACTAATTCAGGTGCTAGTAATCCTTTTTTGTATTAAGATATGAAATGGGCTGACAAAATTTCTTATTTAATTAATTTTATAATACCAATTTTCACCATTAATATTTATAAATATTAATTATCATCACAGCTGGCCCTAGCCGTCTCATGTATAGGTCTC
This sequence comes from Paralvinella palmiformis, assembly GCA_025642065.1. Taxonomy (NCBI): domain Eukaryota; kingdom Metazoa; phylum Annelida; class Polychaeta; order Terebellida; family Alvinellidae; genus Paralvinella; species Paralvinella palmiformis. Next base: position 99,357 of record JAODUP010000308.1, on the reverse strand, counting down.
CTATCTGTTAATATCTTCCTCTTTGATTCCAGTGGATGCATGCAGTGGATTTGGTACATAAAAAATAGTTGGAATAGCATTCTAGATAAGTTTATCTCTTGTCTGGTTCATGAATTCCGTTTCGTGAAATGTATATCATACACTCTACAATTAGTATTCAAGTAATTTAAATCTTTCCTCGTCATATATCTGCTCAACAACAATTAATAACCCATCTTTTACTTCTGCCAAGAGAAAAAAAATGAATGTTTCTACCACTAGTTGAGGTATTTAATAATTAATTTTATAACATTTAAATTATAAATAGAAGTCCATATATATCAATAAGTACCAATTGCTTACGTTTAAAAATAAATATGGATGCAGGTGATCATGTAAATACTCAGCTATTTATAATTACTGTAATTAAGGAAAAATTATCTGATTATTATTATAGTAATTTTAGATGTTCAATTATATTATTAACAATAACAAAGTAAAATATACCCCCCACCCATAACATATTCAGTGGCTCCAGTACTTGTAACTGTAAGCTTATGTATATCTTACATACCCGTTTTGTGATTAATAGATTGATATTGTTCAATAAAATTTAATAAGATTTTGTCTGAAACAAATATAGATCTAGATAGATCTTGCTTGGTCTACTGCTTGGCTTATTTTTTTAAATATTCTTTATCTAAAAAAAGTCAGATCATATCAAATTTGTACACTAGCTTTCATTTCCTTTCGGGATGTCTTTATTTGTGCATACTTTTTCTGTTACTGCAGCCGAAAGCGGCGCAGAATGAACCAGTGCCATTAGGCGCCATGTTAACGAAGGGAGCTGTCCGTGACAATCTACCTCCGGTCGCTAGGGCCCTGGCGCTCCATGAATTCAAAATGGTGCCCCATGTTAAAACGCCAAGTAACACGTCTTGTTATAAATAGTCTTTGATTATACTGTGTAATGATATTACAATCATCTTTAAGTCGTATCGGCGGTTGTTGTAAAGTCGAACTGTCGTAAGTTGTGTAGGTCGTAAATCGACGACTATCTGTAATTCGTTGTAGACATATTTGATGTTTAACAGTTTAATTATGTTTGAGGGTAAAACTGAGGTGTTTAGTCACGAACTAGTCAGTATTCATAATTGTTTACATTACCTATATAGCATAATATCGTATATACAAATAAACGATAATTAATCAACAATTGTGGCTGATATTTTCAACATGACAATAACGGATGTATATCAGATTTGACCTTTGGCGAAACAGTCAGATGAAACCTCCCCGACATTTAGTAGATCAGAAGAGATTTATTGATAAGAAATCAACGACAATTTTATACTATAGTAGCACTTCTCAGAGCAATGTTGTCACGTGGTTCAAACAATAGGAGCGTATGTATTAGTATTTAGTAACCGGACATTCATCAAGCGAGATACAAACATCATTGGCGTTTTATGAAACAATATATTTTGTAACCAAAAAGGTTTGATGTCGTGAATTTGGAATAAGATCTAAGTAAATGTCATTTGTTTATTATCTCCTGAATCACGATGTACCATGATATGATAGTAATGATGATGACAATTAAAGGTCTATTGATGTCATCGAATTGATTATAATATTATGATCAATATTTACGTATTTCATATCTAAATTGTTTAGATTGCGTACAGTTGGCAAAGTTTATTTTGTTTTATGTCGTGAGTAAGTTAGCTAAGTAAATGAATTTTCTGGGAAGACGAGGTACACATGGGTTGTTATTTATAGACTTTGGTGAGCTTTTGACATTCTTCTTCAATGTATACATGTAATAAGTATGTGTGTTTTGTATTTGTGTATATCATTGATAGGTTTATCAATATTAATATAGATTTGCGGTTCTATTTCATATCGAAATAGGTCAAATATTGAGTGACCGGTACATATGATAGCTTCGAAGAGTGATAAGAAATATGTACACGAGTGGAATCACACACACATATCGTGATATATAGTATAAATAAGTCCCTAGGTAAACTTTTGTGCACCAGGTATACCAGCAATGAGGCGAAGCGATAGATGAAACACCCTTCTGACATAGCCAATCTGGGGCTTGAACCCAGGTGCTATTGATCTGTGACGAACCGCGCTACCAGTTAGGCCGTGGGTGCGCCCTCAATTAAGTCCCTAGGAACAAATCGATAGGCTACAGTATCATTCACCAAACCAGACAATAATGCTAACAAGTGTAGACTATATGACATGATGTTTTGATCCATGGACAGATCACAACAATAAAGTTAATTGGCTATATGATATCCGGAATTTTTTTCAAACCAAATGTTTATATTCTTCAGTTTTGAATCTAGTCTATTTTAACTTCTTTTCAGAATAAAGAAACAACATTTAATTATTTCTTCTGCAGCAAAACAAAATACCATTTTTTAAATTAACGTTGCTAAATTGTTTATATGTAGAAGAAATAATATGTAGCCAAAATTAATCATTGATGAACACCATATACTAAAAGTTAATTAGTTGACCAATATAACCCATGTGTGTATCAAACGTTCACTTCTTTGTGAAAGATCATTTTTTAACTAACAATATGAATAATCATTCAGAAATATGCCCTTTTCTAAAGACTTGATATAAATACAAGTAAAATTTTTAAAAAAAATGGTTTGGAAAGATTCTTTTATTTTAACCATTTTGCCTTGTAACGCGCCATAAAAATATATCTTTTTAAAGCTTTTAAAAATACTAACCAGCGAATTTTTTTCTGTCGCACGATTAAGATACACAAACTTTTCTATCGTTTTCTTCTAAGAAGCCGTTACTATAATTTAGGATAATGTATAGGAGTTTAGAACTTTTATGTTCATTTATTACCAGCCACGTTTCCTAACAAATCGACAGCTAACTAGGTTATCAAGATTATTATCAGGGATGAGAACAAAAGAGAAATAAAAAAGCTAGAAATTTTAAATTTGAGCAATTTTAGAGCCACCGGCAGGCATCCTGAGATTATATTTATAGTTGACTTTTGGGGGGGAAATATTTCAAAAACGCGGGAAACCGCCGATCCGCGGGGAATTTTCACCCCTGTATTAAATACAGTTGACCCGTAATCAATTTGTTTTGTTGTTTTATATCAGTCCAGTAATTTCCTTCCCTTTACCACTGACTTGGGCGATAATGGCAGTTTGTAGAACAAGTAATCGAAACTTTTACCGATTTCTCACGAATTTTTAGCCAATATTTTTTGAACGATTTACACACATTCTGCTCTTTTATTATTAATAAATCTCAACATTCGTTTATTCAATTTTTCATTCCATGACTGATCCAAAATTGATATGATTTTCCTACATCTATGGCAGTTGGCAGAAGTATAGAACCTCTAGATGTTAAAAGAGAAAGACATTGACAAGAAACTTCTACGTAATACAACTCTCGTTGATAACACAATAGTTGCGACCTTTTCTTCTGGAAATGGCCACGATCAAAGACGCCGCTGATTGGGTAATGTTGTCCAGGGTATGATGACGGCATCCGGAGTGAACCAAGTAATCAAGGACGGTGTAGACGTTTGTGAAATAAGCGTCTAATTTACACGGGGTACGGAAATAATGGTACTGGAAAAAAATGGCAACAGAAAACACTCGTGAAACAAATGTTGCGACTTTTCTTTGGAAAAAAAAGAGCCCTGATGGGAAGGGAAATGAGCATCCGGGGCCAAGTAATCAAGGACGGTGTAGACGTTTGTGAAATAAGCGTCTAATTTACACGGGGTACGGAAATAATGGTACTGGAAAAAATGGCACTATGCAAATTTGGAAAAAATGGCACCTGAAGAAATGGTACATGGAAAAATTGGTACTATGCACATTTGGGAAAAAAATTGATATTTAGTTATTGGCAGTAGGTGAAATCCTACTTATAAAAACAATTCATAATAGCACATCTGAAGGAGTGGCTTCCCACATCCTTGGATTAACTGCCAGCCATAATTCCCTTGGTCTTTGATCATGATAACATATAGTCAATTATAGACATCTTCTTTGAAAAACTGAACAGTTCTATTGCAAGCAGATGTATGTCGTATAAATACAAATGAAAATATCATCTGTTCATGATGGAAGTCATAACTAGCATCAAAGGTGGTCAGAAGTTAATTATCAATGGTTTCATCTACACTAAACAGATAACTAAGCCTCGTAACATAAGGTGGCGAAAGTTTTTTTAAGCAACCATACAGAAAAAAATAAATAGGATGCCATTTTTCCAAGTTTGCATAGTGCCATTTCGGCCGGGTGCCATTTTTTCTAGGTGTCTTTTTTCCTGTGCCATTTTTTTCCTACACCCCCAGAACCATCACTGGTCATAATCATCTCAGAATTCGAACACTGTCTTCCCCAGATACAGTATCTAGGGCTGTTAATGGACAGTATCATGCAGCCTTTGGGAATCTGAAGCTGATTATATGGAATAAATATCTTATATACAAAGCGGCTCAATCCACGCGCGCGCGCGCGCACACACACACACGTATATAGTATTGTTGTGACACCGCTAAATCACGGCATTGATCCAGAATGGATGAATGCTAGCAATCGGGAAAATGATGAACTCCGGTTTTCGATGCCCAGAATTAAAGCATTCGTTTGTCATCCGATAACACACTGTCATCAAAATAAGTAATATTTATACATAAGTATAAATACTGTTAGATTGAGAACGAGCAGTGACACCAGACATACTGTACTATAAGTCATTATAACTAGAGAGTGAGCCATTTGTTGTTAAGCCTCGGCGCTGGTAACACTTGAAACATACGGTCGACGAGCGACTTCCAAAGAAACATCCCCTGAATACGAATATATATCAGAATCGAAACCACAGCCCGATGGTTTACAGAACAGTACTCTAACCACCGCACTATCAAAGCGGTTTTCTCTCCCCATTATAACTGAAAACATAATTGATTACATACCAATAATTTCAAACCTACTACCCATATTTGGGTTTAGAGAATGACCCTTCTATTAATTTATTTGTGGATGTGTTGATGACGCGTAAATATACATTATTATTATTATATGCATCACTGGACAGCTTCGAGTTTAATTCTTATTTCTTCAAGTATTCCAGGCTAACTAAGCAGGATTCACCCAGTTTGTAGTATATGTCAGGTGTTCGGGATGGGTCACATATCCCAAAGACGAGCTCCATATCACATCCCGATCAGCGGTGTACGATTTCAAGATACTAAGAAATCCAGATGGAATAAGCATCTACCTCAGATCGGTGACCTTGGATGATAGTTCTGTTGTTATGCAATTTATCCTGCACCCTTCAAGTATTATTCTCGACCATAAACACCACGTTAGTAGAGATTAACTTAAGTACCCATACCTTATTGGCAAGGTACTTCTCTTCATCCCACGTAACCACAGTAATGAAAGGATCCTCAACTATTAAACAAGAAAAAGTTATGAAAAATAAGTGTATTAACTTATATTATGTATATTTTGGGTGTCACCAAGTATAAACGAAATATATATGATGGTGGCATGCTCTGTTATATTAATAAATGTAATATGTAACAATGTTTCCACTACAAATTCGGCACTAGTAACCTTTTGTCTCTCTCTCTCTCTCTCTCTATATATATATATATATATATATATAAATCCTATTTTATAGCCAGCTCTCCGTCAATTTATTTACCATTATCTTCCATTTATGGTCATGTAAAATTCCATGACTGTATTACTGTTTGTGACTGCTCACACCAAAATAAATGGAGCCTACATTTTAACAAAATGAGATTATCAGATGAAACATCCCACAGACAGAATTGGCATCATATCGTGATGACAAACATACCAAAGAGGCACACTGAACAACAAAGAAAACTGAACTAACTGCAGAGAACTAACTGCCAGAATTTGATGATTAATGTGTATATATTTGAAGTATGTTCTATATTATAAATATATTATGATATTAACAAAACCACAAATTAACTATAATATAATTTTTGTGTGATGTTTTTCTTTATTCCCGTTTTGTGAGACATCTGATAATCATCTGTATGCTCCTTTGGGAGTTGAGATATGTGCTGGGTGGAAACAGGTTTGAGTCAGGGACGATAGTAGTAATATTGTAAAGTGCCTTAGAGCAGCTTCTAAATAGGGTGCTATACAAATTTATTTCCAGATTACAAGTATTTCTTTTTGGATTAAAGTATTACAGGATTTTGTCCAGGTAGATAGATGTCCTGTGGTATATTCCAATTAGATTGTACCTAAATATTTTAAATATACTATATCTGTCTTCTTTTAAAATGTCCAGATGATGATGATGATGATGATTGATGTTTTACGGTCACTTTTGCGCACAAGGTAGGCTAAATGGGCCGAGCGACCTCCAAAGGTAATGAGACGAAGTGAAAGATGAAACAACCTTCAGATATGCCCACGTCGGGATTCGAACACGGCTGGTAGTGATCTGTGGTCCACCACGCTACCGCTAGACCATGGAGGCGCCCTTTAAAATGTCCAGAATATGTACAAACTGATTAAATAATAGAATAACAGAAATAGTCAGAGCTTCCTCTAAAATTCTAGGATTTTTATTACATTTTTTAATATAAAACAAATACTCTCTCTCTCTCTCTCTCTCTCTGATAGAGAGAAAGGTAAAAATTGTAGAACATCCTTATATTACGGGTACATTTTACCGATCAACATTCCTGACATATGGTAGCAAAATTAACATTAGCTAGGATACCAGACTTCTGCGAGCAGTAGTTTGGTGGTAAAGATTTTGGCTACGTTTTAGCGGGTCGAAGGACAAAATAAGAAAGCTGTGAAACAACTTTTTAATCAGAAAAAGTTACTGCACTTTCTGAACTTTCCAGCTAACTGTATTTAAAAAATTTCCATATATCCTGAACCATAAGAAAAGTTTGTACAAAATGAAGCAAACAAAGAGGGCCATAACAGTCTATGAACAAACTATCATGACAAAAGTTTATCTCACCAAAATTGAAGTTAATAAAGATCAAATTCAGTGAGTAACAAGAGCTCGGTTTTGTACTCAATAATATTTATTCATGTTTCTGGTTTCATGCCGACACACTCATAACTGGAAACAAATATTGTCTCAGTTCCATTACAGATTCAATATATTACAATAAACAAAAAAGGTGTTTTTATAAGTCTGATACAGTTTCTGAAACCAAGATATAAACATGCAAACATCAATCCATACCCACACGTCAGACATACAATATAAACATCTACTCGGATATAAACCAAACCTCAGACGTTTAACATGAACATGCACCTGAATATCAACCTACAGAAACATTCCAGACATCAATACAAACACATGAGAATATTTACATCTCAATTCACGTAACGTAATATGGGCTAAGTAAAAGAAATCCACAGGTATTTGTTTTTAACTTCAAACTCACACGTCTTTACAAACCACTGAAAATAGTCCTTTAAAAGTAAACAATATTGGTTACATACTTAGTACGTAAATCATGTCTAAATGACCTTCTTAGCTTGTCAACATCCGCACTGGCATAAGTTAATCATCTCTTGATCCACACTTAATCCAGATCAGTTCAGAAATCCATGTCATCTCCAACATCCAGATATACATCGTAGGCCTCTCTGTTACAATTGCCATCCGGGCTGAATACATATTTATGATATGTGCCATCGACACAGACAGCTGAAATGAGCGAATTTGGGGTAAGTTTATAATTAATATTATTACAGGAAACTGTCTTCAATATTAATTTTCTTATAGCATACCATATATGGGTTCAACTGAGTTATCATCTCACAGCACCATAAATTCAATTTATCCACCCGAGAATGGCTGCCATAATCTAGCAGCTCCACTATGGCAAAAAATACTTCCCCTGTCAACATTGTTATGACATAGTTCAAGCCCTGACTAAAATATTCCAGAACAATGCAATTATGTATGATTGTTATTGATCGTAATAGCATCAAATTAATAGCAACGAAGTGTTTTGATAAGAAATAATTAGATTTCACATTTCCAGGGATTATAACTATGTTGTATAATAAACAAAACGAGTGGTCTCATATATGATGTGTGCCTGAAGGGTTTGGATCTGATCCCATAACTCAAAAGATCTACAGTGTACTGCTCTACCAGCAATATGAGAGGAGAGCCCTTGATGTCTGATGGATTAACTTCAATTGCATTTAATAAAAATAAACAATTTTATACATATTATTTTAACGTCACTCTTACGCTCAAAGTCTGAAACGTCTTTTATATTATAACAATCATTGTTACAATGCTGTAATCATTTAGGTTTCTTCAAGAATGATATCATCTTATAAGTAGAATATTTCATTGCAGGAAACATTATGAAATATTTCCTCTAAGAAGAACAAAGAAACCCTTCTAAATGCCTTGCTTATATTCTGATGTAAACATTGTTTAACGTTTACATATCAAGTAAATAAATGAATGACGTACAAGTACCAAGGCTTCCAATTTTATAAATTTTACATTAATTTTACATTGCAATTAAACTGCATCTGAGTTTCTTACCAGCAATAATGCAAGGGCAGTCAGACTTTAAGGGTTAAAAGTACCCAGAGCATTTTAATTTTCAGTCAGTATATAACACTGCACATCAACAGGTCAAGCATTGGTATATAAATGTTTTATCAGAATGAAACATATTTACCTATTACGGAGTGTCCTGGTCCAAAAGCACATATACATGCACATTCGGCAGCTACAGTAAAATTGGCAAGGCCCCACTGTGACTCGACATAGTTACCAAGGAAGCCCATCTTCTTAAACCTATCATTGGTGACGTTATGGAAATTGTTAGATTTGGGCAAAAATATGATTTCAATTATCCAACATCAGCCTTACAAACAGGCGCAACTATAGCACCAATATGACAATTATATGACACTTACAAAGAATAAATTTTTATGTCGTAGACAAAATATGATCATTATGTCCTAACTGTGGTAATAACAATAATTATCTATAAACTGTACACTTACGACGATCTTCTGTTAAGACTCGTGTCACTAATGGCAAATATATGAACTGTGCCTTTATCACTAGAGACACAGAGAAACTCTGAATTGTGACTGAAGTTAATGCTGAAATTATATACAGACATATATTATATATATATATATATATAGCATGATATACAGAGCTTCTGGTAAGTAATAAAATACTGTGAATAACAGCAAGATAACAAAGAAGATATTTAATCACAGTACCAATATAAAGTAGCAGGATCTGCTCCACGTCTAAACTCTACCAGCTGTCTCCTAGTGACTGTGTCAAAAATACGGATTAACGTCCCCTGGGAGGTGAAACATTCGAAAATATTACAATTAATTAAATTTTATCATTTTACGATATTTGGTTTTTACCGACCATATTTCAAACTGGGTACCTTTTTGGATGCCGTTGCCACTAGCGCTCCCTGCTGGTTAACAGCTATACAGGCTAGCTCACTCTGGTGAGCGTTTATTGTAACTGGTGAGGTAGACTGGCCACGCTCAGTCATAGATAAATCCTATATGATAATAAAATTATACTGAAGCTTAATTATATATATATCATATATATATATATGTATATATATATATATATATATATATATGTATATATATAATATATATATATATATATATATATATGAATATATATATATATATATATATATATATATCAGAACAATAATTCTATATATCTCAAGCTCTCTTATCTATATCACATTAATTTACTCTCACATCACAGACTAATTGTGAAAAATTGCTTGAATGTAGTAATCAGGTCAAAAAGGTCATGTAAAAAGGTCACACATTAAGTAATAAAGATGGCCCTGGAATTATCATAATTTTTTCACCACTAGATGGCACTAAAGGTGATGAGACTAACTGAACTATCATCTAAGACTAAGTCTAGTCATGGCCTTAATCTTAAACATAACAATCAAACCTAAATTTAACCATAACACTAAATCTAAAACTAATGTTTAGCCTAAATTTAAATCTAAACTATAAGTCTCAACCTAAGCCAAATCCCAAATCAAGTTCTTGTTCTAGAAACACCAGACAGGAAATAGAATTAAATTTATAAAAGATGTCCTTCATTACTCTCTTTTGTGAGAACAATAAAAGTGGGGCCAAATTGTTTCTTCAATGATATCTTAAATTAGCATATATGCAGAATTACTCGGAACGAACTCATGGATATGTACGAAAGGAGACACCCACAGTTTGTCATTGTTTACACATCATTTAGTGAACCTCATGGATATTTCAGGGGTCCTATAAAGGACGGACAAAATCAGACACATTAAAAGACTATGATCACTTAACTGGATAGTATTATCCATCACTGATAACTCTATCTTTTAAATGTTTAAGGACACAAAACGGTAATTTTCAGATAATAAGCTGCCTCAAAGCAATTCTTTGGTGACTAACATATTTTTCATATGATTAAAAATTATGACTTTTATGGCGAGTCATTCTCTCTATCACTTATCTCCTGCAAGTTATTTAACATAACTTGTATACATGCATGTCCAAGGGATTTTTATAAACGCTTTGATACAAAACCATTTGCTGTAAACAAGGTTGTTCTGTGACATATATCAGGTGTTTGTGTTTGAACTTGGTGATAATATAAGTTCTGTTCATGTGTAATTAACAGTTACCTACTCAAAACATAATAAAAAATAACACAACTATCAACGACTTCTAGAATTTGTTACATGAGACAATAACTATATAACAAATCAGTGACACAACTCGCCTGTTTTGAGTTAAGGCTTTTAAATGAGTGTTGCTTCAATGTCAGTGTATTTTCCAATTCTAAGTCTCATACACGTGTTTGTGTCCAAGATGGAATCTTCCTTTTTAATGCAGGTTTACTCACATGAACATGAACGACATACTCTTCAGCTATCCGAATCCTACTTTATAATCCTTTAGACACTTTGTGCTGAACTTAGATCTTTGTTCAGATACTGATATTATTTTTCTTTTGCATGCCATTTTGAATAATAAATTCTGGTTCTTTGTTACTACAAATATTTCTCAATCTGATAGATGACGAAAATCTATAGCCTGCTCTTAGCTTGGTCATGTTGCTGATAACTGCAATAATTCAAATACGACGAAGATTATGTATTCAGACTCACTGTTTCATGAATGTGTTCATCAATGAAACTTTGATTAGATTTTAATTTTTTTTTGTTTCAACATAAAAAAGGTAGTCTAATTACACAGGCAAATGGGAAACGTTTTTACACAGATCAATACCTTGTTATCCAATTGGAAATTTAGATACAGACATGCATGTAATGTAATATTATGAGTGCTTAATGATATCACAATTTAAAAAAAATGAAAAAATCTAAATACTTGAATGAGTCTTATCCGCAGTTTTAATTTGGAACCATGTAAGGCTGAGTAGGATGGAAATATCTAAAGAATTTAGTTAATGAATTTAAGGATCAACGGACATACTTCAAAGGATGGTTTTATATTATTACATGTTTTACTGTATAATTATTATTATATAATAAATTAGGGAAATCACTTGATGCATGTCTTAATTGTATTTTAAACAGAAGAGGGTCATTATATGAGCTTAGAACATAATTATGTTTTAAATATAAAGCACCTTAAAGCAACAGAAGTTTAATAAAACATTATTATTATTATTATCTTTAAACAAAGATATCTCTAGCTTTTAATGTTTTAATTATTACATAACAGAAGAATCACATGACCACATACTGCAGTCACATGACCTACTGCCTGTAATCACGCGACGTAGACACTTACTACTAACTGTATACTGCCACACTTGTATCCAGGTAAAACCATCAACTGAGTGTCGAGGCTTGGACTCACTTCGCACAAACCTAACAAGGGAAGTATGCAAAACATTAAGGACGTAGAACGTCAGCTAAAGTTTGGTTTGACAAAAAAACTAAATCTAGATTGCTATATATGAACACTTTTAAACATTATGAGCTAAATCAGATAATATGGCAAGACTTATTAGCCAAGAATAATACAAATCTGACACACGCCTGATAACAACACAGTATAGACTCGTTGAAAATATATAAATAGATACTGGGAATTTTAATTATAATTATGCATAAAATTAGGTTTAATATTTTGCACCCATTTAATTTGTTGATCACACCTGGCACATAATGTTTCCTGAGTTTCCTCATTTAGATACATCGACTTGAGTATAAGTACATTTATCCACCTGTCTCTTATTATTCATCTATCCATCAGTTAATCCTTCCATTCATATATTAAACTGATAATGTGGATTAATTTACAACATCCAGGGATATTAACCAATAAATGAATATTCATTAGAAATTTTCTAATTCACATTAACTGGGTGAGGTTTTTCTAAAACTCTTCACACCAGTCTGCTCATATATTCATTCTTCATAATGTTTCAATGACACCGATCGGCAGTTTTCATTCATGTTGCCATGGTTACCTTTGGGATTATCCCGCGTGTCCAAGGTAAACAACTTCTGTGGGTTGTTAGGGAAAGTAAACACATGGACCTGGTTCCTCAATACAACAATCAGTCTAGGTAGCAAATGAATGAATAATAACATAAAGAACTTCCTTTAAATTAGATGATTTATATCATTATAAAGCTTGTACAGCCAACACCATATTAATAACATACTGCTTACATATTACTTATTATAACTTTTAGCTAACACAGTTACTTTAATTTAACAGAGGTTCAAAGGGTTACATTTTAAAATTGTAGTCGGTGCTGTCTACATGTGACATTATTTTTTACAAACGCCAAGTAAAGAAATAGCCGACAAACCAAAATGTATAAACGTGCGAACAATTACTGAGAGACAATTTTGTGTGTGTGTGTGTGTGTGTGTGTATACACAATGATTACATGTATATTTCAGCTCATACAGACCTGTCTTTTCTCATCCGTACAGCAAGTACAGGCTGAGCAAAGGTTATCTCCAAAGCCAACTTGTTCTCCTCCTGGCTGTCATCCCAAATCAGAACTGGAGATTGATAGTAACAAACAACATTACACAAACATGTATTACAATGACAAAACTGATTCCAAATAATTATCTACCATCAGCATCAATAGATATAATGAAGATATGAATTTCAAAGTGGACTACATTTTTGGCTTATAATAAAATAACAATACTTGTGACCAACTTGACATGGGACACACAGACTTACACAGTTCAGTAAGGTACCATTAAAACAATACTCTAGCATGTAATTCACAACAATAATATGTGTACAGTAATTTTATAATTATAGAAGCATATACACCCACTGCATGGTTTATACAGTAGTAACTGAAATCAAACACAAAGCCAATAATAACTGTATAAGAAGCCAAAATTATTTCTATAACCAAAACATGATGTCATCCAATGTTTATTTAACAGGTACATCATTGGGTTTTATTAGTTTTAACTGTTAATGGTGAGTTGAATGAAGAAGAAGTATGACCAAAAATCTGATGTGTGTTTTGTTTAACTAGCTGTGTGATGTATGGGCCATGTCATTGTTTAACTGGCTGTGTGATGTATGGGCCATGTCGCTAGCTGATTTTGTGAACTATTTTGTATTCTATTAGGTCCAACTAACCTGTATTTTCAGCATATTTAGGGAATGTTCCTCCTCCAACAAGAGCAAGTAGATTGGTTCTGTATAACATCTCCACTTTACCAATACTTCCAACATGATCTGAACCTATTTGGGTATATATATATATATATATATATATATATATATATATATATATATATATATATAGTACACCCTCTTTATAATGTGACATTTTGGATTAGAAACAATCTAAAGAGGTATGATTTAGGAGAAAAAACATTGATCAGTTCACAATACAACATTATATGTGCATGTATATTAATTAACAACACTACAATACAAATTGGGTAATGATTGCAATTCAACAAATCTATTCAGCTATCATATGACCCTTTATCTAGTCTAGAACTGCTTAAATTGGAATTGAAAATATCTATATAGATATACATATATATATATATATATATATATATTATTTTATGGATTTGTACCAAATCTAATATTTTCAATTCCAAATTTTTAAAGATGTTCAATTTTAATTTAATCAATTCATATAAAATAAAAGAATCAATTAAGAATTAAAGCTAATAAAATTCACAAATATTTTTTTTTATCATTTATCTTTCTCTCGATATCGAATCATTGGAATAAAAATAGAAATGTTTGACCTGGAATTGAAAATGTTTTATTTACATATTGATATTAATATTATGCATGCTTCAACTAGAACTTATTTTGGGGGGTCAGCTTAATGGCCAGTGCTATTTCAGTGTCAAGAAATCCAGTCATTGAGAAAAAATTGTTCAGTGTGTTAGCAGCCGTCTAGACGCTAGTGACCTAGTCTAGACCTAGATGCAAACGAACATCAATCGTTATGAAGAATTATCTGTTTTTTGTAATTATGGATAAATTTCATGAAGCCAGCGTCAGTAACAAAATGACTCGTACCCAAGAGTGTCGTATCTCATTCGTTTGGTGGCATAGACATTATGGTGCCCCCATATACATATTTTGTATGGGCATATTTATACTAATAATGGGATAATTACTGAATAAATAATTTATTTCAATAGAGAGTTAGTTACTAACTAACCTCATATACCGGTAATTTACATTGTCTTGGTTATTGCTGCATTAGTGACCAAAACGTACATCAAAGGGTCAGTAGTAATTGACAATATGTTTAATTACTTCTAAGTCATTGACTTCATATGCGGTTCATTGAATGTTTAATCACGCCATTAATTTAAGTTTGAGGTCCTACGTACTAACAGCTTGTGTGACAGTGGTTATAATTTGCCTTGGTCTATTGACAGTATACAAAACACATTGGTATGAATAACGAATTATGAAAACAAAATTATTTTCTGTGTTCAAAACGTAACCTGGAAATACTGCAGGGAAAAGATCACATTTTTAGGTCGGCTTATCGGATCATGATATTTTAGGTCTAAAAACCGTCCTCAGCTTAATGGCCGAGTCGGCGTAATGGCCGGGACCTACGGTAATAATAATATTAAATATTTAATAAAGCACTCTTATTAGCAGGAATCATTCAAAGGCGCTGTACAAATAGTATGTAATATAATAATACCCCAAATAATACTGTCTGTAAAAATTAAAACTTATATAAAGAGATTTAAATCATAAATATTATTTATCTGTGAAAACAACCTTGAAGAGACCTGTGTGTTTTAGGACGGATTTAAAATTTTCAAGACACATTTCTAATATCTTCCGGCAACCTAGTCCACATAGTGAGAGCTGCAACACTAAATGCACAATTACCAGATGTCTTGAGCTGAGAAACAGGCACCTGCAATAGTATCTGACCGGATGATCTGAGTTTTCGGGGTGACTTTCTAACGGACACCAGTTCACACAGGTATCACGTCATTGATAGATTTAGAAGTTATTAGTAAAATCTTGAAATGGATAAACTGTCTAACAGGTAGCCAATGTAGTTTTTGAAGAATTGGAGTGATACGATGTCAGAATATAGCACGTGTCATCTAATCTTCAAGTCACCTTGAGATGCAAGGTGTATACAGCGTTTATAGTATAATCTTGTAGCGCTACTTGTTTTTAACTGTGGAAGAACATCGACGAGTATTTTTGATTATGATATTACCTTGACGTAGTTTCTCTGTCAGTGGTTCAACATTGTATATCTGGAAACCATTCTCCATTCCACAAGTAAAACAACCTGTAAAATATTGAATAAGATAACATATTAATAATTAATTATCACTTAATCTATAATCAAGAAACAGGGACAAGTGTGAATGTTGTTTACAAAAGTGGTCACCTTACAGTGTGGCTGATGCTAATTATTCCCATACTAATGACACAGGGGAGCAGTACAGAAGGTTGGAGCTCAGGTGACCCAAGGATCGCCAGTGTATTTTACGAGAGGCTACAATATTTAAATATCCCTTTTTGTATACTGAGGTATTATTTAACCTAATCCACTCATCCATTCCATCTGGAAGTGAGGATGGGGGGGGGGGGGTCTGACAAATAATATTCATTAACAGTAAATTAAAACTAGGAAAGCTACAAGTGTGTGTGTGTGTGAATCAAAGCTACCATAAATTAACAGGTTGAGTGGAATTCAATTCCTGTTTCTGGCTAAACCATCACTCTTATAAACCAGAACATGCACAGCTGTTTGGCTTCTTACATACTGGAGCCTACTTACAGTTACTACACTACAACAAAACAGTTCCATGTGACCATGTTTCTTTTTTGTGCCCAAGTCAAATGTAAGAGAGTCTAGTATGAACAACATGGGTTTGAAAATTGAAGCCACTAGGCAGCCTACGAAACTTCATTTTGAAATCTGAACAAATCACTTATTTCACAGAATTATTTGTAAATAAACAGCGCCATAATGGTGAAAGTAGTCCCAACAATCCCCGAGATAATTTTAGTGAAATTGATATTCCAAGAATGTGAATTTATAATATCAAAACAGAAATGGACCCAAGCTTAGGTTCCTCCAGGCTTCAGCAGTTGAAACCAGATGCTCTTTTGGGATCAGCTACCAATGGCTTGTGGTCTCTTTTCTTCAAAATAGGCCTATAACTTAAGTGCATTTATAATGCTACAAGTACAACCTCATTCAACTTCACACATTATGAAATAAACTTCATGTTTGTTGAACTTTATTTGGTGTAGACAGGACTATCGAACTACTCTCAGGACTAGTATATTCTCATAGTTACTAGTTCTATGGATTAGTACTGAATTCTTCTTAGTTTCTAACACCGAGTAGGTATGTGGAAATCCGGTTGGCTGGTGTGACCCCAATTGACCCACTGCACATTGATGCTATCCCTACTATTTAATCATTTCTCGTTGGCTGCCATTGTGGAATTCCAGGTATCTTTGTTAACAATATAGTAGAAAACCCATACTGTAGCCACAATTTAGATATGATTTTTAGTTACTAGTTGTCATCCATCGTCATCAATAAATCTTGATTATTAAGAAAAACTAGCATTTTAATGAAAAACCATCAGATTTTGGTCACAAAGTTGTAATGCAAACACCTTAAGATTATATAATCTTATGACTCCTCAAAAAGACATTCTCATATCTGGATGAAAACACTATGATGAGGCTGTATAAAGGATTTGTCAGGCCTCACCTGGAGCATGACACCATCACCATCATCAGATGGAGAAATTGGCAGTGGAAAAGGCTCAGCGCTGAGCAACAAAGTTAGTCCCACACCTGAAGAGCATCTAGCTGCTCTGAGACTCCTGTTAGTCCTATTTAGAAGGTGAGGGACATGATACAAGTCTATAAAAGTATATGATCACAGTATGCAATATCCAAGTTTGGATTTTGTACTTATAATTAGGAAGAAGAAGAGAAGAAAAATGAGACAGACAGACTTGACTCAGGAGCATACTTATACCATAAACTAATTAATAGACCCAAAATTGCGACCAGTTAGAAAAATATTAAATGCCAAATCTTCCTTAATTATACTCAACTGTAATCACATAGAGTCTAATAGTAATAATATCTGGGTTTTTTCCAGATAAAGTATTTATTTTGATATAATATTGGTGGTATCAGGTTCACATAGCTAATGATAGTCAATCATCAGATTCAGAGGTCTAGTCAAGATTCTAATTCTTAATAAATGGAAGTGTAACAAAGTTACAGACTAACACTGTAACAGTAACAGAGCCAGATTCCAGTATGTATACCTCTGCATGCTCTGGACTCCACTGTCTCCAGAGCCTGGCAAAGGTCTACACACACTGTCACTGACTATGACTGACAGTCACCCTCACAGGATAGATAGATCTATAGATCTACTCACTGTAATCCTGGTTAAACCGGACACTTAGAACATCCCTGTTAGCCATTTCGGTTTCATATTTTGTCACAGAAAGATCACGTAATAAACTTAGAGCACGAAAGATTCACTTTCAATGATACATAACAGTGATAACTGACAATATTATTAAAACAACTACGACTTATTTCTAGTATCGATCACTAGATGGCAGGATGCGAATGAATGCCTGCAGATGCATTCATTTCTTGACCATACGTCTTTTTTCTCACTTCCTTAGCCATAAGTTTTCTTATGTAGTTTCTGAAAGCAGGTAAACATGACGTCTATATCCAGATCGCTGTCATCTGCAATCATTTTCATTGTATCACGACTGGAGGTGGTTACTATGTGTGACTCGTGATCAAAACGGATTGGTTGGCCAGCCCAGAATCTATCTAATCGATGCTCAAAAGACGTAACACATGCATGGGGCTTCTCCAACATAATCTGGAAGAATGTTCCAAGAATCAACCACACGCAACTTAAACTGAGACTGCCTTATTTTTGTTTTACTTCGTTCCTTGTAAGATTCTTCTTGGTGTCCTCTTGTATATTGGTGTTCTTTAATGACAGCTGACACTACGATGAAACTATAATTTTCATAAACGCGGGTACACTGTGTAGATTTTCTTTAGATGTTTTTCTAACAACAACGAGACACTCCAAACTTAAAGCATCCAGCTTAAAAGGTTGTTATAAGTCTTTATAAACTTTTCTATTAACTCTTCCCAATTTCCACTTTGGTTATTAATAAGGATATTTTCAACCACTCCTCTAAACAACCTCCCTGAAATTTATTCATTTGATGCCATTTCTTTCTTCAAATATTTGTGACTGAAGCATCTTTGACAGTTTGATTTGGAATGGAAGCAAAAGGACTTTCTCTGATTCTATCAAGGGCTCGTATTTCACATTCTGTTTGCCTGGGAAAAGGTTTTCTCCTTGAGGCCAGTGTCTGAGAAAGACGTTTTGCATATAGTAGCCTTGAAGTCCATTTAGGAAGTTAATTATTTTGAGATCGTCACAAACCTGTCATTTGTACCTTTTATAGTCTTTAGTTTCCAGAAGAAAATTTCCATTTTCGTAATTTTCCTTTATGTGCTCGGAGTGTCCCATTGATATTGCTAGATACGGTTATCTATTATGCAGACACATTTGAGACGTCAGCAGGAAGATGATGAAGATGATGATTGCTCTTTTAGGGCCACGTTTGTGCACATGGTAGGCTAAATGGGCCGACCGACCTCCAAAGGTAATGAAGCGAAGTCAAAGATGAAACAACCGTCAGATATTCTCACGGCGAGATTCGTACATGGGTGGTAGTGACATGCGATCCAGCACGCTACCGTTAGACGACAGAGGCGCCCTGAGACTTCAGGAGGAACTGTCCACGAAGAGACATATGTCTTTTCATAGCTACCTGTTGTTCAAAAAGTTCCACTACCTACATCTTGATGTTAGACGCTCTGCATTAGACTTCAAAAGCCCGAGTTCTCGAATCGAATAATCCAGTTCATGTTGGAAAGTGTGGTTCCTTCTTGTCTTCGTCAGTATGACCAACGTTAGACTCTTCAGGTTCAGATAAAAAAATTCCACCTCCACCCTCCAAATATTTAGCAGACGATCTCGGGATAAACAGTTCTTTAGAGTACGAAACTTGAGTAATAGATGATGGAATATCTGGATATTTGAGTTATCATTTTTTAAATCTCATCTTGAAATATAATACTAATAATAATAATAATAATAATAACAATAATACCAAACTTCTATAGGCTCAATATCCTCGAAAAGAATCGACCTCAGTGGCGCATCTAATACAGTGGTTGGGCAATCTCATAATGAACGTACAACACAAAATTCATCAACAAATGATCGGATGATACAGAAGTAGCAGTCATTCACAGAGTGTTGTCGTTCTCTCCATAATGCTATTAGGGGTATGTCAAAGAGCACTGAGGGGAGGTCACATCGCATCCATCCCTCCTAATTCGATCGACATTTACGGCTGGAGCATATGATTTGTGGCCCACAATCTTCATGCCAAAGTATAATTGATAAGCTCGTGAAAATTTCGTAGATACCTTGATTCCATTATGTACCTGCCTTGGGCCGGTACACGTATTCACAAACGTAACAATCTGAATCTCTAGAATGTAAGTGGCTTCGCAGTGAAAACATTTAATGCTAAGTTGATCTATGCGCGTACACCATCTGTGAGCAGCACTAGAACATTCTAGAAAACACTGGAATATTCTAGACAGCACCGCGACATTCCAGAAAGTACTGGATCATTCTAGAAACAACTAACACATAGCACCCATGCAAGTAGTGGAACAATCGGTGCTTGGAATTTCAAGAATGCGGAATATTTCTCTACTACCTGACATAAAGAACAAATTACTGCCAAATATGCTTAGTTGAACAAAACTGAATGGAAAATGCAAAAATATAAAAATAATAAATATTATGTTACACTGCGATGCAACGACCGTGATTCAATTCTCCGAGCTCCCGCCTACCATGACCATGTGCATGGGGTGACTTTGGCGCTCCACCATCTGACCCACTAAGTCAAAGTGAGTGAGTGTGTGTTCGGCTTTATACATATATTAATCGATTACATATGTAATATAAGACAAAAAAGAAAACCCAACATAATGAATGTGTACATAACATAATTTTTGAAACTCGATAAAAAACTCTGTAATTCTGTTAACTCGAAAAGATGTTCATTAACATAACGTTTGCTAGTTAACATAATATTTCATAGACTTGATTATATTTATTAAATGTAATTTATAATCATATTGGTGTGGTTAGAAATTGGTGCTAATGAAACAATATTGACATTGTATTTATTGAAAATTATTAAACTGTCTTCATGTTGAAAAGGATATATATTTGATCAAATCTGTTTAAATCATACAATTTTATTAATCGATTTTTGTTTTGTTTTTTAATATAAAATATGTTTTGGTTTATTTGATTTTACATTTCTAGTAACATGTTTTTGATAAAAGCGTAACATTTTAAGATAATTATTATCCAATGCCTAACATCAATGACCGAAGTTTGACAAGATTAATTATTTATAGAATGTTTATTATAGATGTAAAATATTTTCATTAACAAATGAATTATATAATTTGGACTAATTTAATGCACGGTTAATTATTAACTTTAATTTAAACCATGATCACTTAACTAATATATTTCATTATTAATTAACCGAACACCATAACATCGTATAATTTCTTCATTTTTGAACAACCAATAACACCTTCTATAATTACTTCATTTTTGAACAACCAATACACCTTCTATAATTACTTCATTTTTGAACAACTAATACACCTTCTATAATTACTTCATTTTTGAACAACCAATACACCTTCTATAATTACTTCATTTTTGAACAACCGATACACCTTCTATAATTACTTCATTTTTGAACAACCAATACACCTTCTATAATTACTTCATTTTGAACAACCAATACACCTTCTATAATTACTTCATTTTTGAACAACCAATACACCTTCTATAATTACTTCATTTTTGAACAACCAATACACCTTCTATAATTACTTTAGATATTTATATTTAGGCGAACCGTAAAAAATATTTGAATTCTCAATTATGGCTGCACTCGTCTCACTTGTGCATTTTAACACAAAAAATAGATTTTCACCTCTTTATCTTAACGAGTCGTCCTGATGACCTTTAGCCTGGAGTCAATCCCCAAACTATAAACTAGATCTTCTTCCTTTCTAGTTTAAAATAAACCAATACTTTTTTCCGCACATTGATCTTGTATGGTGTGATCTTCTTTTCGCAAAAGTTTTCCTTTCCTTCGTTTTCGGTAAGCTTCCGATTATATGTTTGTTGGCATTAAGTGTTGAAGTTGTATAGATTTAGATGTGTTTAGTTAGCCTACAACTAGTGCTCCAGTTCCCATATTTAATGATATATTTCTGTTTTCTAGCATGAAAGTTTTATATTTTGCTTATTTAACTGAGAATTAATTATTTCATATTTAGTATTTTTCTAGTGGTATAATTATTTTCAGACAGTTCAACATAGATATTGATGCGAGTCATGTCGAGGGTAAACCCTTTACAACAGTTTACCAAAGCCATTTTTCTTCATGGTGTATTCGTGTACTCTGCAGCGCCATCTATTAAGTTTTTATAGAACTATTGTTTCGCTTCTAACACGTAGTTGTATTTGTAAACTATTCAACGATGAGATGTTTTAGATTATTTGTTAGTCATAAGCAAGTCATTCAATGATCACTTTAAGTTAGACTATGTGGTTAGAGTTATGCTAGAAAATGGACGAAGCATTCCTTTCAAAAGTAAAATATACAATATTGGCACTGAACTCGCATTTTATTTTACGAACGTAAATTACAGCATAATCGAGCTCTGTCCTGCTGTAACTAATTACATTTTTTCTCCCTTTTTAAATAAAGGTCAAGACCCCAAAAAAGAAGAGCAACGAGTTTAAGAAAGTATTTAAGTGGATACCAAAAACCCAAACTCAAGGAAAAGCAATTTGACGAAATTTATAGATGTTAAAAAAACTATCGAACTATTTTACAATGTCAAGTAAATCTTTGTCAATATTTATAGCTGAAATAGGCCATGCAAGCCCCAATGGAGTTACTGATAGTGTACAAACTGTATGAACTCTTTCTAGCCATACCCCACCCAATGTTGATACTTTTGTTACAGATGACCACCACGTACGGTGGTCATCATGAAGGTACCTTGGAATAAGAAGTGGCAGAGTAGAAACAGGAAACAAGAAGCAGATTCAGTGATTTCAAAGAATACAATGACATCGCAAACTATCAGTTCATAACGATTTCATACAGAATAGTTTAATGCAAGTTATCAACAAATAAATTCAAAATAAAACTAAAACAATAATGTATATTACCGAATCTAGTATTGTTTACAAGGAGCAAAACAGAAGTTCCTCATACAAATACTGTGATGAGATCCAGGTTATTTGACTCAAAGAGCAAAGGATGTACATATACTGTTTTGTTTGCAAACTATTTTTAAATGCCAAACGTCACTTACAAGAAGTGGGTTTTCTAACTTGATGAATGTACTCAGAACTCCGGAGAATCACAGACAGGATGGAACATAACAGAGTGATACTGAATTGAATAATAAGAAAGTCAAATACAAGGACCGTGGATCAGCATCTTCAGGAACAGATAAGAAAAATGCAGCACAATTTTGAACTACTGAAAAGAGTTGAAGCTGTATTAAAGTTTTTAACTGAAAGAGATTTGGCATTTAGAGGTCACAGGAAGAAGTGGGGCTCACCAAATAATGGAAACTTCATCGAACTTATTGCAGAGTTGGCCCATTTTTACATGAACATCTCGAGAAATATAAAATTTTAAAGAAAATGTTATTTATCTATCTAAAACCGTGTATGAAGAATTGATGGAAATCATGGGAAAGCATGCACAAGATGAAACTGTGAATCAAATCAACAAGTTAGGGATCAAATACTCTATTAATGTTGTCTCTATGCCTGACATGAGCAGCTGGTAATTATAGTTCGATACTACTATATTGGAAAACAATCCTGTGAGAGAAGTTTCACATTTTACAAATAGAAAACCATTCATCGACGACCTTGTTCAACAAATTACCATAAGTTATGTGTGAACATAAGGTTTCACTTGAATATATCCGTGGCCAGTTCTACCCTAAGGCATATAACACGAAGGGCTAGGAGACAGGGCTGCAATGACTCTTTTAAAACATTAACAGCTATGTAGATTATGTTCCACGTTAAGCACTTTTGAACATGTGATGCAATACTATGGACAGAGTGTTAAATAAATGTGGTATACTACTACTAATAATAATAATAATAATAATAATAATGTGCAGCTCATCTACTCAATCTCGTTGGAAAAGAGGCAGTGTCTACTGTGCATGAAGTTGTTGACTATTTTGCATTTTGCAGCAGCTGTGTGCCCAGAGAATATAATTCCCACAGACACAGGTGTGGGTCAGAATACCAATTCATAACATGATGGGAACTATTGGATTAGGTATTCTGGAAATAACCGTTCTTACAAAAAAGGTGAACACCGTGAACAAATTTATCAAACAACCATAGAAACTCCGCGCGGCCTCTGAAGCTTGCTCCTGTTGAGAGCGATTTGGGCTTTAGGCCTATTTAACTAAGGTTTTAGAATATTAATATAAACAAAATTTAATGGGTAAACATCATAGTCCCAATCACAGTCCTAACCTATGCCATATTCTAGGGCCTATATTAGATAATACTCTAGGGATGGAGAAGCAGGTGAATTATATATGTAAGTCACGTTATTATCGAATAAGAAATACAGGACTTATTCGTAAGTACATATATGATGAGACATGCAGGACTTTAGTCCGGGACTTTAT
Source organism: Paralvinella palmiformis (assembly GCA_025642065.1). Taxonomy (NCBI): domain Eukaryota; kingdom Metazoa; phylum Annelida; class Polychaeta; order Terebellida; family Alvinellidae; genus Paralvinella; species Paralvinella palmiformis. Next base: position 74,878 of record JAODUP010000308.1, on the reverse strand, counting down.
TATTTCCCGACTCGACTATGACAATGATAGGTTATATAATATCCCTCTCTCTCTCTCTCTCTGACAAACCGCCTACAGCGAGTGGAGAACTGTGTTGCTCGTCTGGTGACACGTACTCAAAAAGGGGAACATATGACACCAGTTTTGTACTCGAAAGGGGGAACATATAACACTAGTTTTATTCCAGCTGCACTGGCTTCCTGTACGTTTCAGATCCTGTTTCATAAATTCAATTATTGAGTGGAACAGCACCACTGTATCTAAGCGATCTGCTCGAAAAACATATACTAGGGAGAATGCTCCGATCTGAGTAAAAAAAGCCATACAATAATGTACGGAGAGAGATCCTTCCTCGCAACAGCTTCCAGGCTGTGGAACAAGTTGCCAAACTACATTACACTCACAGCAAGACATATTTTGTAAGGCTTAAGACTCTTTTGTCGGAAGTTTTGTGAACACACAGAGAAGCACACACACATACATTAAAAGGAGACTTTTCTGAGAGCTATTAGAACTCAAATAACACGGTAACACCAGTTAGCCGTCATAAAGTGCTGCCATCACGCGATAATAATTTACACAGTCGCTCTTATTAATACAGATAATAATTTAATTAAAAAATTCAATAAGAAACTCTAGGACTACACTAATTATAAATTCAAGTCACCAAATTATTTTTCAAATTCTAAATAAAATCAATGTTAAAATTTGGCTTCCTTTAGATGCATTTTTATTTAATTAGTCGCGTTCTCCACTAACTGTTTTTTTTTTTGTAGCAACAAATAAAATGTTCATTTTCCTATACATTACTTCCGTGCGCCTGATATTTGTATCATTTGGTTCTCGTTGGTTTCTCGCACAAATAATGTTACTGTTACGAGAATGAATATCCTGCCACATTCTACTATACCCTATCACAGGATAAAATTGATTATCTAAGTCCCGGTTGCCTTGTATTACACCTCAGTGTGTATTGTTATCATTAATGACATACTGCACTCACATTTAATAATAACCATATGTCGTATAATGATACAAATTGATGTAGTCACCATGCACGGTTATGATGGCGTGTGTTCCTGTGCTTCTGATAGCATATACATATGTGATACCTACGTAAGTACACTACTACTAGCCATCAATAATCCACAACTATATGTACTATAACATATTTATATTGTCATCCAATGTCGACTACAATTAGAAATGTGTGTTATGCTACTAAATCAGATTTGAGCTTAATAACTATAGTTTTTTTTTAAAACGGATCGGAGGCCAAAAGTAGCGGCTCTTTTCACGTACGTGTGGGCAAGGTTGGAAAAAATCCGTTTTTTGTTTGTTTAAATCAGATTTATTTTCGTTTAAATCGATTTTTTTTATTCCGGCGAAAATTAAGTCCCTGCGTTCCTTTGTCGGTGGCGCCAACTTAAAAAATCAGCCATTTGGGAAACACAACCATTTCCAAAAAAGTTTCTCAAGATCATGAGAAAAAAATAAAATTATAGTATTGGCCGCGCCCCGCAAAGTGGCCGCCATATTACATATGTGTGTTCCGCACAAGTACACCACTCTATGTACGCCATTGTTGTAACAACACTTAATTGACTATAACATTTACAGAGTCAACGCAATGTATTTCACACTGGAAAGGCTAACAATCTAATTATTAAAGGACCGATCCATTTATTGTAGTAGAAGACTAAAGAATAAGCCATAATGTCTACTCTACGTTGCATGATTATCAACGGATATATTCATATAAACGTTTTGTGATATGGAGTTATATTCGTATTGCTTTCATTTAAGCTTAATATTGGTTATATATGTGACCATATTTAACATTTCTGAAATATGTATTGCGGGAAATATAAGAATTGGTAATTAACGATTTGGTCTTATACCTATAAATGCTTGTCCCGTAATGGAAATTACTGGTTTGGTCTTGTATCGATAAACTAATAAATTTGGTAACGAAATGACGCACCCCCTTAATAACATATTGTTTAGTTAATAGAATAATCTCATCGAAACACATCGATGACTTTAATACTAAGTTCTACAATTGCTATTTTATGAGACTCTAATCATACTATATCTATATGCAATGCGAATGGTAAGCAAAATGGATGAATTATCTGTGTATAAACTACAAATGGTATAAAATCATGTCAGCTGCGGAAACTAATATTAGCTTTGAGATGGAATTTCAGTAAGTTCCAGCAATATAAAATAAGAATAGTCATATATCATATTTTAGAAGAGCCATCTACTTTGTTAATACTTTCTTGGTAGTTTTAAATAAAATAGCATGCGTTATCAATAACTATAAACATTTAATCTTATTATACAGACAACCGGAAGTTATATCCTTGAGACATGCGCATTGACTAAGATGGCAACCACGAAAACAAAATAGTTTTATGAAAGATTAGCAGTTTTAAACTACGGTCAATGATTGTTACTAAATTACTTCATGTGATATTGGCTCAGGTTAGTATGACATATGTACAGCCTTTATATGGCAATATTAAATTTTAGTCTGAATGTTGTGTATGTCGGTATGCGACCCGTTTTTAGAATTTGAGATTCTGTATCGGCGCTTGTTGGCTTGATATGCCAAAACATGTCACATTGAAGCTGTAAAGTGTAAGCCGAATTTGATAGCCCTAACAAAAACGAGGCAGTATACAAAGAATAATACAACAGATTACAAGAGTAACGTATAGGTGATGATCTGAGATGCATTCAATTCATAATTAGCACGTGCAACGATGTGGTGTTCTAGATCTAGACTAGATCTAATAGTTTGGGTGTTGTTTTGTTAAAATCCTTTTGTTTATTCAATTTGTCGAGGTTGGCTAGGATAAATATCCCACTGATTTGGAGGTTTTTTTATAGATATTTAACCAAATATATGCTAAGATCTCAACCCTCCTGAAATTCAATAATCCAAACCAGCAATAAAGCTGTTAGTGTTACATGAGTCTGTATATAAAAAAGTCATTTAATGATTATGATGTTGATCTTTCATTTCCCTAAATTAAACCAGTGGATTTGTTATGCACCATTTTGAAATGGGACCGTAGCATTTTGCAACCGGTATGGTTTTAAGAATGCATGCTTGTTTAGCAACCGTGTGGCAATGAAATGTGCTGTTTTTTCAACATTTTCTGTATTATAAGCCAGTTATCTAGCAAAGTGATATGTTGTTGTGAAAATGAAATTGAATATAAATTATATAGACCTCTACATGTTGATATATGAACAAATAAATCATGAAAACAATAAATTATTTGAAGCTGTTGAAACGGCCCTCTTCCCGTTTTGAAATGCAGAGGCCTTGCTATACAGTTACAGAGGGGTGCGCCACCCTGCCCCTCTTACTCCCTGCCCTGCCCCTCCTAGAATCCCCGCCCTGCCCCACAAATATCCCATTGATATACTGCTAGCTCATAAACTAGTGTTAATTCTAGGATTGTTAGGAAGTGGGCCCTGGGTGTCATGTCTTTTGATGAAGTTGGCCCTAAAGTAGCACGGTTGAGTGCCAAAGACATGAAGATATTTATTTCACCATGATTGTTGATGGTTGTCATGATGATACTTGTAAAAAAAACCTTGAAGCGCGCCCTCATTGAACATACATTAGCTGTACCCAAAACTTACGTATATGTATAGTGTTGCTGTTTTACTGTCACTATCCTCAGCAGAAAGACCCTTCAGTCATTTAAAGCTGACAAAGTCAGATTGATGTGCCAGCCTTGGAAATAAAAGACTGAACCAATTGCTAAACATAAAATTAAACATGGAGGAAGAAATGTGGGAGTCAATTAAATATGAGGCAGAAGTCAAATGGGCCAGATTGATACAGAGGAGACTAAGATTTCACACTCTTGTTCCAGTAGCTAGTTTAAAGTAAACAAGGACAAATGATTATGAGCACAATGTTATTGTAACTTATAGTGTACAGTGACATTTTACCCCAGAAGTAGGCGCACTTGTGTATATATATATATATATATATATATGTTATGGTTCCATTTCAATGACCACGTTAAATGGCGCTGCTGTCTCCACAGAATTATTTAAAATAAAGGGGGACACTAAAAAAACCCTGAGGACATAAAACACTCTGGCAGTGACCATCCTCAGGGTATTTCAGCTCATCTTTCCATACTGCTCCCCTGTGAGTGGTGGGGGAGGAGTTTTCTCAACTACTCAAACATAGAGGCTGTGCCGAATAGGCAACAGCCTGGGGATTCTCCCCAAACAACAAAACAAACAGATACCACAGAATAAGATCAGTAAAGATACATAATTATGTGTAGTTATGGTTTAATTTAAAGAAACTTTGATTCCGTTAATAAGAGTTTTAAAGAACAAGAACTAATGCATGTCAGTTTTAAGTCTGTGTTAATTCCCTTTAAACTTAAAAAGGAATTAACACAAAATCAAAACTGAGATCAGATTAATAGGGTTCTTGCCCTTTAAAATTCTTATTAATGCAATTATAGTTTTCCTGATTTTTTTCCTTATTTGTATTTAATTACTTTCACAAAGTATTTGATTCTTCAAATACATCAAAATACTTTTCTAAAATTATTTCATGTTTTCATCTGAATATTTTGTCACCAACATGAATTGTTTCAGGAAATAATCTGATCACTGAATTGCACACACATAACCATGAAGAAATTGTCTTCTCTCTGTGATCATAAGGAATTGCAATTAATGATATCTTTGATGTAATGACTTCTGATTGCTTTTTTGTCAATCAAAAGGAGATTATCCTCAATTATATGTAGTATAATTATAAGGGATTAAAGGATAATATGAAACATCTTTTGAGTAAATCCAATGAACAGATCTCATCTTTCCTATAAAAGGACTAACCTTCCAGCATATATCATTCATTATTCCAGCTGATACACCCTGACATTCCTACAACTTTCTGCATTTATTAAATATTTGAGACTTAGATTCAGAGAATTTAATTACATCCAAAATTTATGTGACAGATCTAGTTGATGCTGTGTAGAATAAAAAGCAAAGAAAAACAATGAATTTGTTCTTTTCATTTGAAAAGTATTTGTATTTGAAATACATCCAAAAGTATTTGTATTTGAAATACATCTAAAAGTATTTGTATTTAAATACATTTACAAATGAATGTATTTGTATTTGACCAAAAGATAACTATGTGCATTTAAATACATTTCAATGTATTTGACCCCATACCTGCATGGTAATAGGCTAAATAGGCCAAGCAACCTCCAAAGATATTGAAGCAAAGTCGAAGATGAAACCCTTCAGCTATGCCCATGCCGAGATTCGAACTCAGGTGGTGGTGACCTGTGGCCCAACTCACTATTGATTAGACCACAGAGGCAATAAAGACAATAATTATTTGTTTTATTGATCCACACTCTAACAAAATACAAGTATATAATAATCAACAGTTCATAGTTCATCCAATAATAAATCATTGGTGATGTTCACCATCTGGCCAGGAATTTTCTTCTTGTGGCTGTTGAGGTGATAAGGAAAGCCCACTGTTGTTTTGTAGATCTGCCATTCTGGTATACTAAACAAGATTTGTCCACACAAATGCCAGTATTGCAAAAAATGAGTAATATTTGTAAACTTATGTGGCTGGTATCACTTGAGTGACTAGTAAGAGTGTCGTCTCTTGAAAACTTCAAATCCGTTCTAAAAACACATCTGTTCAAGGTTGTTTTCACAGATAAATAATAATCTTTTAAATCTGTTACAGCATTTTTACAGACATATTATTTGGGGTATTATTATATTACATATTATTTGTACAGTGCCTTTGAATGGCTCCTGCTAGTAAGGGCTCTTTATTAAATATACATTATTATTATAAGTGGTAGCAGTGAGTATATGAGAATGAATAACAGCAGAGGCTCATCTTTTATAGGCAGATTCCAAGTTGTTGACAGTTCAGAAAACCTGGATTAGGTGTGTGACACCTACTGCCAACCATTTAATTGCTTGTTTTGTTTTTCCCCATAAAGTTGTAAGTTGGCACTGGATGTGAAAACTGTTGATGATATTAAACACACCTAAAGCTTTGACTGATATTCTCAGGCTTTAACAGGAATGATTTACGAATGAAATAAATTAAACATTTATTTGTAGACAAGAATGTTCATTTCATCCGCCATGTTTGAATATGAGCTTGAATGATTGTTGAACTCTGGTTTGAGAACAGCATTGATTCCTATAAGATGTAGCTAATTTCCAAAGCAAACTTAAAATAATAATATAATATCAGAATATAATATATACTATTGTACAGCACCTTTAAATGGTTCCTGCTAGTAAGGGCGCTTTATTAAATATACATTATTATCATCTACTTATAATATTAACATAAAATTATTTACTATATTAGTGGGCATATTTTGTAAACTATCAACCAGTCGGGCTTGTGTTTTAGACGAAATCCACATGTCCTAGGCTTCTGGGCTACCGATTATTCCAGCCCCGATGGATAATTGATTATTTATACTTCAATATATTGGTAACCAAATCTAGTATGAAAAATAGGTAAATTGTTGGAAACCAACATCAATGTTGCTCTGATGAGGTACATCAAAGTCCATTTTAAATCACTAATATATATATATATATATATATATATATATATATATATATATATATATTATTTATGTCTTGTGACATACTTTCAGGTGTTAGTTTATTCTAACTATATTAATATTAATTTATTCATTTATTGTTAACAAATGCATAGAAAGCATAATGACATATGCATTACATGTGATTTTTAACTTGGTAAACGGTTTTAAATATGCTGTTATGGTGATGCAGTTATTTTAAGTGGCTGGCTACCTCAAATGAGGGAGATCCACGTGCTTCATCATGAGGACTGATTCTAAACAAATTTAGAATTACAATAGATGGCATTTTCAGCAGAGAAAACCTTGCCAGTTGCATGACTGGATGAAAAACACCCCCTTCCATAGTACAATTGCTGGGATTCAAACCTCTGACCTACGGCATAGCATGACCATGGGTAAGGAGTCCCACACTCTAATCCGTTTATCCGTATGGAATAGCCTACCACTTTTGGATATATCTTTACATCGCACTTCCATAGCACAGTTGTTAGTGCACTTTGCAGCTATAACTTCCAGGTTAGGATTTGAATCCCAGTATTAGCTGGGTCTGTGGGATGTTCCGTTTGATCGTTTCTCTAGTAGGTTGTCTCTGAGTTTGAGCCATACATTTCACCAGTGACCAGTATGGAGGCTAAATGAAAGAATTTGATATAATTTATTTGAAAAATACTGTTAAAAACATTATTTATGTAAACTGTTATGGTTTATCTACCAGTTTTAGACATTTTTGTTTACACAGTATATTATTTTCTTGACTATGAATTTTTACTAAACGGATACCACTCTGGGAAGGGAGATGTTCAAATGAAACATCCCACAGGTACATGTGATACTGGGATTCCATCCTTCGATCTGGAGTTGCACAGTGCTGTACAATATCAATAGCACTTTGTGAACACCATGCATTAGTCAAGAAAATAATATTGAAATATCTATGTATTAACATTATAATATGAAATAATGATATGTATCCATTATGTTCTATGATTGGCCTAATTATATGTAATATGTAATAAGAGATATTCAATCAAATGGAAGCATTGATATATAGATAAATATGTATAAAACAATAGATACAAAAATTCATAGGATTTACATTTATAAACCTTTTATTGTATAAGTAAGTTTTCAGCTTAGATTTAAAACTGTCAATTGTATTACATGCATTAACATCTTTTGAAAGAATATACTAAAGTTTTCGGATATAAATGCTGAATTTTGGAATTAAAAAATGTTAATGTTGCATACATTCATCACTATATTCAATAATGAGCATGATCCACTATTATGATATCTGCTTTACAAATAAGATGGTTTTATGTCATGTTACTTATTTCTGTGTTTTTTTCGCACTTTCAGAACGAAGAATAAACATGGAATATTAGATTGCTGGTGTTGATGCGATTAATCCTGTTTTAATAACCCAGATATTAGCAGTGAACATGAATGTTACTGGTGGCAGCTATATGGCTGCCCCGTGTACCAATTCGGAGGCAGTTCGACGTACATTACAGTGGAAGCAGGGTATTTCGTCGTTTCAGCTTTTACAACAAAGACAGATATCTGCACCGTATGCTGTGAGCAATGGTACTATGCCAAATGGTAGAGTAATATCAGGTAACTATGTTCTATGATTGGCTGTCTTGTACAGCAAAGAAATATAATCTTTGATGATTATGCATGCATACCTGGTGGAAGACACACGTATACATGCACATACACACACACACAACACATACATAGAGTGAAAGAGATAGAGAGTGTTAATTTATATATTTTACGCTTGTAGTAATTCCACCACATGTAATATTTTTTACTATAATTCTTATTATAAACTGTTATCCTTAAATACAAAGTGAAAAAGACATGTCTAAAGGTCACAACGTTTCTCTTAGCCTATCCAACTTGTGGTAATGCTACGGTGATCTAAAAGGAGTGTATAATTTATTTGTTTGTTCACATTGAAGCTCCCCCATTCAAGATGCAAAGAGTTGGGCCGCTGAACCCACACAGATCACACACTCCTGGTCCCAGTTATCCACCGGAGACGGCCGTCTCCAGAAAGGCACCATATGCATGTAAGAATGATGTTACTAATATTAATAATAATATAACGATTACAAGAATGTCATATTGTGTATTGATACCAGTGTTTGTGAGATGTGTTTCTATATAGTATCACCCCTCAGTTGTGACCCGCCGGGAAGGTCAACCATACTAATGTAGTATGGCTAACCCACTTATTTCCAGTTTAGTTGCACATACACATATATAGACGCACACAAGCAGCATTGGAATTTGGAGCTGAACTACCCCGAGGATGGTCGTTGTCAGAGTGTAATAAGTTTTCGTGGGGGTTTTGAATATCGCATTTAAAAATATATCAATTTAGAGAGAGCAGCATCATTTACTGTGGTTTTGGTATTCAAGAAAGTTTTCAGCTGATAAACTATTTCCTTGATAAGTATTGATCAGTGACTCTTAGCATTTAAACACCTCTTGATGCCAGATGCAAAACAGTTTAATGCTACACCAGTTCTTATCAATTGTACTTAAAACTGTAATGAAAGTAACTGATCGAAGATGAAAGTTAATGTAGTACAATGTTTAACAATATTGATAATAAACCAGTTCTAGTTTCGGATAACACGACAGGTTGCTCTTATTAGTGAATAACTCATTGTTACTAATTTGTTCTGAAGGTAAAAGAAAGGAAATAAGCAATGTTTGGCCTTCTTGGAATATTTATGGATATAAATGACCCACTATTAGTTTCAGTTAATCACATAAGCAACAATGCCTGATTTTGTCATTATTTAAATATGCAAATATATAAAGAGGCATCAGGCACAGAGCATCAACGTATCTAAACATCCTGTGTGTGTGTGTCTGCGTTCGTCCGTGCTGATGAACGTGTTTTATAACTTGTCATGTGAATCGGTGTTTAATCTTGAAATATTCTTAACTTAATTAAATTTACTTCAGTTCCATTAATGGGGGAAGGAGCGGGGTAATTTCACAATTGAGAAGTACATCAAACTCTTTAATATTATTGTCAGTCAATCTATTACTTTACCAACCATGACACTGGATGTTAACAGTTTTTTAATAGTAAATTGATCCAGTATGTTATACTGCAGGTAGTAATTTATAACAATGAAACATAACATTTGATTGTTTTTTTAGACACTGGTGATTATTTAATTTCAGCTCGTCTACAAGAAAGCGTCTTTTATCCAGCTGACGTATCTTATCACGGAACTCGTCCAAACTTGGGAATTCCAAGTTATGAGGCGATGACTGATCCACTTCTGTTTGAGTATTTTGCCAAGAAGTTTTCTAATCCCAATCCTCCAGTAAGATATCATATGTTAAAAATAATGTTATTTAACGTAATGAATAAATTTATTCGATCAAATATGTAACACACATTATGAATAATGCAGAACATGCTCATTGCACTGGATCCATGGCTGTCTAACATACGATGGTGAAGGTGCCTCTGTGGTCTAGTGGTAGCGTGTTGGACCACAGATCACTACCACCCGTGTTCGAACCTCGGCGTGGGCATATCTGAAGGTTGTTTCATCTTTGACTTTGCTTCATTACGTTTGGAGGTTGCTCAGCCCATTTAGCCTACCGTGTGCACAAAAGTGGCCGTAAAACATCAATCATCATCATTAATACAGAGATGAATTATTAGTGAATTACTTCTTTGTTTGGTTTTTACATCGCTAAATGTATGTTTTAGACACGTGGTCGACCGATGTCGGCTTCGTCAGCTAAAAGTGGAAGACATTCTGCAGTTGCAAAAGGCAATGTCATCTATAAGGTGGCTGTGACAACAGGAGACAGGAAAAATGCAGCGACTGATGCCAAGGTATGGTGTTAATTGTATTGTCTAAATAGTATTTATTACGTAAGTAAGAAATTTAATGTATATAGATATTTTTTCTGTAATTTTTCTGGCACATCTCTTATCATTCCATCAGATTGAATTAATCATTAGCCAGTAGATGGTTTGGGAAGAGACATCGGAGAAGTAATAATAATACTAATATTTTATATAGTGCCTTATTCAACCGAAATTGCTCGAAGGCACTTAAATTAAAGGGACAGTCCATCCTCAGAAAGTATTTTTTAAATATGTAATGCTTAGAACAGAACCAAAAATTCCACAATAATAATCACGAAATATACCTGATATCATAGATATAGGGAAATAATCCAAATTACTGGAGGGCCGCCATTACGGCTGCACCGGAAGCCAGTTTTGAAGGTGAGGAGAAATCTTAAATGCTCTGATGTCACATCGACGCTCTCTATACTGACACAGATTATAGTTTCTCTTGAGCATTAATTTCTGAGCCATTATGAATCATCTTCCTTTTGTAAGGTTCCTTCTGGCTCAAATTGATATGGTTGAATGCCATTCATGATGTAATTTTAACAAGATAATGCTGTTTAGTTCTGGAATAATTCTTTGCTCACACTTGTTTACATGCTTTTGTATGGGCTTTACAGACTTTGGGTCAACTGGATACACTGAAGTGACGTCAGCATTCAGGAGCTTCCAGTCTCTGCTCGCAGGCCATTAAAAGGCGACTAATCAGCACTTTGAACTGGATTATTTAATATGTGGGGGGATCGTTTACACATTTTGACACTATTTATGATATGTGTGATTATAGCTGTATTAGTCCTCAAAATTTGAAATGAAGGTGGACTATCCCTTTAACATTTAAAACACAATTAAAACATATTCTGAGCTCATATAGATCAAATACATTTCATACATAATAAACTGGATTAATATTATAAATACCCTGTATTCTGTCTTATTGTGAACAGGTACCTTTTCCATATATGGATATACATAAAACTGTACTTTTCATGCGCTCCATTCGGCATTTTAATTCACTGACACTTCATCATCGGGTGTTCCAGTGGTGAAGTGTTTAACACGCTGCTCTATGAACCTACCACAAAGGTTGTGAGTTTGAATCCAGCCCATACCTGTGTTTGTGGAAGATCTTTATCTTGGCAGTCACTCCTCAGCCAAATGTCCCAGTTGTGACCAGTGCCAAAGATAAACAATTAAACTCCACTTACTTTTCATATAATTTTACATCTCTATTTAATCATGTAAACTGCAGTTTCTATGAATATTGATTTCATATCACATCTTGTTTTAACATTATCTTTTAATGGCACTCAGTTGACCTTAACAGAAGTTTTACATTCCAAACTTCGACCATCCCTCCACCTTACAACAATAAACATAGAACTGAGCCGTTTAGTCGGTGACACCAATATTCAGAATGCTGAACTAGGTTTCTAACGATCTGCAGGTTGTAACTCCAATACTTGGTCACTAGAATATCTTTGGGGAGACCAACTTAGTGCTGTCTGCAGACAACTTACAGGGCTGATGTTTGTTTTCATCTGGTAGACATATCGAAAGAATGCATCATTTAGGACAGGCAGACAGTGCTTATTCAAACGAATTTAATTATAATTGTGAGGTGTTGAGTAATCTCACCATCTACTGCAGCCTAAATGGCTGGTAGGCTTTGTATCAGACATGGGGTAAATTCAATTCCGCAATTGGAATTGATGGTCAATTTCGGAATTGTAATTGATTATTGAAAAAAATTGGAATTGAGAAATTTTGAATTGGAATTGAGAAAATTGGAATTGAAGTTTCCTATAAAAAATTAAATCCAGAAATTAATTTGCCATTTTTACAACTTTAACACTTACATGTGGTGTTACCATTATACTAGAACCATAATGATCCAGAACTTTGATTCCTTTTATATATATATATATATATATATATATATATACACACACACACATCTCAGACCGTGGCACCCCAAAGCTTGTATCGTATCAGTCTAAGAAGATTCTTGGCAGTTGAGGAATGTTCTAAATGCTGGTAGCAGTGTCATCATTTTGTACCATATACAATAACAACAACAAAAAACAGTTATTATTTTCTTATTGTCTTACAACTAAACAAATATTGAATATTACAATGGCACAGTAGCTGAATGCTGTGCTGTAAACCTCCAAGTTGTGGGTCTGAATCCAGCTAGTGTTTGAGTGATTTGTTTCCCTTGAGAAACATCCCTTGGGCATATTTCCCAGGCTAAGTAACTCGCTTCAACTCAACTATGACACTTATGGAAACGAAGTGTACATCTGTACATGGTGATGATGGATGTACTCAATGAGCACATCCCAAATTCATGGACACAAATATTGTTGGCATTTTTTGGGAGGGAATTAAGATTCTGATTTTAATATTATTATAATTCTGCACTGAGCACTGCCACCATGTTTGAATCTTGGCATGGGCATATCTAAAGGTTGTTTCTTCTCTGACTTCACTCCATCACCTTTGGAGGTCGCTCGGCCCATTTAGCCTACCATGTGTAAAAAGGTGCCTATAAAACATCAGTCAATGTCACCCCCCATCTCATCCTCTGTGTCTGTCCCCTCTATTTCAAATCTATTCCATCAGAACTTTTGCTCGATCATTCCTTCATACAGATTTCTGTTTGTTTGTCATGTGTTGAGAGGAGCTGCAGATAAACAAACTTTGTATTGTTATCATAATGATAATTTTGTAAAATTGTAGTTGTGGATCTAACTATGATTATTATTGTTGCTGCTGCTTCCGTTCTGTTGTGAGAATGAGTTTAGTGTTTTCTATAAACCTGATTAATCTAGATTACTTTATTTATCTAGTTGTGTAGTATATTTATATATTATGCTATTTTAGTCTAATTAATGTCTTCCTTAGGTTTATATCAGGTTGGTAGGATCGAAAGGTAAACTGCAAAAGAAACAACTCAACAAGAAGTCGGGTTCTGGCAAAAAGAAGAAGACGAGTTTCAAGTTTAATCGTGGCACAACACATGTGTTTAGATTTGAAGAGAAAGATATTGGAAATCTGGTATCTGTAACAATAGAGGTAAATATAGTGTGTGTGTGTGTGTGTGTGTGTGTGTGTGTGTGTGTGTGTCTGGCAGAGCTAAACATGTTTTAAAAGCCATATTCTTAAGCAGGGTTTGCACAGGTCCTTGAAAACCTGGAAAGTCCTAGAATTTGAAAATTTGGATTCCAGGCCTGTTTATAGAGGTCCTTGAAAGTCCTGGAATTTGGACATATAGATCTATATTTCTAATCATTAGCACACAGGAATTCATCATTACACTTCTTCCAAAATATGGGTGTATCTTTGCGCGTTAAAATTTCGTGAATTCAATGAAAAGGTCCTTGAATTTGACATTGGAAAGTCCTGGAATCTGCGATGTCAAAATGTGTATGAACGCTGTTAAGTGACATATTCTTAAGTGACATATTTTAAGCGACATACTAGATATTTGAAACAAGTCATGTCCTGATTAGATTACATTAATTAGTTTAAAATAAAATTACCGTAAACTGATTGACTGGTTAACAGTTAATACCCAACAAGTTATTAACAGTGTGATAATGAATTATTTATCATAAATTAATGGGAACAGATAATAATTCAAAGATCCATTGAAATAGATCATGTTGTGATAAACTTGGAATTGAAAAATGTTGAAAGATACGATGATCAAAGAGGAAAAAAGTTAGGATATGAGTAACAATTGAGTTAATATTATATGTCATTCATATACAACATTAACAGCTGCTGCTACTGTAATGAATGTATTAATAATAGTTAATACTAAATGTTGAAAATTTTATAAATGGTTATCAGCAGAAGTGCAGATAAAGTAAACTTAATGAAGTTCTAAATGTTGGAGTCTATTGTCATGAAATTTAGAATGAAGCTGGCTTAAGGTCCTCAGGCTCTCGCTTGTCTTGTTTACATTTTGTAATTTGTGAAGTCGAATTTGTTGATATTTCATTGCCTCAGAGTATATGATTTATTGTGAAGTAACAGTTCTTTTGTCCTGAAATGTCAGTTTTGGCTGAAATTTGTTAGACAAACAGTATCAGTAGTCGGGAATTATGCTTTAATCAAATTGCTCACAATAATTAATAATTGTAGTTAAGAACTTATCTACTTCCTTAGATAATGGACCTAATGACATGTAGGCTTTATACAAAGAGCTTCATTTAAGCGTGTAATATTCTTTTAAAGAATGGTTATGAGATTTGTTTGCCTCTAAGAAAGACTGCTGACTTCTAACACTCGATCTCTCAATGATGACACTGTCACTTAGTTTATTGTAAATAAAGTAATCATGTAAGTGATCCTTGTATACATTATTTTATATTAGTGGAGACATTCATATATTTATCTCTCTTTCCCTCTGTCTCTCTCTCTCTCTCTCTGTGTGTTTTATGTTACATATAATAAAGGCATGGGCTCAGGTTTTCGTGATGTTTATAATTCTTACAGAATTATGACCAAACGACTACTACCTAAATAGAAACAAATTATATATATTAGTACATATATAACACAGCTATAACTGGAAATAAAGCATATATATCAGTACATATAATATATATTATGATAATAATTCAAATACCTCCAACAATAGCAGAAATAATAGTATTTTCACTCAGCCCAAAATAGCACGACTATTTTCGGTTATAAGAAACCTTTATCAAGTGCATCCATATCTCTTATGTGCACTACTGATGATTTTTCTCATACCTGGAAGGTTAGATGCAGTGGGTTTACGCTGTATAAGGCCAAATTAGGAAGTAAAGACAAAACTGTATTTGACGAAATTTCCCTCTATAAAAACAACATTAAAAAGGGACGCATTGAACCAGCTACTTTCTGTGGCACGTGAATCTAGAGGAAGTATCATTAAGACAGGAATGCGGTACTAAACAATCTGTCATAATTAAAGGTTTTCATAGTACTCGTAAAAGTAACAAATTAGGACAGTGAAGATTATACGGAGAAAACAAGTTTGGTTTAATGTTTTTTGTGATTAGTCTGATACCAGAAAAATAGTACCGTCCATGTGAATAAAACTGACAATTTAACAATAACTGTAGCACTTAACCAAAAGACCTAATTATGTGATTTAGTCATAGAATTTGTATTTATAGCAGATAATCTGCGGCTTTGTGGGTTAGAGCTTAAGGTTCCCTATCCATGGCCATGCTGGGTGGGGGGTGGGGGGAGGGTCGAAGGTTGAATTGGCAATATAATAGGAAGAGTTTTTCAAGTTTTTCTCCGCTGAATATGTGCCATCAATTCTAAATTTGTTTAGAATTGGTCCTCGTGGTGAATCAATAAATTACAGGCCATACGTGTCTCCCCCATTTCAGGTAGCCAGCCAGGTAAAATAGCTGCTATTTCAGCCGTTAGTGTTATTATAGATGACTGGTTTTTTTGTCAGTTTTTCATTCTTTTCACATTGGCTTTGTTTATGATGTTATTGAAATGCTGTTTTGTTCTAATCAGTCACAGTTTGCCGTCGGCGGCTGACAAACTAAAATAATGTTATCCTCTTAACAGCACGATGGCCTCACCAAGAAGCAAGGCTGGTACTTGGATAGCATTGAAATCATCAAACGTAATCCACGTACTGGCGTTGAAAAAATGTGGCTCTTCATGTGTCAGAACTGGCTGTCGTTACACGAAGGAGATTGTCAGATATCGCGACAGTTGTTTGCCAAAACGCATTCCAAAACAGGTAACGTTAATACTGCATCACAGCCCTGAGTGTGACCAATAAAACGAGGTTGAGTTTATGCCATTTCTCCAGCATCTTGTTATCTGAATATGGTCTACTCTTCCTGCCCGATGGGTGTTTATTTCTGCGCCTCGTTCTAGATTTGCAGCTTCCTACTTTTATTAAAATCTGTATCTGTTAAGTTTGTCACCCAGACACGAACATTGGATATTACTGGCCAATCTATCACCTGTTTCCAGAGTATGAAGTAGTTATTGTGACGGGAAGTGTCAAGGGCGCAGGAACTGACGCAAATGTATTCATCACAATGTTTGGCAAAACTGGCCAGACACCAAAACTCCAGCTGAGAAACAACAGCAAGAACACGTTTAATCGAAATCAAAGTGATATCTTCTGTCTTAAGACTACCTGCGTTGGTCCAATGACAAAGGTCAGGTAAGAGATCTGTTGACGATTCTGTCTCACGGTTTGTATTCCACATAATTCTCTCCAATAATTATTTTGTTGACGAGGTTATATGACAATGAGTTTAAAGAATTTGTATTTGTTTTCGATTCTTTAAATGTTTTTAATTCTTATTTTGGCTCAGAATCCAACATGATAATACAGGATTTGCAGCTGGCTGGTTCCTGGACAGGGTTAGTATAGTCTGTGTGCACACACACACACACACACACACACACACACATGAACGCGAACAGATTTGTATGTATGCTTGAATAAATTCATGCACACACAAACACTCAATGTTGACGTTTTATTGGCATGCTAAAATACATGGAGAATCACGTATTATGATTACAACATGTGGATGGTTAACCCAGGAATGGCAATTATTCATACCAAGACTTGTAATGTCTCATCATACATTCATAAGTAATACAGTAGTCACAATCATGAGCAGGCAGAATCAATGATTATAGTATGAGAGATCTATCGAGACATAATACAATTCAGCATCAGATTTCACACACGTTTTTAACTCCTCCCACCACATGCACATTCCTGTGCCTGTACAGTCATTTTATGTCTTAAAGCGACATTTACAGACGTCTAATCATTAACCAAATCTGAGAATGAGTACGTCGCGGACGAATGTTTGTATATTTATGTTTTATGATAAATTTCACTTCTAACAGATTGTCGTCACAGACCTGAAACACCCGAAATGGAAGTATTACTTTCCTTGTGGCCAGTGGCTGTCTAAAGATGAAGGCGATAGATTGATTTGTCGAGACCTAATAGGAAGTGTTGATCCTCTGGCTGTACGCAAACGTAAGACATCGTTTGATTATTTGTTGTACGGCGATGAATCTCCCACGTTAAGTATTTAATCATCCAATGTATGAGTGACATGATTAATTAATTGTTATCTCAATTAATTTGATATTAATAAGTTGCATTTATGTCCATATGTCGAGGGCTGTAGCTAAAATAATGATGATCCAGAAAAAACATGCAATTCATTTCATTATGATATTCCATACAGAGTGAAGATGTTTGGATATTATAAAAAAAATATGATCAGTATTAGGACATAATATTATGTCCAGTTGGAATTGATATTAGTTTCTAGTTAACAAAGCCATTTGAAAATTACAAGAAATGCATCACTTTCAATGTTTCTATAAGCAACTGGTATGATGTTGTGTTTAATTAACAAATCTCATTTCATGTTTGCTGGAATCACTTGAGGGCCAATTTATTATCATTATTTTTGTTATTGTACACACTTAGATTAATTTATATGTTTCGTTTACGCCGTGTCCCCTTGTATGAACCTGTATGATTATTTACCAATCCCAACTCACTGATGAGTATATAGTTTCTAATTGCCAGCTATAAGTGAATAAATCACTAGAATCTATCATTTTCTGATCAGCTACCAATTTATGGTTTCAATAACCAGTCATACCATGTTTATGGCTCCAGTAACCAATCAGACCATGTTTATGGCTCCAGTAACCAATCAGACCATGTTTATGGCTCCAGTAACCAATCAGACCATGTTTATGGCTCCAATAACCAATCAGACCATGTTTATGGCTCCAGTAACCTATCAGACCATGTTTATGGCTCCAGTAACCTATCAGACCATGTTTATGGCTCCAGTAACCAATCAGACCATGTTAAAGAGCCAGTTTGTGAATATAAACTGAGAATCTTCTAGTTATTGTGCTGCCATCTGGTGCTGAGCTACCACACACTGTCTGTGGCTTCTAATATTGAAGATGTTTTGTGTATATATTTGTTGTTAATATTGTTATCTTGTTTTGTTTTTATGTTACTGATGTTAACTAATTATTTTGTGACACAGTGAACAAGTACAAGGTGACTGTATATACTGGTAGTAGGCGAGGTGCTGGTACTGATGCGAATGTTTATATTACAATATTTGGTGAGAATGGCGAGTCAGCAGAACACAGGCTAGAGTCAAGGAAAAACAACTTTGAGAAGGGACAGTGAGTATTAGCTAAAGTAGTGTGTGTGTGTGTGTGTGTGTGTGTGTGTGTGTGTGTGATAATTAGGCACTGACACAGATAATCATGAACTGTGAATACATAATCTAGTTGATTCATCAGGATACTAAATATAGAGTCGAGACTTCACATGCTGATCAGTGTATAATGTCTCACCTGTCCCTAAGTCACTATGCAATAAAACTCATAAAAGTAAATCACCTGCCTTTGTGTTGCCTGAGAGTAACAGACCCAAGTCAGATCATGGTATTAAATAATACACTATATTACAATATATACACAATATATACAATAGTATCATAGTATGTCTTTGATTTTGTTTTATCTCTGGAGTGTGAAGTCCTGTGGTGTCTGTTAGTGGCAATGCTGATTCCTAGCTCATGTGTCTGGGGGTGGGGGAGAAAATTCATCCATCAGTGAATGGCTACAACCTGATTATTTCCCTGGGTGTGTTCCAGGTGAGACCGGCACCGAGGGTCAACAAACTAATTATCAGCTCACTCACTTTATCCACGGGCTTTCATGCTGGGACTTCATCACCCACAGATTGAGAGTATCTTGTAGTGTCGCCTTACTTCGGTTCCATACCCTGGAGTGTGTATTTTTGTGGGATGTTTCTTTAGTCATATGATCAGTGTGTGACCATAGTCAAAGCTGTCTAACACAAATTCACGCATTGATTGATGATAGGCATTTAACATGTTTACTTGTCTTAAATAAAGAAAATTTATAATGATTGATATTTCTTCTCGCAGGGTTGATGAGTTTTTGATTGAATGTCCATGTGTTGGAGAGATTAAGCGAATACGTATTGGACACGATAACTGGGGCAGCGCTCCTGGTTGGTTTTTGGACAAGGTCATCATCGATGACCTTGAGCAGAATCGTGTATACGAATTCCCCTGTTTACGGTGGTTTGCCAAGGATGAGGACGATGGACAGATATCGCGCGACTTACTTCCTGGTGTTGGACCAGATGATGCCCCACCTGGTGAGTTAGCTCTATCTCATTCGTACGCATGCACACACACACACACATACCAGTTTATGTGCCAGAAGTGCCTATTTCTAAACTATAGAATAGATTTTGCATTTTGAAAACTTGCCATCCACCCAAATTAAACAAATCATTTTATAAATTTTAAAATTGAAACAAACCTTGTATTGTTTATGTGTTCGGGTCCGGAACATTATAAATATAACTTGTTAACATGTCACTTTACACTAGTTCAGTGCCAGGTGCCTGCATGGCATAATTGGTAGTGCTGCTGTTCATAGATCTACAAAACCTCGGTTCAGACCCCAGCTATGCTAGGTGGGAATAGTGTTTCAGCTTTCACTTCATCTGATTACCTTTGGAGGTCGCTCAGCCCATTTGCCCTCCTTTGTGCACAAAAAGGGCTGTAAAACAGCAACATCTATATTTACTAGTTTGGTGCCTTTTTCTTATAAGCAACTCCATGACCATTAAAAATACACCTTGAACTATTACAAGGGAACAGTTTTATACTTTGTTCTGTCACAGTTATGCATTAAGAGCAAATTTAAGGCAATAATACTAAAATGTGTTTATTAATTATACATAATAGAATAATATGGCTTCTGTTACTATCACCTGAGCACCTATAACTAATATAAAGGCACCAACATTTACACCAAACTGAGAGATTCTAATTGTTAGTTTAACAGATGTGGGTTTTTTTTAATACAAAATAAGTGTCTCAAAATATTTTGTTAGCTGGATCTGTTTGTTTCAGGGTCATTCAGCATCCCACATTTTCAGTTTTGTTGGCAACAAAAGTAAATGGACTTCACTGTTTACAAATTGTGTTTAGACCATTACGGGGTTTGTTTAATTGCAGTGATATCACACGAAAAGGCAGAATTGTACAATTTTGGTTAAGAAAAAAGGAAAACCACCTGAACATTTTGGTCGTTTAATAGTAAACAAAACAAAAACAAAAAAAACAATAAAATTGAAGATGCTATGAAGATAACATTTTATTTGATAATATGTATTCCATATTTTCATCCTACAAACAAAGCAGAAACCACTTCCACTTGTTCTCAGTATCAGAGCGTGTTATAATTGGATGCCACCTTAACATCAACAGACTATAGGTTAATTGTCTCTTGAATACAAAAGTCATAATTTTTTAGCCTGATTCTGTTTTCTGTGCCAGGTCATAGGTATATGAATCAGTTTACGCTTGTTTAGTGGAATTTGGTTGATCCCAATTCATTTTTATGCTCATTCAGAATGCATTAAGAATCAGTAGTGATATAAACCTTTTACATGTGTGTACAAAATTATATTCTATTAACCTGTAAACAAGCCAAAATTTATTGGTTTGATAATGTATATAATAATTATTATCTTGTTTTTGTGATGCTCCGTTAATCCAGCGATCTCATTTTGGTTTATTTGCACAAAGATGACAAACTTGGTAATACTAAACTTTCCCCTGTATGCATGATATATATATATATATATATATATATATATATATATATATATACCCATTACAATTCTGTTGTGGGGTTTAACGCTGTCAGTCTGTTCTCAGTGGCATTTATCTATTTGAAATCTGTATGCAAACTAGTGAGGAAGATTGATATTGTGTATTGTTTTGTTATTTTTATTTTGTTATCAGTATTAAGCCACATGTCTGATCACATGATCACCTGTATATTTGTATGCTCTTGCATGCTAAGCTAAAAATTGTTTATCCATATATATATATATATATATATATATATATATATATATATATATATATTTACCTGTCATGAAAGATATGCTTTTGTGTGTGTATGTGGGTTTGTCTCCATTGCCACTGTCTCTCTCTCTCTCTCTCTCTCTCTCTCTCTCTTGTGTGTTTGTGTGTTGTGTGTGTGTGTGCAATGACATGCATACACACATACAGAGAAAGAGAGAGCAATACCGTAATCCCATAATATAATGAAATGCTTGAGATTCAGGAACTACCCATTGGCAAATATTCGAAACTTTGAGGCAACACTTAATAATATTATGTACTAAGATTTAACCGCTGATCATGATCTGCCTTGAAGCTGCTGCCACACAGATTAAAAATCACATGTTAACTAGGGAAGTGCTTAGTTCATATTATTCTTCGGCCTATACTGGCCATGTATGGTGTGTTTTCTTTAGAAGATGTATATAAAATTAGTTCTATGAGAGTATTTGAAATGTTTAGGCATAAAATATGTTTAACTTGAAATTATCATAGAAATATCTTCACTCAGAAATTGCCATATTATAACAATTTTTGCTTTTCACAGAATGTATCTCTATTCATTCAAAAGATGGTAAATTATAATTTTTAAATATATCAATAAAATCTATATATTTATTAGACACAGGTCATGACATTGAACCCACTATAATTCAGTATCATGATAAGGTCTGTTTAATGTATTTAAGGTTAATTTCTTGCAAGTACACAAATACATTGGGATTCCAATACCATTGCTTTACATTGACTATCAAAATAGAAAGAATTGCACCGTTGATGAGGCTTAGTTTGTCTTGTGATGATTTTGGTTCATTCAGTACATGTCCTAGGTATCTCATTTAGAAGAAGTGAAGTTGATCATTAGATGTCCAGTGTACCAGCTAGGCCATTACACGGTGGCGCAATGCTCTGCCACTATTTAACTGCACCCTGTACGTTTTATTTTGCGCCCTGTGTATTTATAGGGAGTCTGGTGTTATTGGTAATTATGATACTGTCACAAGCTCCATTTCATGAATATTAACTAAATGCCAAAGTTAGCTAAAAAACTGAATATCTTTCACGCGTAAAAGTGCCCTCCATCTGCCAACTGCACCCTGTACTTTTCAAAACCTAGCTGGAACACTGATGTCTATTTGTTGACAAATAGGTGTCTACTTGTTAACCATTAGGTGTCTACTTGTTGACCCATAGATGTTTTGTACCCATTTACCAGGATGTCTCTGTCTCCCAATAAATATATGGTTATCAATTGAACATTTGGTGTCTACCTGTTCGCCATTAAATGTTTACCTGTTCAATGTTAAATGTCTGACTTAAGTAAGTGATATTATTGTACACAGTTGGTCTTTATTGTCATTATTGGTCCAACACAACAATGCCCAAAGTTAATTTGAGCAAAGCTTACAGTTTAATATTATAGTGCTACAGTATTACAGCATTACGTCAGGTGATGACTGACAGCTAGCATCAATTGAAGTTAACGTCGTTACTTTACACCATGACAACATCTAAGCATCACTGTATTATAACATCAGCATATTCCAACATCACAGCATTCACCCAAAGTGGCTCTTTTCTCTCGGTGTTTCAGCATGTTATTGTGCAACTTTCTATACTGCAATTAGCTACTGCATTTATAGAAAGAGAGTATTTTGGCATTTAAAGTTCTAGGTCTCTGTTTATTACCTTATGAAGTTATATTTGTGTTATAATGGCAGGGCTTCTGAAAGTATTTTACTTTGTAGTGTGTGTGTGTGTGTGTGTGTGTGTGTGTGTGTGTGTGTGTGTGTGTGTGTGTGAATTAAAGTGATCATATTTGATATATTAACTAATGTATTAAGCAAAATTTAAGATTTGTAGTTTCAAAGTGATATTTTGTAAATAATTTGTAAATAACTTTATATATATATATATATATATATATATATATACATATACATACACACACACATTTATATCCCTCCAGGTGTTCCATACATTATTCATGTGACAACAGGAAAACAAGAAAATGCTAGTACATCAGCAAAGGTTTATATTATATTGTATGGAGGTAAAGATGGCAACACAAGTAGCGGAAAAATCTGGCTCAGCAAGGGCAAGTTTTGTAAAGGACGAACAGATATATTCAATGTGGACATCGCAAATAACTTAAGTCCATTGTCCAGGATTGAGATTGGCCATGATAATTCTGGTGTCGGACCTGGATGGTATCTGGATAGAGTAAGTAAATATGGATAAAGAAGGTGAAGGCTGAATTTTTCTTAGGTAAATGTATGCATGCATGTGTGTGTGTGTGCGTGTATATTATATATAATATATATATATATTTTATATATATATATATATATATATATATATATATATATAGTAAAACTACATATATTGAAGTTACTTAGTTCGTAATAAATATAAATAACATTTATCAAATAATTAATGAAATGATAATATAGTCAGAAGAAGTCAATAACGATATACGTACATGTAACATATCAATTTATTACTCATCCTAAAATTCAATTATCTATGTGTACATTTGATTATGAAATACAACAGTATTGACACAACATTTACATAAAAAAGTCAGTGACATGTGTTTGTTTTTTAGAGTGACATTGATTGGCAGTCGCAAATGATTTCAGTGAGCTTGCAAACGCGAAATATTTATCCATCAGTGAAACTGACATTTTCTACTTGGCTAATGACAATTCGATATATGCGTAGTAAATTACAATGCTTATGATGCCACAGGGGTTCAAAATTTCTTCAATAAAGTTGAATTTTCGATATATAAAATTCGATATAAATGAAGTTGTTTACTATGGAAGTAAATGGGAGTTTGGCAGGACCAACAACATACTTATGCATGTTAATGAGATGCTAGAAAGAGTGTGACTACTACACACAGAGTTACTGTCTTCTCCTCCACATTGCCTTGTACTCCATGTTGTTTTGTACTCCACATTGTCTTTTACTCCACAACATCACCAGTTGGTAATGAGTAAATATTTTGCATAGAAGCATCCAATATTATTTATCACTTTTTATATTTGGACAAGCATGAGTTGACAGTATGCACTCCTGTAGTGCATTGACAAAAGTGTTGCACCCCACAAAGCCACATGTTAGAGTTTGAATCCCTTTGTTAATTGTGTGTTTCCGGTATGATTTATCATCTTACAATAGTAAGCTTCGTTCTAAGCATCTCATTTCTGTAGGGAGTATTTTCCCTCAGCCTCGACTAAAACTTGTCGTTCATTCACTCATTCAGCTTTGAGTGCAACAGCAGTTATTGTTGTTGTTCTTGATATTCGGTTGATTGGATGAAGGGTTGATGAGAGGAGTTTGGAACAGAGGATAACTCAAGATATCCAAATTAGTCTTCATGCTCTGAGCCTTTAGTTTAAAATGGGTTTGTCATCTTGCCTCACCCAGTAGACTCACAGCCCCATGATATTTCATCACTCACAAGGTGAAACTGGCCATTACATTCTAACCTGTATTAGTTAAGTGCCACTAATTCAGCTTTCATTGTTCAGCCTGCATTTTCAGGTTATCTTAAGTCAGAATTAAATTGGTACATTATTATCATAGGGAGGGTGTGGTGGTATCTTTATAAACCTGGGATTCTGGCATCCACTTTCACGTGTGTTTCTGTCATAATTCTCTCTCTCTCTCTGTATGTGTGTGTGTGTATGTGCATGCTTCATATATGAGTGGGGCGCCTCCGTGGTCTAGCGGTAGTGTGTTGGACCACAGATCACTACCACCCATGTTCGAATCTCAGCGTGGGCATATCTGAAGGTTGTTTCGTCTTTGACTTCGCCTCATTACCTTTGGAGGTCGCTCAGCCCATTTAGCCTACCATGTGCACAAAAGTGGCCATAAAACACCAATCATCATCATCATCATCATCGCTTCATATATGAGTATATCATGTTAAATAAATCCCTTTGATTGATCAATAGTGTGTGTGTGTGTGTGCATGTGCGCATGGACTCGTTTGGTTCATATATTAATGTATCATGTTAAATAAATCATATTGATTGATTGATTGACTGTGCATGTGTGTGAATAATATATCTTGGTTCCTCCTCCCCCAGGTGATGATAAACTGTCCCAGTGCTGGAGTCGAGCAATGGTTTATCTGCGACAAATGGCTAGCTACTGATGAAGGAGACAGTCTGATAGAACGGACCATTCATGAATCTGTAGGAATGAGGAAAAAACGGGAAAAATGTACAAGAATATTAACTATTTGATATTGTCTGTATTTTATAGATTAACATGTTAAATCTCTCTTTATTATGTTGTTATTACTGACATAATAATAATAATAATAATAATAATAATAATAATAGAACTATTTCCAATGTATTATTTTTGGAGAAAGCTAGTATAGTGTAAACTAATTGTAGCTGAATGGAGATGTTCCCATATTGTGTTATTAAGTCTACCATGATTGTTAATGATGATAAAACAAATTTTGTTATTACAAATTTTTGACATCTTGAACTCATCATGCCGATGAGTGGATTTAGTTATCATTATTTGGATCTTGTTTTATTTTGGAAAATATATGGATTACTTCAATCTAAAAATAAATAGTTCCACTTGTATGACTCAAAGTTCGTTTGACCGGTTTTCAAAATGTTCTCATTCATTAATGATGTTTTGATCCTGGATAACTTTTAGAACTACAAAAGTTAACAATAATCAAGTTATTTAATGCATAAATTAACTTATTGGTAAAAAACATTGTCCCGACTGATATTATAGGTGTTGAAAAAGCATTTTATTTTGTGGAATAATTAATGCCAATAGGTGCTACTATCTCATTGTCTTATAGTAATTATAAGAAATAATAATTACTGGTAGCATCTGAAGACATGTGTGTGTGTGTGTGTGTGTGTGTAGTATACTACATAAAGCCATGTTTTGAATCGATAAGAGTGAATTGTTTAAATTTCAATGATCCTCTTCTGAATTCATTTAGTCATAAAATAATTATTTTCTTTACATTTTTTTCTTCTAATTACATATATCTATGTATGTATATATATATATATATATATATATATAGTGTGTGTGTGTGTGTGTGTGTGTGTCTTTAAATACTTTTTTTAATAAAGGTGTAACACCTGTGCTAGCACCTTAACTATCTTTATGAAACACACATACACACAACCATACAGAGTCTATTAAGCTGTGGGATGAAGTAGTAATTTATGCTATGAGAAGTTCCATGATGCAAATGTAACATACTGTATAATCCTGACCAAAATTGTATTTTTTAAAGACAGTAATAAAATGCTATTACCTTTCAGTAATAACCTGGTTCGTTAGAGTCTACACATCAGATATTCGAGCTGCCGGAACCGACGCCAACGTCAATCTGGTTGTTTATGGGAAGAATAAAGACGGAGAAGTGTTGAAATCTGATGAAAAAATCCTCGACAACAAAGGTGATAACTTTGAACAAGGTCAGTGCGACAAGTTCAAGATCGAGACGATTGACATTGGCAAGCCCTTCAAGATTCGTGTCGGACATGACAACACTGGTAACTTCCCAGGATGGCATCTTGACAAAGTAATTATGAAGTTTATTTGTCTGGATTTGTTTGCTTTATTCAGTTATGTTATGCTTGTTAGTTTTCATTTAGTGTGTGTGTGTGTGTGTGTGATGATGATGATGATGATGATGATGATGATAGTCAAGAGAGTAACTAAATATTCAAAGCTAAGTTTTATGCATTTTTTACTAACACTGAATCTTATATCAAAATATTTGATGATCAGGAGTGAGAGTTAGCCCCTGGAAAGAAATTATTGTTTATTTATTTTAATAGTTATAAGATAAAAGTATTTTTCCTCAATAAAGAATAGATAATACCATGCCATTTACACTTTTAACTTAACTTGACTTTTTATGTTAAAATACAAACATAGCTATTATTATTATTATTGATTTATAGTTGACATTTTATGCCTGAGTACCACAATAAATAAGTTTTTATCAGTCTCACCATGATGCAAAGTCTTAGATAATACCATGTTTTACTGTGATAAAAGTTGTTCTCATTTACTGATGCCTGACACCATTCAGTAAATTGTCTCTGTCATCCATCCATATCTTACAAGAGGGGTGCCTTCTTGGTATATCTGGTGGTTGGCCACAGATTTCAACAGCCTGAGTTTGAATCTCGCTGTAGGCATGTCTCTAGTCTATCTCATCCTTCTCTTTGCCTCATCACATTTGGAGGTTGCTAATGGCCCATTAAGTCTACCATGTGCACAAAATGAGCATAAAACCTGAAAACAGCATCATCAAATCATACTAGAAGATGAATGTCACATTTATTATATAAACGTGCCATTTACAACTCATCTTTGAGGTTTGGCCTCAAGTTTGGTCATTGGTATGATTTTTTGCTGGGATAATCTGATTCAACAAGAAGCTGTGTCTTGTTGATATCAATCAATCTCATGGAGGCACAATGATTACTTTCTTGTGCTTCAGTGCAACATAGGTTGGAACAAAGGATTTCATGACGGAACTGGAATGAAATGAAGTGCATTGAAATAATAATGATTATGTCTCATTTGTTTTAAATAAAGACACGGCCAGTTGGCAGTCTGGTCCAAACGAGGACAAAACAGAGTGCTCACTGAGTTTCATATGCATTCATTCTGTTGCGATCTATGTTGACAGATCGAGATGGAAAACATGACGACACAGAAGAAGTATACATACAAATGTGGACGTTGGCTGGCAGAGGATGAAGACGATGGATCTATTCTACGAGAACTGCCGGCAGAAGGTGATGGGATCAAGAAGCCAGAACCTGGTAAGTAGTGTGGGTGTTGGTGGATGAAATGGTGAATGTGAAGATGTGTGTGTGTGTGTGTGTGTGTGTGTGTGTGTGTGTGTGTGTCGAGATGTTATAAGTCTCTGCATGAAAAGATGTTGTTCTCAATTTGTTCTCTTGGTGAATAATCAAAATGAGGTAATAATGATTTTTATTTTTCTGCGCCATTGCTCTTTCATGCTGCTAACTCACACTCATACCCCTCTCTTAAATATCTAAGATATAATATTATATATAACACTTTACAGTAATGCAATATGTTGTGACGGTGTACACTGGCGACCGCAGTGGTGGGGGTACTGATGCTAACGTCTTCGTTAACCTATTTGGAGAACAAGGTGACACTGGAGACAGAATGCTAAAACGGTCAAAAAACAACAAGAACAAGTTTGAACGAGGAAGGGTCAGTATGTTACTAGAGAAATGATAGAATTATATTATTGACAGTAAATCCTCTTTTATTAATTGGTTAATCAATTCAGATCACATGATGTGTGTTGTTCACTTTATCAAATTAGCTCAGTCAGTCCATTTTATTAATTGATCAACCTAATTAGAACAAGTTTCCCTGACCTGACTGACCCTAATCAGATTGTTTATTGACTGGTCTAATTTGGACACGTTGCTATTGAATTGACCTAATTAGGTCAGATTTTCTTAATTTGAGTAACTTTATTATATTTGATTGAAATTTGTCTTATGATGCAAGATATGACTCCTGTTGTTGTTGTTAAATATTTATTACAGCTTATTTCAGCCTCCACTTATCTAAAAATACATTCGCCTCCACACACCTCAGTCCAGACAGTCTCCATACATCTCAGTCCATTCAGCCTCCACACACCTCAGTCCAGACACTGTCCACACACATCAGTCTATTCAGCCTCCACATTTCTAAGTCTATTCAGTCTCCACACATCTCAGTCTATTCAGTCTCCACACATCTCAATCTATTCAGGCTCCACACATCTCAGTCTATGTAGCCTACACGTACCTTAGTCTATTCACCCTCCACTAACCTTAGTCCATTCAGACTTCACACATCTTAGTCTATTCAGACTCCACATATTTTAGTCTATTCAGGCTCCACACATCTCATTATATTCTGGCTCCACACATTTCAGTCTATTCAGCCTCTGCATATCTCAGTCTATTCAGCCTCCAGACATCTCACTCTATTCAGACTCCATACATCTCACTCTATTTAGGCTCCGCACATCTCACTCTATTTAGGCTCCACACATCTCAGTCTATTCAGCTTCCACACACCTTAGTGTACTTAATTATGCTCTGTATGGTTAATATAGTGAGTCTGGCCGTTGTCATATGTTTGGCTGACACAATATGTGGTTCGTGTGATGTAGTCTGGCTGACGTAGTTTGCGGTCGGTGTGGGATGTGGCTGATGTGGTGTGAAAAGGTATGATGCTCCAATGTGAGACCAACTACTGTATAAATAACTTAATTGTCATGTGGACATTATCTTTGGCATAAATAGGCTGATGAGTTTGTTTTGGAAGCTGTAAGACTGAAGAAAATCCACAAAATACGGATTGGACATGATGGCTTGAAGGCGGGAGATGGCTGGTTTTTGGAGAAGGTTGTTACCAAACCACTGAATGATGTAGACCAGGAAGTGATCTTTGAATGTAACAGGTATGATACAATCATCGTTAAGGTCCACCTCTATCAGAGTATGAAACGAATGCTATCACCTGCTGTTTGGTGATACATATATTAATGTTTGCGAAGCAACTGCAGTTTTGTATTGCGAAGTCTGCAGTGCAGCATTTGTGAATTAGTATTAGTTTTATTTGTTTCAGTTATATCCATAAATTATACCATCTTTGGGGCATTTATCAAAATGTATTTACATCGTTGTGACACCCAAGAGATATATCCAGACAGCCTCCCATCCAGTTGTATATCTCGTCTGGATAGGTTCAGTTATATTGGACTGTGTTTTAGGTGGATTGGATAAGACTCCGATGTTGTTAGGTCCATTACTGATCATCTTCAATACTGATTGAGCTAGTGCATGAATTTATTAAGATGCTGGCAATTTATCTAATAGATATGGTACACCTATGTCAAAGACTACCCAATGGAATATATTGGCAAACCGACCAGTCATGGGTGATAATATGAGAAATTTACCCGAGCCGCTGTTTGCATGGAAAGATATATCCTGTTTCACTGAACATTACCATCAATACAACCGTATCACATGTAATATGTGTGTGTATAAGTACAGTGTAAGTGAACAATTTTCATATAAAGTAATCTCAAGTCCGTTCTATGTGCGCTTGGCACAAAGCAAAATGCTATGTCAAATGACCACGTATTTTGGTGGGAAAACATTTAGGCCACAAAAGAGCATCATGAGACAAGAGTAGGCTGTTAATTTCATAAGTCAGTTAATGGACCAAATGAACTTCTACAATAAAGAATTAGGCTTGCTCTTAACATCTTGGATACCAAAATGTCACATATTGTCAGAAATGTTTGGTAATTATAATTTGGAATAAGAAAATAAGAAAACAATTATTTGGTTGCTGTTTTTTTCTTCTTTCCTTCATTTTTCATATAAACGGGGGGGAAACCTCTGTGGTCTAGCGGTAGTGCATCAGACCACAGATCACTACCACCCATGTTCGAAGCTCGGCATGGGCATATCTGAAGGTTGTTTCATCTTTGACTTCGCTTCTTTACCTTTGGAAGTCGCGCGGCCCATTTAGCCTACCATGTGCACAAAAATGGCCATAAAACATCAATCATCATCATCATCATGATAATCATCATCATCTAAACAGGGAATATCATCTGTCAAACGGAGTGAAAGGGATAATTTGTGTATGATAAATTTTGTTTAATTACTTCAGTTTCTGATAATTTCCTTCAAAGGATCGATAAATACAATACAGTAAATGGCCAGTTATCAGGACTGATTTGCTTAACAATACTACTTACCCAAAATATTTGTTCTCCGGTAGATCAGGTTGTGCTGTTATTAGGACAATTATTAGTGGCTGCTTAAGTATAATTTGTTGTGCCTTGCATCTAGATTTGATTATATATATATATATATATATATATATATATATATATATATATATATACAGAGAGAGAGAGAGAGAGGTGGGGTGAAGTCTGCTTTGTTTATTTATTAATATTTGGCCCATGAAGGTGAAGGAAGATAAACCTAATAGAAATTAATAAAGCATCATAAAGATAATATTGTAAAAGAGGAACTTCATGAAAAATGGCATCAAAAACATTTATAACATTTCACTATTATTAATGTGTGTGTGTGTGTGTGTGTACACATGCACATGCTAATAATTAACTTCTGATATCCCCATCAGATGGCTTGATGTTAAAGAAGACGATGGCTTGATAATCAGAGAGATCTCAGCTTCTGGATCACAGATGCTTAATAGTGAGTACTGTGATGTAATCGTATAATGCTGTAATACTAAAGTGAGTAGTATTACTATAATGTAGTACTAAATATATATATATATATATATATATATATATATATATAAACTAGTGGAATGCTAAGTAATAATTATAGTTTATCAGTTAGTAGTTGGCAGTCTGTACATCTTGTACAAACTAATCCATGTCTCAGCTCGAGCCAGAGGGTAATTTAGTCAAATTATACAGAGTACTATATAAAACAATAGATGTTAGAAATGTGTCATCGCTAGAAAATCATTTAAAAAACATCACCTATTCAAGGTTTCCTTCACTAATCAAATATTGATTATCATTCAAATCTCTTGCTGGGTTTTTACACACACACACACACACACACACACACACACACACACACACACACACACACATCTTTTCAATTTCTTGTCGGCTAATGTTGTTATATTAGTTGTTGATGAGGGTATTGTGGTCTAATAGGATTTAGAGCCTCCGCTGTGTGGCTCAATATCGCTGACTTCAGCATTCAAGCTTTCTGTTAGGGTTACTTCATCCTCAGTCCATATATCAGTGTAGCCTCTACCACCGACCAGTCCAGTTTGGGTCTCCCTGATAGAAGTCAGAGCTCCTGATGGCATAGCTCTCTGGGTCACTGAGGTTGTCATCATCATTGTCTGTTCCTTTCTGATAAAAGAAAAAAATTAATATTTCGGCTATATTATATACCAGCCACCTCACCATGTCAAAGAATGGACTATGATGAGGACTATATATATATATATATATATATATATATATATATATATATATATGTTTCACTGTACAGCATCTTTGAATGGCACCTGTTAGTAAAGGTATTTTATTCAATAAACATTATTATTATTGTTGTTGTTGTAGTAACTATGATCATATAATCACAATTCTTCAAGAACTACACTCTCTACCAATTTAGAAAGTTATCCACAAAACTCAGGTGACACAAACCTTGAATAGCTCCTAATGGTAAAGTATTTGATTAAATCTACATTATTATTATACTTCTACTACTACTACTATTACTACTGCAGTAATTGGTAGGGGAAAGGCTTGTAATTTCGATCACCTCAGTCTTTGAATGCGGCTACTGCAATATTCTGCATTCTAATTGGGCGATTCCACCACCTCAATTAATTGACATCAGTCTCACTTTCATAAGCACCTGTTGCCTGCTGCATAAAACATTAAGAATATAGCCCAGTTATTGGTATAGTTCAGAAAGCTGAGGACTGTAATTTCAATCAGGATGCTGGCAAATTCGATCACACGATAATATAACTTCGATCATCATGAAAATTGGCCTAATCATGTAATCGGATTTGTACAGCATCCTTTCATAAAGTGGGCGTGTAACCTCGATCATTGTCTTTCTCTTAATATCATGATAAAATCTATTATTTTATGTTCAAAATGATGATTTTCTGGCACACAAGGATTAGAAGAATGTAACTACATTGATTGAAACATAAAAGTTTTATCTTATCTTCAGCTTTCTGTACGTAAATCGCTGGTGGCCTTCTGTCAAAATGTCATTCAGCTCTTTAAACTTCACACAAAAACTGGTAATTCATCAGTAATTTGTGTATTGTAATTAGAGTAATATTTTTAGGTTATGACTGTCTTTTCAAGTACCATTTATATATATATATATATATATATATATATATATATATATATTATATATATAAATGTTTTTAATTATTTTATTGATTTATTTAAAAAGAAACAAAAGTTTAAAATGATCGAATTTAGAAGCTGATCAAAATTACGAGCCTTTACCCTAGTATACTGGTTCTCAGTACAGTAGTTGGCAATATGGTAGTAGTGTAGTTAGTACAGTAAAATAGTGAATAGTACAGTGACTGGTAGTGTAGTAGCTGGTATAGCAAAGGTGACCTTGTTTAGAATATTAACCAATTATGTCATCTCTTCACCACAATGTGTCTTCTTTCAGCAACATCATATCACGTATCAATAAAGACGGGAGACACCTCACAGGCTGGCACAGATGCTAATGTTTATCTTAAGATATTTGGTGATAAAGGTGACAGTGGCATCCTCCAGCTGCGTAGCTCTGATAACACGAAGAACAAATTTGAACGAGGTCGTACAGATCTGTTTAAGCTGGAAGCTACAGATATAGGAAAGGTGTGGTAAATAAACAAATAAATAGAATAGGCGAATCAAAGGGAAATGAAGATTTAAATTATGATAAACATTTCTACATAATTAACTGAATTAATTTACTCACACACACACACACAGATAGAGAGAGAGAGAGAGAGAAGAGAGAAAGAAGTACACTGTTAAACATATTGTGTTATTGTATGTTCCTGTGCAGATCCAGAAGATCCGTATAGGTCATGATGGCAAGAATCCCGGATCAGGATGGTTCCTTGACAAAGTGTCCATTAATGTGCCATCTTATGGTACTAAATATGAATTTGCTTGTCATCGTTGGTTGGATAAAAATCAGGATGACGGTAAAACGGAGATCGAACTGGAGCCAAGTCACGTCGAGAAAGGTTCTATAAGTAAGTCGATCCTAGAGTCATTCTTCTTAATTTTTGCTCTTCACTGAGTACAGATTATATTTATTTGGTTGACTTATTCTTTACTCATCCAGATTCTTCTTGTTGATTGAGTTATAAATGAGTACTTTATGAAAAATGTACTTTTAACTCACCATTGAAATAATGTGTGTGTGTGTGTGTGTGTGTGTGTGTGCAAGTGCGTGTCTAGTCTGGCTCTACTATAATGCAGTGACTGGGGTTTGTAGATCATAGATAATGTTATAAGTTGACCACAGAGATGTGCAATTAAATTTAAATCTTTTGCTAGTTAGATGTTTCAGAATGTTTAGGGCATTACAACCTTGCTGTCTGCCCCAATTTTGTTTTTTAAATTGAGTGATACCATGTCGTCAGTGTATGTCCTCATTGTTATATTATATATATATATATATATATATATATATATATATATATATATATATATGTTCACAATTCAATTCTATTTTCATCTCAGATGGATTTATCTCTCTTGTGTCATGTCATCCAGGTCAAACCTAAGGGATGAGGCCTGGATGATATGATGAATGTTAAGATTAATCTATCTGCTATTGAGAAATAGTACCAGATAGATATCCTTACATATGGTGCCTATAGGAAATAAATAGAAGCACCATTTTGTATAATCTATCTTGAAATACTGTTAGGTACTTCGATGAGTTACATCAGACGCTAGTCCACTTAAGGTGGTACCATGTTTTGGTTCTCTCCGCATCTGTGAATTCTTCCACTATTTGTCATAAATGTTCTTCTGTTCTCACACAGCCAGATGTATTTATGTGATACCAATATTACTATACTGCTCTAAAGAGTCATGTTCTCTTCATTCTATATACATATGGATGCAGAAACCAGCTTGTTAACTAATTTGTATCGTTTTATTCATTGTTTGCCTTCGATGAATGCCACACTTTACATTAGTACTTACCTCGGGTTTCTTTGCTTTAAAATGCTATTCCATATTTTTGAAATATGACTGTGATGGGTAGTTTTTGTTAAAGGATGATGATGATTGATGTTTTATGGCCACTTTTCTGCACAAGGTAGGCTAAATGTGCCGAGTTTTTCTTTAAGGGCCATATATGTATGTATGTATGTACGTATGTTACAGTTAATCTACACGTATTATCTGAAAATTTCAGGTGATATACATATTACCTGATTATACGGATTAACATTCTGGTTCTATCTATGGTACAAATTGATGGGGAAATAAATCTGTGTCTTTCACTAATGTTCTGGAACCAACACACCATCTTTATATTGTTAGTGCACATCAAAATCAGTGATTTCAGTCGTCGCGACGTTTTATGAGAGAGTTCAAGTTGATTCGATTAAAAATGAGAGATTTGTATTCAGTTTCACTCCATCACAGGGATAGGGAATGGAGCTGGCTTCCCCTGATTTGGTGAATGTGTCATAACAACTGCCTAAAATGAGGAGGCATTAAACAATATGTTTGCATTGATGAATCATGTATAAGGTAAGGTGACTTGGTGTTTTTATTTTTACTCCGTTAAGGGATTCCTTATGAGGTGACAGTATGGACAGCCGATGTTAAGAGTGCTGGTACTGATGCTAATGTCTTCATACAAATGTATGGAGACAGTGGTAAAACTGAGGAGTATCCGCTTCGTAATCGCAGTGACAACTTTGAGAGAGGTCAAGTTGATAAGTTTAAGGTAAGCTCGCTCACTTACAGTCTTTTAGCCTTAAATCGCATTGTTACCATCTTCCCACTTATGGATCTGTGAAGAATATAAACTGTTAGTGGTCATCCCACTATTGATCCAGGATCCGGGGTGGGGCTCTTTCTGGAAATATTATTATCAACATTATGTGCCTTTGATGGCATTTGATGGCATTCTGAGTTGACTGTGTTTGTAAAATGCAATTTACTGGATTATAATCCTGGATTGAAATTGAGTCTGAACCAGCCTAAAACACATTTAGTATTCAGAATGTTGCATTCTGGATAATACTCACTGAGCCATGCTGAAAAAAACTTTTTATTAATATTTCAGCCTGAACAATTGCTTCTTGCCTGTTTATTGTTTCATGTTGAATACTGCCAACTGGCAAGAGTGTTTGAGACAATTCCATAAGATGTTTATGTTTTTAGAACAGTAAACCAAAAAATCCTTTGATGTGTGTGTGTGTGTGTGTGAGTGTGTGTGTGTGTGTGTGTGTGCTATTTGCATTTAATATTCTATATTTCCTATATCAGATTGAGGCTGATGACATTGGTCCACTACTTAAGATTCGTGTTGGTCACGACGGCAAAGGATCATTCGCTGGCTGGTGTTTGG
Organism: Paralvinella palmiformis; assembly: GCA_025642065.1. NCBI lineage: Eukaryota > Metazoa > Annelida > Polychaeta > Terebellida > Alvinellidae > Paralvinella > Paralvinella palmiformis. The sequence goes on along the minus strand of JAODUP010000308.1, from coordinate 38,088 downwards.
AAAAGGTAGGAAAAAATAATAATAATTGCCTTAAAAATATATGATGTGTGCTTCCATGGAAAGAAATAGCATCTAGACATCTATACACAGAGAACATTTTAGTAGATGAAACTTGGCCATTTATTTGGCCTGACTACATTTTCTGTCATCTTTTTTATGCCGTCTTTTTTGGAGGTTTTCATTCTAGACAGTTGAAGAACTGACATTTCACTTTTACAACCATACAGTAACATCAAACATACAACGTTTTAGTCCACAGCGAACGTCCGCACGTTATTAATAGCCAGCGGCAGCAATCCACGTTATTGCCTCAAATGAAAACATTGAAAATCTGAATATTTGGCATCTCCAGGTCACTGTTTCCGTTTCATAATTTGTTTACGTTTTCTAAGGTTAGCTCCTTTTTTTTCTTCACTTAGACGGTACTTAAAAATATATGTATCACCGTAGGTGTATTATACCACACTTCTAGGCACCTGAATGTTTCTAGTGATTGAAGGGAAATTTACCCTATATTTTTCTGAAAGCTTCATATTATATTTATATTCTTATGCATATTGCTTATATTTAATTATTTCCTTTCTCACCACCTTTCCTTGTGGGTGACGCAAAGAAGCCATTGTCAACAATAAATGCTGTTTTCAGTCGACGTTAAAGTATAGATTAATTGTACATGGTTCATATGCATCCTGGAAAATAACCGATTCATTTTCCAGGTCCTGGAAACGTCCTTCAATCCCTAGAAAAAATATTGCCAGTGAAAAAAATCCACTTAGAACTAAATATGATGGCAGTAGAAGAAAACTTCGATTGTAGAAGAAAAAGACTACCAATACATAGTCTTGATATCCTGTTTTAGTTAAAATTTAAATAAAAGTGGGTGGATCAGACAGCTAGAAGGGGTGAGGAGGAGGCTGTACCATAAAAATATCAATAAAATACCTTTAAATCTTGTATACTTTGTCCTGGAAAATGGTAATTTTGTCCTGGAGAAGTCATGGAAATGTCCTGGAAAATAATATTTCCTTGGCTGTGGGAACCATGTTGTAGTCTATCAGTATTATGATTTTAGTAAATGATAAAGACATTACAATACGTTGTGGCCAACTCAAAGTGATCCGTGAAAACGCAAACTTATTACCAAGACAGTTTCGGCTACATTGGTCCCCCAATTTCTTTATATGTAATATACTTGTACAATTGCATTATGTATACGTTATTTGATATTGAAATTGGAAATAAATACTACTACTACTACTACCATATTTCTACCAATCTATGTGTAACATGCAAGATATAATTGATTGAGTAACTAACAATGCTAATAAAAGTCAAATTGTTATTATAATTGTTTGAAAAAGCTACTGGCCATCAAAGAATTGCTTTTAGAGCAGTAACATTACTTCAGGCACTGTGCTAGGCACCGTAATTAGAGCAGTGCACCACAAACCTCCATGTTGTGTGTGCAACTCCAGTCCAGGTCATACCTGTGCGTGGTTGGATGATTCAAATCATACCATAAATCATAACTATAAATCATAACCATATTGCAGTCTCATTCATTGAAAACAATTGCAACCCGAGTTTAATGAGCCATTCACTGTTTTCGTGTCATAGACATGGCTATGGTTCATAGTCATAACCTTGCTGTTTGAGTAAAAATATCATTTTAAAGTAAGCCGTCAGATAACTGTTGCCATTTGATGGATGCATGCATATGCAAAGTATGTAACTTTATTACGTCTCTCAAAATATGATTCTTAAAACTAATATTCAAAAATTATGCCAGCTCTAGACTGCACGAGATTGTAATTTTGATGACCTGTTTGTTGTCAGATCGTTCTGCACGTTATTAAATATATTTATGCTTTTAAATGTAAAGAGTTAAATCATGGTACAGAATAATAGCCCTCTAAAGGGTCATACATTAACAACACCTAGAATAATGATATCAATAAATATGATTATGATGATGTTGACGATGATAATAATAATAATAATTATTGCTATCCTTCACTTGTAGATTCTGATCCAGCGCCATCCAGCGAAGAGTTCCAAAAGGCGACTAATACGGAGAAGGTCCAGTATGAAAACAATTTCTCGCAACACGGTTGACGATGATAACGAAGACTATGATTATACCAACAGGCAACTCAGTCGTCGAGGAACAAATTCCAGAACAAATGCACGAGATGCTTCCATTTCTGAAGAGGATGAAGATTCACGGTCACGGCGACGAGGTTCTCGCAAACCGAGCCGATATTCGGATGAGGACGACAATGACAATAGGAGTTTAACTGAAAGGCAGCGAAGAAGAACGTCCAGCATCCGTAAGAGGAGTGCATCATTCGAATCTGATGACGATTATCATGACGATGGGATGCAGTCACGAAGGCCGTCACGTCGTGGATCATTGCAGGGTAAATCAAACAGTTACGACTCAGATGATGATGACGCTCGTTCACGTAAAGGTCGTCGCCCGAGTTCTGCATCGAGACGATTCAGTCGTTACGAGGCCAACGATAATGCATCAGCATCCCCCCAGGGAAGAAGACAGAAACGTTTGTTGAGAAATGTGGAGGACGAACGGCATGAGAAGACGACGGAAGTAGAAGACTATTGGTTTGTCTGCAACAAATGGTTTGCTCGAGATGAGGGAGATAAGAAGATAGTGAGAGAACTGTTGCCTACTGATGAGAAGGGTACACCATTAGATACCGGCTTACAAGGTATGATATGATGATTTATAACAATCTGATGTGATTGTTTACATGTTATTATTGTGTTATGGCTTACAGTTGTGGTGTTAATGGCTGATTGAATTAAGTGGGTGGTTTGTTTAGCCTGGATGCTGGTCACACCTGGTACTCGTGCCTGAGAAATGTGTTTACAAACATCCCCTAATTATAGTGCTCTAAACATCTCTCTTCCACACACACACACTCCCCCCCCCCACCCCACACACAAACAAACAACAAACAAACAAATACTCCTATAGATTGCAATCCAAACCTCAAGGCATCATCCCTTCACTATGAGATTGCCCAACTCCTGTATTAGATGCCGCACTGAACTCAATTCTCTTCAAGGATATTGGTGCTAAAGAAATTTGTATTTATTATTATGTTATTATTAGTTATATTTTGTTTATGTTACAGAGATCAGTTATTCCATTAAGGTCTGTACGGGTGATGTGTCGGGTGCTGGAACTGACGCTAATGTATATCTGAAGATTACGGGCGAGTTTGGAGACACGGGTGAAATTCAGCTGAAACATTCCAATCATATGAACAAGTTCGAACGAGGACAGGTCAGTAGATGATGGAATGAAGCACAGTTTGTGATATTCAGTTTTACTGGAGTTTTTCATGGTACACAGACGACGTGTGAGAAAGTGAACAGTGTTTTTTCATAGGACATGTTGTCTGTTAACAGATTTCTGTTCGTTAAGTGAGTGCTTCAGTGCAGAAGAAAATAATTTTATAATTCATAATTATTGCCGCTATTGTTACTAACAGTAATACTAGTATTACTAATTTCAACCTCACTCACTCACTCACTCACTTATTTTATTTATTCGGCATGATATTGTTGAGATATTTTGGATAATTGTCCAAAAATGGAAAATGTTTGAACCACAAGCAATCACTATTAACTGCAACCTTTCTTGTTAAATTAGATATCATTTAAATGTATATGTAGATATTACTATGTCAAACATTATGGATGTATAGATTTATGGATGCATAGATTTATGGATGTCTGGATTTATGGGTGTCTGGATTTATGGATATCTTAATTTTTTTAAGTATGCAGTTTATGGATGTATATATTTGTGGATGTATAGATTTGTGGATGTATAGATTTATGAAAGTATGGGTTTATGGTTGCTTAGGTTTGTAGTACTCTGAACCAATGCCACCATATTTCTGTATCCTAACACTACACACACACACACACACACAGAGAGAGAGAGAGAGAGAGAGACCCCCACACTCAATATAATATACCATGCCAATGTAACTGACCTTTGTTCTATATACCAGGAGGACATCTTTACATTGCCAGCTATAGAACTAGGTCAGTTAAAGAAGGTCAAGATCCGACATGATAATAAAGGTGGTATGGCAGCCTGGTTCCTTAACCACATAGAAATTGATGATCCTAAAAACAAACAAAAGTATGTATATCTGATTATATAAATGTTATATTAATATTAGGATAATATTATGTTAACATTGTTATTATCATCACAAATTTCCAGAAATTGATGTAGACCACATACTTTTAAAATAAATCTTTTTATCCAAATAATGCTAATGTTTGTGGTAAGTGAACTATACCACATTAAAGAATATAATGTGAACATGTAAAGTTAAATTATATTTCACAAATAAATTTGTCTGTATAACAGGATTATTTTATTTTTAATTTACATGTGTTCAGTTTATATATATATATATATATATATATATATATATATAAACAATCATTCCCTCACTGCGTTACCTTAATGTGTTAAATCCCTTATCTGTTTTTATTTTTCTCATAGATATTTCTTCCCATGTCAGAAGTGGTTGGCTACAAACAAGGAAGATGGACAGATTGCTCGTGAACTTGTCCCAGTAGACAAAAGGTTGATGAGAAAAATGTCATCAAAAGACATCACTGGTGTTCGAGATGAGATCGCTTTAGAAACGAAAGGTACATAATTATTATCAGGTATTTGTATTGTTATATATATATATATATATATATATATATATATATATATATATACCACATAATGGGGATAATGGATGGATAGACAGGCAAACAGACAGATAGACATAGTAACATGTAGATGGTGGGATGGATGGATAGATGGATGGAGGGACCACACACACAGACATACACACACACACACAAACACACACTATGACACTATTTTATATATAATAAGAATTAATAATGATTATACTGATTACATCCTGTACAGTCTGATACTAGCACCAACTCTCAAAGATGTATACGTTCCATATTCTTTAGCCAATAGACAATTTCTGCTACACATGCACAGTCCACAAGTAAATAAGTAAATAAGTGAAACATCATCACCAAGTTAGCTAAATTCGAACCTGGCTCCTGACAGATTATCATTCTACACTACTCACTTAGCTAACAGACTTTGTTGATATCTCCTTGGCAACTTAATGTTTGTGTAATTAAGGAGGTAGATCATTTCCAATGTTACACAAAATGTTGTTATTATTCCAGCTGCCATGACAACGTACCATGTTTATGTATATACAAGTGACAAGATGGGAGCTGGCACTAATGCTAATGTTTACATTGTCCTGTTTGGTGAACTAGATGACACAGGTAAGCTTTAGGAGAAGTATATTGGGATATTTTGTACAGGGACTTGAACTGACTCTAGATTAGCTTAGGCAAATATTCTGAAAGAGACATACTTTATGGAGAATAATATTTCTTGTTGAAAAACAAAATGATTATCTGTTTTAATGGTTTTGTTATAAATTCGACGTATTTATAAATAGGGTTCTTGATAGTTTTAGTTGGTTACGTAGTAATCCATTAGAATGGCTGATTCATAAATAGTTAGTCCTGCCATGTTTTGTACTAGTCCTTAAAAATACTTGTACCAGTCCTTAAACATTCTAATGTACTAGTCCTTAAACATACTCTCAAAGTAGCCACAATTACTTTTTTGGTTATCCATGTTTACTTTACACTGATGTTTTAAATAAATGCGAGTATGATCCTCAACAACAGTATTATATTCTAGTAATCTTACTGAGATGGGTAATTAAAATACAACAACAATCAGTTCATTAATATTTACGACCATGGTGTACTTGTATTCCATTGCCATTTTACTACATTTACATCAGCAGCTATTCTCTGACTACGAGTCTCTAGGACACTGAACGGCCTAAATTGTGCCGATGTGTCGTTAAACAACATTCATCCATCCTGACTAGCGATAATTCCAGGAAGTGTTTCAGCGGAGAAACAAATGTCACAAAAATACACCTCACAGAAGCATCGATTGAGAATCACTGGATAACCAAATCCCGTTGCCAACATCCCGTCTGTACTGGATTCAGAAGCTGCTCTGAGGGGATGGTCCTTTTCTACACAGACTAGTTTTATATCTCGAGACTTCCTGTTCCAGATATTTGACCTGGCCTTATTTTTACAGCCTGTCATACATAAAACCAATACAAAATTAGCAAATGGTTTGTTTGGGCTCGTTTAAAAGTTGGATGTGGGTTAACATTATGTGGGAAATCACTGAGAAAGAGCGAGTGAGTTTACCAAAGAGATGTTCGTTTCATTGTTGTCATTGGTAGATTGGGGCATGTCATTTTCTGTGTGTCCGTTTAAATCAGATGGAAACGATCACAGACTTTATCAGATGTTGACAGCTTACCAATATTTACTGATCATTGTTTTTAATACAGGAACGAACACCTTAAAGTCATCAAAAACAAATCGTGACAAGTTCGAGAGGAATCAAGTTGATGAATTTGTGATTGAAGCAATAGAGATTGGAGAGCTGAAGAAGATTCGGTAAATACACTATGAAATGATGAAAAGACAATTGATTATGGGCTAACATAGATTTATATTTATCGTTAACTAATTATAGTGAGTCTTCTCAAATATCAATAAAGTTGGCAATAAATTATTTAGTACAAGAAAATATGTGAAGTGAATACAGGAGAACCATCCTCGCACTGATGCCAAGGTCACAATGGCTGATATTACATGACTAATAACATTCCATCTTCAGGATTGGACATGACAATAGTGGTACATCATGTGACTGGCATTTGGATCGTGTTGAGATTGACTGTCCCTCACTGGGTAAGAAGTGGTACTTTATGTGCGGACGATGGCTGGCCAAGAATCGTGATGACGGAAAGATTGAGGTCGAGTTATATCCCCAGGACATGGCCACGGAGGAGTATATGCCTTGTAAGTGTTTTTCTGCGTGTGTATTATAATATGGCACTGTATACTGCGTGCTAAAATAGTATTATTATATAAGATCAAACTCTTGATAAGGTGTTATCGGGCACTGTAGGGATAAGACAACAAACAGTTATTTTTAATTTTTTTATTTATTCAATGTTTTGAGTGCATTATTAGGGTTTGCACTTATTACAATTGTAATCCATATCATCAATTCATATTACATACATTTACATATCATATGATGTTGTATTATTGCAGTCGTTTTCATTCTTAAATGTATAATAGTAACAAACATTTTATAATGTGATGTTTGGGGCCCAAGAAATGGCTGATTTCGATGTTGCCAAATCATGGTATGATGTCATACTACATTATGATAGTGTTATGATCGATCTAAAAATGTGTGACACAGATTACCGGTATGTCACTGACTTGATATTCCGACATTCTCGTTTATCCGACATATTATCATGTGACAAGCCTTGTCGGATTAATGGAGTCTGACTGTACGTGAATTTACAAAATGCTTTATACAAGTCATTGGCTGCCACTTTTTCAAACATTTATTGGAATGTTATCATTCGTTTTACATAATTCCAACCCCAAACTCCAAAGACTACATATCTCACTTAGTTAAAAATTGTGGAGATACTTAAATTTTATTTTTAATCCTAAATCTGTAAATGTAGACTACTTATAAAGATAGTGGTAGTAGTGTATTGACATGATATGTACATATATCATACATGGATGAGGAAATTTAATATATTATATAATAACACAGTATATCAGGAAGTATAAATGTTCATGGGTATAATCAGGATTATGTCCTGTATAAATTCATTATCAAAAGGCAGCATTCAGCTGTCACAGATAAGTTCATATAACTGCTATTGAAAAGGGTTCATGCCCAGAGTTACATTGCATGTTCAATTATTCTCGTAATATTTGTAATATAGGGCAGCACCTCAGCAAGGCATGTTCTTCAGTTTGTATTCCTGTTTGGCACTGGCATAACCCGTGTTCTAATGGTATGCGGGACCATCGGCCTGTCTCAATGCTCAGATAATGAGAGCTGAGACGAAGTCTTTTGTTAGCTATCCGACATTGTTCTGTGATATCTGTTCCACCTGTGATCTGTAAGATTGGGCTTACTTCCAAATTTGGGTTAATTTGGAGGTACCTACTTTGTCTTGAGCTTTGAGATTGAAGTACCCCTGTCTTCACCTTCGTCATGAATCGGGTATTGTTTGATGTGAGCTGTTTGATAAAGGTACATGGGAATTGGCATATATGTTCATGATGTATAAGTTTAAGAAATAATCCTAGAATATAGTAGAAAAAGGGCTATTTGTCTTAGCCAAGAGGAACACCCAAGGGGAAAAAATACTTGACGAAATAACCACCAATGGCTACCAGCGCACTAACATATCCTATTTCTATAGAATATAATCACCGACAAAATTAAGACATGTTATATTTTGTACATAATCACAGTCACTGTGAACAAATCAAAAGTAAACCCACTACAAGTTTTTACAGTGCATGTTGTCATGCAGTGTCACATGACTATATATTTTGGTTGGGAAAACTTTAGACAGTAAAAACATCAAGCACCACAGGGTAAGAGTAGCCTTAATTTCTTAAACCAATTAGCTGATCAGAAGTTGCCTCAAAAAGAATTGTCTCAACTTCTAAGGTGAATGGATTCACTGTCCTTTGGTGCTTTTGTGTCAGGTGCATCTCTGGAATCCGGGCGCCTCTGTGGTCTAACTGGTAGCGTGTTGGGTCACAGATCACTACTGCCCGAGTTCGAATCTTGCCATGTACATATCTGAATGGTGTTTCATATTTGATTTCACTTCATTAACTTTGGAGGCCACTCAGCTCATTTAGCCCATCATGTGCACAAAAGTGGCCATGAAACAACAATCATCATCATCATATCTGGAATCCATTATAATAACTTCTAAATGGACATCACTCAATCTTTTTGTCATGTGAAGTTTGTTATTGTCTGGTTTAGTCTACACTCCATGTACTACATGCCACAGACACAAATAGCTCTAAGTAAATATTATCAGAAATATAAATATATAATTGGAATTATATTTGAATCAGTTTAAAAGGTATTTTGTTAACAATTCTTTAAGAATAATATGGTTAATATCTTGACATGAACTGGGAATGAGAGAAAATGAAAATTTTTAGGCAATAATTATTTCCATGATAAATTACGATTTGCTGCTTGTCTTGTTCGGGTGCTAAGTGATGTTAATTAATTTGGCTAAGTTTATCGAGAGTGTATCATAACATTTCATGACATTGTTTTTTGTGTTGATATTTTGGTCAATGGGTATATTAATAATTTTGTGTTTGTCGAATTCAAATATAATATTTGTTTAAATCTTTATGTGTATAATACATATTACTAGTTTAAAGGTAAGCATTTGTTGACAAATATTTACCCGTTATTTTCTATATTCTTTACTGCTGCCAGGTATTCCTTATGAGATTACGACCTACACGAGTAACATCGGCAGTGCCGGTACTGATGCTGATGTTTATGTGGTGCTTTATGGACAAGATGCTGCAACTTCGCATAAATCTTTGTGCCCCTCTGGCAAGGAACGGAAGAAACGTTTTGGTAAAGGACAAGTGGATAGGTTCGTCATAGAGGTGAGAGTGCCATTGGTAAAACTATTGATACCAGGATAGATGTTTGTGAAATATTTAGGTATGAAATGTGTTTTGCTGAAAACATATTTCCACTTGGATGGCACCATATTGAGACTGTATTTTGATACAAGACTCTTGCCTAGTACCAGTTCGGCAAGTACACTTATTTTCACCCAGTAACACGATTAGATGTACACTTTATCAATTTATGGTTATATATTCAGAGAAATATTTAAATATTTCTGCTCCAAGAACAATCATATTGCATTGACTGTTGAGATTTAAAGAGCTTTGTGTGTGTGTATGCGTGTGCATGTGCAGAACCTACTTCAGAAGGCCACCTGAAGACGAGTAAGAAGTGACCTCTTAATATAAGTTTACTATATTGTCTGCATATTGTTTGACAGAAGATGAATTCGCATTGATGATGATGTACTGATATTGTTATATGATGATGATGATGATGATGATGATGATGATAGCATTTGTGTTTTATCAGTTGGAAGATATTGGCCCAGTCATTGAGAAGATCCGTATTGGCCACGATGGTAAAGGAATTGGAGCAGGCTGGCATCTGGATAAAGTGGAAGTACGCAGATTGAAGTCATCTGGAAAGGTGTGTACATGATCCGTGAGCTTTTAGGTACACTGATAACATAAACACACATTATACAATGTAGAAAATCTGTGATCAGAGACATAAATATGATTACCTTTAAGTGGTAATTATTATTACTGTCATGATTTCATTTCCACGAGTACATATAGAAATTATATTAATGATAATTGGTAGTTATGGTTTCATTTTAAAAGATAGATTTATTGAGTTTTGACTCTGTCATCCATATATACAAAGAATACAAAATTTGTCCCTCTACTCCCTGCAATACTAGGTTAATTGTATGATTTCTCAATATTCTTCCAGATTATGTATACATATTATACATATAAACATATACTCATTGTGATTGGAGAAGCTATTTAGAATAGGTTTGTGTCATGATAATAATAATACTCATTAATCTATACTATTATTTTAAAAAATGCAGGTGAACATACAACAATTTCTCTTTAATTTGAATACCTGATGTATACCATATATACATGTGTAAAAGACAGTGTTTTAATCCTTGAAAAAATCTATGTTTTCCCTACTCAGCCATCAGGTCTGGTGAGCGATAATAGGAGCAATTTGTTTTTATCTTTCATATTGATCTATTCGTGGTTCTACTAAGCAGTTCAATTTAATTTGCAGTTATCTGCTAGAATTTTGTATTTTAATTTGTTTCATTTAATGTTTTATAAACATAAAGCTATGAATACCCGCAATAATTAACAATTTCAGCTTGATTGGCTACCGGTCACTATTTTCATAGTTAGTTTTATGTATAAATATCGCTGATGTCTTTGGCTGTGAAATCAGTTCTACACACACATACCCCTACTACTAGTTTGTCTTTGTTTTGATAATTTCAACACGCCAGGTCAAAAAGAAAATGCAATAATGGAATGTATTAATAATAATAATAATTTATATTTAATAAATTGCTCTTACTATCTCATAAATTTGGATTAATCGTCACAAAGTAAAATTACAAAACACAGCAGGAATTTCAACTTATGTCAGTATTGCTTAATGGTAGAAATGTGACTGTTTGTCTGATCAGTTTATCAGATATTCTATGCATGATCCGAGTGGCATCAGCTATTCTGTTTGTCTGACTGTTCAGCAGACATGGAGGTCAATTTCATTTTGTCAATTCCAATTCCACTCAATTCCATTTGGTCAGTTCTAATTCTAATTCCACATCAAATTTATCAATTCCAATTCAATTCCAAATTTTTAAATTCCAATTCGTTTTTTCCCGACTTATTTGCCTAATACTTTTTACCGTGAGTAGGTACTCCAAGTACCTACTTGGAATACCTACTCCGAGTAGTTTATATTCCAAGTAGGATTTTCCTGAAAGGAATATTTCTGAATTAAAAAATTAAATGGTAAATTAATTTATGGATAATTATTTTGCCCATTCTGAACATTTCTAAATAGCAATATTTCTATATAGATTACAGGCATGCTATTTAGTGGTGTCACAGTACTGTAGGTGGAACCCACTGTATCCAGATCATTTTAATTGGTCAAATGCTCATGTGGGGTGCCACATTCAGTGTACATATCTGATATATATATATATATATATATATATAAGGAACCAAAGTTCTGGATCAATTTGGTTGCAGTATATTGGTAACACCACATGTAAGTGTTAACGTGGTAAAAAATTGCAAAAGCCTAACCACAAGGCACATTTAGCTAAAGAGATATTTGATGATACCAAGTGGTGGATCATAGTCCTGGGTGCATCCCCATGTAAAAGTGTATTTTGTAATCATCTAAGATATGTTGCATCACTATATTTCTCTTTCAGTCACCAAAATCATTGCTACAGAACTCATTACTAGTAGACTTGATTACTGCAACTCTCCTCTTTATAACATTGTGTCTAAGGATATTCTGAAACTTCAGTGTTCAGAACTGCTTAGCTGAGGTTGTCACACGATCTCCTCAGTTATCGCATTCTGTCCCACTTCTGAAATCTCTTCACTGGCTCCCTGTTCAATCTCGCATCATTTTCAAACTCTGCAATATTGTCTATCAAACTTCTTTCTTCTGGAAAACCTTCATATCTATTTTCCATGCTTTCTTTAGCACCCAAGCCCAGAGAACTCTGTTCATCTGGTTTTCACTTGTTGTCTGTTCCCAGGGTTAAAACTCGTCCTGGGACTCGTGCTTTCTCAGTTGCTGTCTGTACTCTTTGGGACTCTATCCCTGAACATGTTAAGTCATCAAATAGTATAGTTTATTTCCATCATCATTTGAAAACTCACCTTTTCTGACTCACTTATCCTTCCTGTGTTTCTCTTCCATCTGATCATTATTGATGAACTTTGCATCATACCCGGACTATGAGTTTGCCCAATTCCTGTACTAGGTGGCCACTGAGCTCGATATTTTTTGAGGATATTGGTGCAATAGAAGTTTTGCAATTATTATTATTATAATTATTATATACAATAACAGATATCTGATAATGTTTAGTCTACTCTTTTCACCAATGATGATTATTTGTTGCAGGGATCTGAAACATTTTTGTTTCCGTGTGGACGATGGCTCGCTAGAGGAGAGGATGATGGTGCAATCGAAAGAGAACTCGTACCTGATAAAGTCATAGAGGAGACAGTAAGAAAGGATGGTTCCGTCAAGAAACGAGAAAACACGAGACGAGATACTTTAGTCGGTATGTGACGGTTCTAACACAGAGTTTGATCTTCAGTTAATTCTCGTTGGTAAATGCTATATACAATGCTGCCATCATTCTCTAGAACTTTAAAGGTCGTATTGTTAGAATGAAATCTCGGGCTATGCGATGTATATGATGGAGTGTTTTGTTCATATGGATAAATAAAGTTCTTGATAAAACAATTCTAATTGACCACTCATCTGAATGGGCCAGCTTTGTTAGTAAAATACTAAAATGTGAAGCTGACAGAAGCTGACGTATGTTTTCTTTGGTAATCATATTACAGCCTGTTGGTTTCAATGCTATATGATATTAAAATGATAATGCATAACATTGTATGGTATAAAGTCATGTGGTATAACATCGTGTTGTATATTATTATCGTTTATCATATTGTACAGTATGTTGTACAGTACTTGTTTGTTTATTTGTTATCAGTCAAGAAGTATGTCATTAGTGTAGTGACGGGTGACATCAGTGGAGCCGGTACCGATGCCAATGTGTTCCTCACACTATTTGGTGACAAAGGTGACACCGGAGAACGCAAACTGCACAAATCTGAGACTTACAGAGATAAATTTGAGAGGGGCCAGGTATGATTCAGTACTGAAAATATCTCCACACGTCAAACAAAATAATAGACGATATGACTAAAGATTATGGATATCCTATAATCTTCCTGCTAAATCTTTATATAAATAACTGCTTGCATAAAGATGAGGAAATAATGTTTTTATTTCTTGTTATGCTGGAGTTTGTTTTATTGAGTTAATATGGAGCTGAATCCTTCATGAAGCAAACTTTCCGTGAAGCGTATCCAAGATTTATTTCTTCTCTGTCATAAACGTCCATTAAGTTTAGATTAAGACCTGTTTGACAAACTTATCTTGATTTTTAAAGCTGAAATCCAAATTTTGTGCCTGTGTATATTTTTACAAAGAGAGCAGTAGTAATTGTATATTATTTAAACTTATACATTGCGTTTTGATTTCGTTTAACAATTTTTTTTTAATGTTCCCCAATAGCACAGGTGGTAGAGCAGTGTTGCACAAATCTCACCATCAGGGTTTGAAACTAATCCATACTCTAGGGATTCACCATTTGTTTATATGTTCCAGGTGTGACCCACTGACTCTTACCAAGTTACATTTTGTACTCTAGCATTTTTTTATTGCTTTGTATTTTCTTTTGGAATCAATCATCCTTACCTCGTGTGTCAATTACACTTGCACAGACTGACAGATTCACCCAGGAAGCTGCTGACCTTGGCAAACTTTACAAGGTCAAGATCCGACACGATAACTCTATGTTAAATCCATCCTGGTTTTTGGACCGAATTGAAGTGGACGACACAGTTGACAATGAACATTATGTCTTCCACTGTGAGAGATGGCTTGCCAAGAACAAGGAGGACTCCAAAATAGAACGTGTTCTCTACGTGAAGGTGAACATTACTGATTTATGTCATGAACATTACTGAGTGTTGACAGTTATTATGTCCTGATATGTCCTGTAATGTTTTCCCCAATTACTTACAGCCAGATCTTGGTCTTAGTCTTGGTGCTAGTTTCCTCAGAAAATTTCTAATAATATGTAGACCATAGATCAGGTCATTTTAAGGCTATTTAGAAAAAGTATATATTTTTACTATTTGTTATGAGATTTTGATAAGCCTATAATTCTGTGTATTTGTTGTTTGTTGTGTGCATTTATTATTTTGTATGTTCAATATCGTGTATATCTGTAGGGCTATGAGGGTCCCATGAGTAGCACAAGTACGCTGAGATCTACAGCCATGGGAGCATCAATGGCCAGCTTAGAGTCGTACAAAAGCACCGATCCGTTCTCTAAAAGCCCACGTATAGCAAGACGGCACATGGAGGAAATACCAGAAGGTCCAAGTAAGTATCTGTTAACATGATGAATTAGGATAAAATATATCGAATTTCTGCTAGGCTCTGTTTGGTCTGCCATACTTAGTAGTAGTAGTAGTAGTATTTATTTCCAATTTAAATTATAGATACTTTAGCACATGCACATACACACACACATGCACATGTACACGTAAATACCCCTGTACATCACATTTAATGCCAGTAATTTGTTTAAAGCCATACCCTATACCATCCGTGTGCGTACTGGAGACCAGAAGGATGCTGGTACAGAGAGTGATGCCTGGATACGTATCATTGGTCCAAAAAAGAAGCACACAGGTAAACAGTACCTGGAACTGGTACAGAAAAAAGGCTTTACACCCGGATCTGTCGAGACATTCTCCATAGATGGCATCGATGTGGGCACAGTGAAACAGATTGAGGTTAGTGTTAGGGTTGGGCATGGGGGGCGTTAGAATTGTAGTTGGTGAGTGAGTGAGTCAGTGAGTCAGTGTTTTGTTTACCATCAGCAGTGGTCACTTCCGGAATATATGTCTATAGAAACATTAAGTCTCTTAATGATTATTCTAAGTGTGGCATTGTAAGTTTTGTCTTCTCTCATGTTAAAGATACAATTAATCAAAAATGTCTCTCATACCATACACAACCCATTTAGCCTACCATGTGTACAAAAGTGGCATTAAAACACCAATCATCGTCATCATCTCATATCATCCAGTATGCTTCCATCTGCTTGTAGAATATATCATATTAATAGTATAATTTCAATTATTTTTGGTCAAAATATGTCATATGAATAATGATTAATTATCATTTGTCTCATGAGAACAAAATGCTGTGTGTAAACGTGTAAACTTGATTTCTTGAAAGTCATATGTTTACACCATCTTTCTGCACTTGCACATGGTTATTGTTATATAAATACCAAAATTTTACAAAATAACTGGCTATCCCATGATCACTAAATAGGATATTGTGAAGCTGGTACTGTGATACAGTCATTAAGAAATAATTATGAAGAAATTGACCCAAAATTGTTAAATTTGCAAGGTGTTTGAACATTAGTTAGTCACTAAAAGCCACAGATAGGATATATATATATATATATATATATATATATATATATATATATATATAAAACCCAAGTTAATTACTTGACATTCAATTGTCTAGAAGAAATGTTTGAAGTATTTTATGTCTCTATGATAACAAATAAAATAGTTATGTACAGTATAATTATGATACATCTGGATTTAATTATATATAATATTTTCTAGTTGGGACATGATGGTATGACACCTGGTAGTGGCTGGTACATCCGTGAAGTTGAAGTGGACATGCCCACAAAAGGAAAACATTACTTCTTTGTGTGCAAATCATGGCTTGCTCGGGACAAAAGTGATGGACAAACCTCAAGAATATTTACGCTAAATGATGGCGATTCATCTGTCGTGTCTTACAAAGCTTGTAAGTATTTGTTGCAAACAATGATTATTCATTGGTTAAAGATTCGGTTTGATGATGAAGTGATCAGTAATTAGACTTAGATATTTATCATAATGTATATTCGGTAATTGTTGGCGCATATAACAAATCGTGTACACTTGTCACAGATAATTTATGACACTTTATGCTGCTATATCACATACACCTAGTTAATAGATAGCTTATTGTACTTATAATGGATTAATTACAGTTACTATTTCACAATAATTACTGCTAATTCAGGCTTGTAGAAATAGTAGTAGTAATACTAGTAATAGTGGTGTTAGTAGTAGAAGACACATTTTTCAAAATTGTGCAAGAATATCTATATATAGGTGCAGCTATATACAATATCCAGTTTTGGAGAAAAGAATAATTTTTCAAATATACACAATATACACTTTGGAACTTTATTTTACAATAAAATATAAAAAATAAATATGTACAGAAACTACTTGAAAAGGTGGTAAAGAAAACCTTTTGTATAATATTGGAAAATCTTTACAGATTACAATCATTAACCACCATTTGTGATAGGCTTATTTTTGGCCATGGGGTGATTCCCCTTGGAGAGAAATCGCAGAAACACAGGCATGAGCTGGATTCTGACCCACAGCCTTAATGGTTGCAATGCAATGTTCTCACCACTGTACCATCAGACTGTCCTGTTTGTTGTTGTGGTCTACCCACTCGGTATGCACTTACAATTCCACAGAATCAATTCTTCATATTTTTTATTTAATATTACATGTGAAGAAGCAAGTTAATAAAAACCTGAAACATAATCATGCAAAAAGCATGAAAATCAGCCATTAGTAATGGCAAATGATGACACGAAAATAACTCAGATCTTCCAAAAATTAAACAACAGAATAAATAAACAATATTGCTGATGATAAATGAGGTTACATCAGTATAGATTTACGCCTAAACTTGCCAGTTCAATATATTAAATACTCAGGCTGGAAAATTTCCTCATTGAAACATGTCTATTGTACAGAACTGTGATCTGTGTATGTACAAAGGTGTGTGCTAGCCTTGGAGAAGGATTCATAAGTAATGGATGTATAATTACAAACAATGTAAGGAGTTGTATTGTCATAACATATCTTCAGCAGGAAGTCTGATCTGTGTATGGTACACTTTTCCATCTGCGCGTATAATTTGATAATATTCTACATGACCAACATCATGTCGCATCAGATTTTCTTTCCGTGTATATATTATTTGATATTTCTTCCAGCCATTTGTCTGTCCATTTGTTTTCCAACAAAATGCATATAACATGTTCGATGTTTTTTTTTTAAGTTTATTAATAATATACTGTGTACAATGGTGTCTGTGATGGCAGTGTCAATAATTATGAACTACTTGTTTCAACAATGAAATAGATCTCTTGAGTGATCATTACCAGTGATCTCTGTCTAATTGTTAACTACCATTAGTACAATCATCATTTTAAAGTAATATCAAGGCATTAGACTACACATGCAGAAGAGTGTATAACCCTCGATCCATTTATAAATTTACCACTGATACTTTACACACATGCACACGCACACACACACACACACACACACAATGCCTCTGATTAATCTCTGCGCCTACCCATAACAGTGGTACCATATGAGGTGACCGTATTTACTGGAGATGAACCTGGAGCAGGTACAGACTCTAACATCATCCTCAAAGCTTTTGGTGTAGGTGGTGCCACATCAGATATTAAGTTGGAGAAGGCTGGAGAGAGATTTGAACGTGGACATGCTGATTTAATGAAGGTGCGTGTGTCAATGTGGACTGACTATATGTGTTTAATCTACTGAAGTGTATCTATGATAATTCATTATGTATGTTTATCAGATATGCCTAAATGTGTCTGAACTTAAGTCATATGGTAACTGTACATTTAATATAGAAGCCCTCAAATAATATTTGTCCACAGAAGAAATCTAGCCAAGTTTAAAGTACTTCATATGTTGTGTTTTATTTTATGATATCTGAATGGCTGTTGTTGCTAAGCCCACCTTTTGAAATCTGTGTCTGTTATTATTTTTATTATTATTATCCAAAAAAAAAATAATTCGAGTATCTTATCTGTGTTAGTAAACTATCTTTTTACTAACATCCAAAACACTGACTTTCTTCATATTATCAGTTCATAAGCGTAGATTCCAAAACTGTCAGTAGCTAACTATTAATGGCATACCATCTGTAGCTAGTTACTGATGTTGGCTAAAAAACAATTACTGATTTTTTCCTGATGATAATTGTCATTCTCAGATTGAGATAGAAGATGTCGCTCCGTTGAAGAAGTTAAGAATTGGCCATGATGGAACTGGTAGCCGTCGTGAATGGTTCTTGGAAAAGGTGGATACATACTCTAGTGGCAGCAGTAGTAATAGTAGTAGTAATTAATAATAATAATAATAATAATAATAATAATAATGTAAAAAGTAGTGGGTTTATTTTTAATATCCTATTTATAAATGAAAACATAATTTCTGAAGTTAATTTGGATAATCCTTTTATTTTTGTAATGATATTTTATTATAACGCACACACACACACACACACACACACACACACTAACTAACTAGCATGTATCTGCACACAATGAATAAACCAGTTTTATGTGGGGTAAGTTCATTTGGAGGGTTGGGGCAGGTCCATTTATTTCTGACCTTTCGCTTCTAATGGTTGCTATCCAACACTCGATCCAGGTTGAGATGCGCAACATGGACACCGGAGATCTGTTTGTATTCCATGCCAATGCTTGGTTCAGCAAAAAGAGAGACGATGGCAGGTTGGTCCGTGACATCGTGGCGACATTTAAAGGAAAGAAACAACTTAAACGTAAGAAATACAAGAGAGAACAAACGTAGAGAAGCGTGCTGTTCCAATCAGTTAATGTTGGTCAATGCCAAACCATCTAATTCCACTTTCCTATTGTGACATCAAAATATGTTTAATATTGCAAACAGCATTTATAAATTCCCACTCACTCATTAATTATTTCATGAAATATTACATTAAATCTGAATGAAATGTTCTAATCACGATGATATTTTTGGGGTTTATTTACATATATGCTTAATACATTGACTTCACCATGCACGACTAAATTAAGACTTGTAATATGAACTGTTTTGTTGATTTATCAACCAAGATTCCAGCTCCGCCAAATCTAGGGAATTTTTAACCTAGTTCAGCTAAGAACTGTTTGCTTTGTTGACCCAATTTATTAGCTTGTACAGTCCATAACCTATGCCAACTCCCCATGGAGTATTCTTGCTTTCTGTAGCATTTTGTAATAGTACATTCTACACTAATCCTTGAGTTGATTTGTTTATTTCTTTTATGACCTAATTAAAGTAATGAAATACGAAAAACACACATTACATAAAACACTCTTATTTCCAGTGTGATTCTTACATACTGATTGGTTTAAACGACTTTCTCTTCTACCAATCACAGAGAGGCATTTTATGAGAAGACCTGAAACATCCTGAAAATAATTTCAGTATTTTAGGTCATCGGATGGTCTTCAATGTCTCGGCCTGATTTCGGCGAAATGGCAGCAGATACTAATTTGTGGCCGAGTTAGGTAGTAATCATAAAAAAGGTGGTCAACAGTGAAGTAGATTTGAACTGTGGACCTCTGAATTTTTTAAACCATCCCTCTGTCACCCTGAACTGACACAAATCACACAAGGTCAATCTTCCCAGCACCAAACCTAATGATAGATGCACTATCTGGGATGTTACTGTAATAGATACTCTTCTAAATGTGGAGCTCAGCGACTTCATTGCAGTAGAGCTGTGCTGTATATCATTATGGTAACTTTGTGTAAGGTTATTGTAATAGAAGAGATCACAGTTAGTAATTGTGATGCTGATGATGATGGTGAAGATGATGATTGTGGTGGTGGTTGTATTGTGGATGATGATGTTGATGATTGTAATGATGATAATGATGATGATGGTTTTGGTGGTAGTGTTTTGGATGATGATGATAATGATTATTATTATTTTTTCATGATGATGATGATGATGATATCTTTAAAGAGATCATGCTATTTCTCCCTATGTTAATTAAACCGTCCCCCTCTATCTCCAGCCACCCAGTACAGAGTGACCGTGAAGACTAGTGACAGCCGTGGAGCTGGCACGGACGCGAACGTCTACATAATGATGTTTGGTGAGAATGGCGACTCGGGCGAGTTGATGCTGAAGGATTCCGAGACCAACTCCAGTCCATTCCAGAACGATCAGACGGACGTGTTTACCATCAGTGACATCCTAACCTTGGGACAGCTCTATAAACTACGTGTATGGCACGACAACAAAGGTGTGGCCTGCTGATTAGACGATGATTTTAATACTCGGGTTTCACAGAATTTAATCACAATATTTGACCTTCAGAACATTTCAATATCAAACAGTAGCTGTTCAATTAGATCCTGGTCGTTACTGTTGCAGGCTTATAACATTATAGGACGATCCGAAAACGTACTGTATTTTTAATATGATAAAAACAGTGAGTGGTCTTAGCATCAGATTTCTGGCTCATCCATGCAGTATCCAAAAATGTATATGTCTCAATCATTCGGGTGTTTTTCTCAAACGTTTGAAAACTGTTATAACTGAATGGCTTGAAAGACATTCATTTGTGCCAAACTCTAAAGAATGGTGCTGTAACACTGAAACTGTCTAAATCATGATTTCTTCTAAATATTTGAAGCTGTAACCATGAAGGAGCTGTAAAATATTTGAAATACTCTCAGCTAATGTGTGTCAGGTAACAGAAAACAGACTTGATCAAGAGCTAATCTAAAAACTTTATATTTGTAAAAGCTTCAACCATGTTATTTAAGGGTACGATTGACTAATTTTATTATTTGCACTTGTTTGTGAGATGAGGAACTTAGACCCACAATCTATTATACATAACACCCACAGGTAAAAATATCTGATAATGGAAGATATGTACATTAACAGCTAATTGTGGTCACTGATGTATCCGATTTCATAGAAAATTTAACACATTTCTTTATTACCACAGTCGCTGTAAACAATTCATACAATTCAACTCAATACAAGTTCATTCCATGTCTAGTCTGAGTGCATACTAACATGCAATGTCACCTGACCATATATTTTAGGCGCCTCTTTGGTCTAATGGTAGCATGTTGGATCACAGATCACTACCACCCGTGTTCGAATCTCGGCGTGGGCATATTTGAAAGATGTTTCATCTTTGACTTCATGAACTTCATTACCTTTGGAGGTCACTTGGCCTATTTAGCCTACCATGTGTACAAAAGTGGCTATAAAAAATCAATCATCTGACCATTTATTTTAATGGGATAAACTTTAGGTTGCAAAAAGATGTAAAGCACCGCAAGACAAGGGTAGATTAAATGTTTTTAAATTGAATGAATGAATTAATATTTGGTGCATTTTTGTCAAGTTCATCTTTGAAATCCATTGTGGTAGCAACTAAACGGACTTCACTTAATCCTTCTATTGTGTCAGGTACATTATTATCTGTGTGTACAAATGCCACATAATGCAGCAGATACAAATATAATACACATGATCTCATGATCGGTATATCACAGGAATTTTTTTATAAATAACTCTTGGCATAACATATTTAATAATAATATTTCAATATGAATGGGAAAGGGAGAGAATGAAACTTTTTTGTGACAGTTTTTTTCATGATAGATGTTGGTTTGACATGTACATGAGTTCAGTCTGGTTTCCTTTGGAATTATCATTAATGCAATTTATCTTATATGTGAGTTCATCTTATTCATTGCGTATACATGGTAATTACTTGTGTCCAGTGTGTGATGAACTGCCAGTCAAAATGGTTACTTCTCATCAAGTCAAAAACATCACAACTACAAGTTTATATAAAACATAGAAATAAAATGGCCACTTCTATGTTTCTTCCCACACAAGCACAGATTTTTTTAAACGCACATAACAATGCACACACACACACACACACAGAGCTGTTGATAAATACCTGGTAAAGTTCTTAGAATATCTCATGTCTGGTGAAGTGTGGGAACTGCGTTGGATGATGATCATGATGATGATGATGATGATGATTTTTGTTTATAATATGATGGCTATAATAATTATAACTGTCACATCTCCAATGTTTTTTTTATATTCAGATATATTTACACATTTCTTTAAATTTCATAGATAACATTAGATAAATATGATGATCGATACACCATATAGATGGCCAGTAATAGAGAGAAGCAAGAATTAATAGAGAACATTATTTACTGAGACACATGTCATGGTTGACTGTCATTATTCCCTTATAATATATATATTTTATCTAATATCTCGGACCCAAACATAACATTTTTGGGAGTGTTTGTTGTTTGTCTAACATCTTATTTTTAACACTGAAAAGGTCTTGGAGCTGCCTGGCATCTACATCTGATAGAAGTCGAAGATCTGAAGATGAGAATGTCATTTTCATTCCCGTGCAATCGTTGGCTCTCAAAGTCGGATGATGACAGACAGATCTGTCGTGAGCTGACCTGCGCCAATCTGTCATCACCAAAGGTCAAGGACAAAGTCTGTAAGTGACTCATTAACTGCCGTGAAGGATTCTTGATAAACATTCTGTCTCTGTGTGTGTGTGTGTGTGTGTGTGTTCTATCCAGGGATAAAATGTGTCCAGAATATTATCAAATTCTGAATTTATCACTGCCTCAAAAACAATTGTTTTTGCCAGAGATGATTATATTCATCTTCTTAGAATTTCAGTGAATTTTGTACAATTAGCCACTTTGCTGTCTGTTGATTTACATATACATGCATGCTTTACGTGTGTGTGTGTGTGTGCATACGTGCGCATGCGTGTGCACCTGTCACCCTGCTTATTTGTTTTTTAAAACAAATCATAGCAATTACATAATATCATATTCCTGATGTTTCAGCTTATCAGATTGAGGTGACAACATCAGATAAGACTGATGCTGGTACATTCCATCATGGCTGGCTCATACTGGAAGGTGAACAAAGGTCATCTGATCAATTTGTTATGGAGAACTCACCTAGAAATAAAATACTACGAAGGTTAGTGACATTTGTTGTTAGCATGTTAAATGCAAGTTGTCTGGTGTTGAGTGTGTTTTAGCAGAGTGGAATAAGGCACTGGCACAGAGAATCTAAAAATTGTGAATTCAAGCTGTGGATGATCCATCAGGGGACTGAATAAAGACTCTCATGTTGAGATAAGTGTAATGTCTCACCAGTCCCCAAGTGACCACACAATAAAACTAAACACCGAATCATTTACAGTCATGGTGGCTGGGAGTAAAACATGGAAGTCAGATTGTGGCAGTTGTGAGAATGTTTATGTTAATTGCTGAAGCAGCCCTATTTATAGCTACTTTTCAGTTGCTGTATCTTTGCTATTGGTTCACATAGATGGGTAGAATGTTCTAGATGATTGACCTGTCA
This sequence comes from Paralvinella palmiformis, assembly GCA_025642065.1. NCBI lineage: Eukaryota > Metazoa > Annelida > Polychaeta > Terebellida > Alvinellidae > Paralvinella > Paralvinella palmiformis. The sequence goes on along the minus strand of JAODUP010000308.1, from coordinate 14,243 downwards.
TAATGTTATTGACATAGTAAACATTAATATATATATATATATATATATATATATATATATACACCAGCAATGCCTGTTTACTACAATTTTGAAGTATTCAGATTTTCTTTTAATTATTCCCAGATGCAATGGTTCACCTTGTTGTCATTTAAGTACTAAATTGGGCATTCCAAATGCTTCAAATTTAGCTCACAACTACTTGTTTCCATGGAGAATAGCCACGACAGATCACAACCACTGAATTCAAATCATGGCTTAGGCATGGCTGAAGGGTGTTTCATCTTTCACTCTTGCTCATTACCTCTTATTCACTTCCATTTTGAGACTGTTTAGAAAGGTGTATTCAATCTTCAACTTTTCAGCTCAGATTTGAAAATCTCAACTCACTGAGATGTGTTCATTACATGTGGTTGATCCCATTTAAATGCCATTGTCTTCTCATTTTTTATGTATCTAACTCTTGAAAGACTTCAAACACAGTGAGAGTCGGCGTATTTCAGATCTCTGTCAGTGAGGGAGATCACTTCAGCCACTGAGAACATTACAGTATAAAGTCAATACTACTCAAATAATATGCACAATATAGAGCTGTAGATGAGTGTCTGATCCAGATAAACAATCAGTAATATATGCTCCAGTACAGTACAAAAATATCATGGCTGTCTTATATTGGAAGGTGAGCAAAGATCATCTGACCATCTGTTTTCCCATTATACAGAGCCTTTGAATGACTCCTGCGCAAAAGGGTATTTTATTAAATATACATTATTATTATTGTTAATATTAATATTATTGATGTCATCAGGGTTCCCATGCATTCTGGAAAACCTGGAAAATAACATTCATTTTCCAGGTCCTGGAAATGTCCTGGAAAAAATATTGCCTGTGAAAAAATCCACTTAGAGCAAAAAAGCCCATGAATAAATATTATACCTGTAGAAGAAAACTTCAATTGTAGAAGAAAAAGAGTACCAGAATATGGTCTTGATATCCAATATTAGTTACAATTTAAATAAAAATGGATGGATCAGAACAGCTACAACGGGTGAGGAGGAGGCTGTATCATAAAAATGTCAATAATCTATCATAAATATAATGTTTTTTGCACATATCTGAATTTATTACCTTTAAATCTTGTATACTTTGTCCTGGAAAATGGCAATTTTGTCCTAGAAAAGTCCTGGAAGCGTCCTTGGAAAATATTTAATTGGTTGTGGGAACCATGTATCATGTGTGTGTGTGTGTGTGTGTGTATGTGTGTATGTGTGTGTGTGTGTGTGTGTGTGTGTACAAATGGGAGCATAAAAACAGTATTCTCCCAAGTGATTTGTTGGTGGTACTAACTTATGGTCCATGTTAAAAATTACACTATCAGATCATGTCTATTGTTATGCTTACAGTAGATATCGGGAGTGCCTCTATTAACCATAACTGGTACTGCAGTTGGCCACAGATCTGTAGCACCTGGTTTCAAACCCTGATGGGGCTATGTCAAAAGGGTGTTTCATCTTTCCTTTTCCCTCATTGCGTTTGGATGTTGCTTGGTCCATTTAGCCCGGCGCTGGTAAAATCGGTTGCCCGGACGCCCGGGACAATTATATATTTTCATGCTGGGCTATTGCTGATCGCCGATCACTTGCCCACTCTGGCAAGTGCCCTTTTTCAGATGAAATTTCGCCAAATATGTGTGTGTGCATGCCTGATGAGCAAACCAATTAAAATAATCATTTTTTTTCTGCTGCTTTCCTATACTTATAATACACAATTCAAAGCTGGCTGTGAGTGCCAGCTACGCCTTAAAGCAGAGATTCCACATACGTGGCATGAGTATGCGATATTGCGGTATACATATGTTTTGGACACCCCTCTCACCTTCTTACCTATTTTTCTTGGGAAAGCCTTTCAGACGATTGAATCCAGAATTTCATGCATCCATTTTGTCCCATACGCAGTAGCATATAGATTTATAAAATCACGTACATACATTTAAATTTTGCCATTTTTTGTTGGATTTGCATACCTGGGTACCGAGATTTCTGGCCCTGATTTAGCCTCTTGTGTACATAAAAGTGCCCTCCCCCTCCAAAAGCAGTTATATTTGGCTCCTTTTGAGTTATGTTACCCAAATTTAACGCCTCATGAAACTATGTCAATACACAAATCAACCTTCACTAGTTTTATTGAGTGGTAAAAAGATCCAGAAATAATTTATGACATCCGGTTTAAAACAAATACTAAATAGTAATACAAATTATATTTCTTCTTGTTAGATGGTATTTGTTTTATTCTGATTTCTGCTAATCCAATAATCTTTTGCAGAAAAATCAAGATTGATATATATCATATGATCAACTTAAACATGATGTTGAATTAAGTCATCATGATGTTTCCTTTCTAGATTTTATGCTCTATTGTTAATGGGCTAAAATGCATTAATATTATTATTATTATTAATTATTAATATTATTATTATTGTTGCTATCAGTGACATTTAACAGCATATTCCAATTTCTGTCATGCTGTTTGAGAGTACAAATAACAATAAACATACCCCAGAGAATGGTATCCAAGCAAAATAGATGACATACAATCCAGAGATTGTTTCATTATCTGTATTTATGTTAATATTACAGGTTTGGATAATACATGTTATGATGTCAATACTGTACCATGGTTACTCCATGTTACTGGTTAGTTTACCTAATTGTTTTTGTTAAATTTTTCAGGGGTCAAAAAGATTCCTTCACACTGATAACGAAGAATTTAGGTTTGCTAGAACGCTGTATAATTGGTGCCGTACAGAGAGAGGATCGACCAATCACTGAACAGGAGAACGCCAAGGCTTCGATGTGGCACTGCCATGAAGTAGCTGTAACCAACCAGAGCACAGGAGACAGGTAAACATTTTAATTATTGTAAACTTCTTTAAAAAGTGATCTTTTTACAATTCTCCTGAAAGCTATCAATAGTTTTACAACTGATTACATCATGTGAGTTTTTTTTCTTCTTTTTACAAAATCTCAAAGCACATTTGCTATAGACACAATCTCATAAATTCCAATATGGGTCAGTGGCTAATTTGATTTCACTCAGCAATATTATGTGAAAATTAGTTTTACATGTGCACTATATGCCATGGTTCTTTTAGTAATAAATAGTATGTTTTATTTTCAGATATATATTCCCATGTAAGTCATGGATTGAGATCACTTCTCGAATATCGAAGAAGAGGGCAAAGGTTTTGACTCTGAAGTCAGTCGAAGAAAGTCATCTCTCAAGCATTAAAAGTAGGTTAATTTAATTCACTAATGAATGTTGTTATATGGGCATAGACATGTTAAAGGCTAAACACATTCTATGATAGTCTTTATATATATATATATATATATATATATATATTTATACCTATACATAGATACATGCAGACAGACAGGTTAGTTGTATATCTGACATGAATGTTTTTCTTTAACTGTAAGATAAGAATAATAATAGATACAAGTAACTCCTACATAATCTCTAAAATTACTTTGACATCAGGGTTCGCACATATCCCAGAAAAACCCTTTAAAACCCTTGAATTTGGAAATTGTGTTCAAGGGTACCCAAAAACCCTTGAATATTGTCCATTTTCAGACATAAACCCTTGAAAACTCTTGAAAAAGTAGCTTGTTGTTCTTGAATTCTTGTGATAAACCTGTGTGTCCATTTGTATATCGAACTTAATTGTATAATTTGCTGAAGTAATTTCGTTTTCATTTCGGGTGTATTCAGAAAACTATTGGATATTTTTCAAGTATCCGCTAGGTGGCGTGGTGACTAGATAAACTAGGTGATAGTTCAAGAGGTGGGAAATTGATTTAAATTTGGGTTTTTTACGGGGTGTAAAAAGATGTAATGAGGAAAAATATTGTATCATTGCTATGTTACAGGTCATCCGCCATTTTGCATGAAACACAAGTTCAGTAAACCTTAGAGAGTTATGTGATAAACGATGCCTGCAATAAAGGGAAAGTGCAAATTTAGAGAGGAATGGCTACAAAACATTGAATACAAGGAGTGGGTGTGCCATGATTCAACTGGCAGTAATCGCCTGGTACAATACAAATATTATGTGAAATTTATAAATGTCAGCAATGGCGGGATGGTTTAATTTGGATAGTCACATCAAAAGTAAAGCCCTCAACGAAAGCATAGGCGCAAAGCATGCTTCCAGATTTTGCGGCATGCTGGTTACACCACAAACAGTTTAGTAATGTTATGCCTAAAACTCAAATTTTATTCTAAAACAGTGATTCAGAAGAAAGATTTATATCTAGTATGCAATGCATGGGCATTTTCAGACATTATTATTATCCCATTACGCAAATATGCAATTGCGTATAAAAAATCTTCCATATTATCAAGTTCAGTTTCTGTATTAATTCATAGATTGGTTATTTTTGTGAGATACATTCCACTCACTCATTCAGTTTGTCGCACATGAAATGAATGCTATAATATGTCGGGGCCTGAGACGCAGGTCCCACGCCTACACTACGTGAATTGGATTCAGTATTCCCGATATTTGTGTATCAACAAAACTGCAATAATAACGCCCCTGTGCATGACACTACACCAACACTGTTATTTCAAGTATCCAATATATACGTATGTTTATAGATCCTTAATTTGATTCAGTTTATTAACCAACAATGAGACGAAATTCCAGAGAACTTGTATGTCAGGTTACAAGTAAATGATAAAATAAGGGAATAAAAGAACATTGTAACATATATACATGACATTCATGAGTTAATATTTGAAGTATGTAATTTGAATATGTTGTATGACTAAATGGATGGGTCGGGTTATAAATTATTCTTAGTTAAACATTTGCACAAGGATACATTAAAACCTTTTTTTAAACATTGGCTTCTCTAACACACATTCAAATCCTGTTTAACATTTTTGGAAAATGGTAGGCTTTGTTGCTTGCAATGAGTTCCTTGATTTGTTGTGTAATTAATCTTTTTAATGATTGGGTGATTACCTGTAGATAAAATATATGACATGATAAACTGGTCGTGTAAACAAATGTACTGATAAATGATATACATACTGTAGCTGAAATATATACCCTTTTATTACAAGAAAACATTTGAAAACCTTTGAATTTAATTGTTGGTGGTTTGTGTGAACCCTGTTTAAGACAACTAAAATGTGTATTTATTCTTAAAATACTCAGTATCAACAAATATTCGAGAATATAAAATCTGTGATGTGATAATCTAATTGGTTTTTACAGTGACTGATTCTACACAGAATGTTTGCAATGTAAATGTACATTATGTGTGAATGGGATACACACACACACACACACACACACACACACACACATATATATATATATATATATATATATATATATATACACCTCTTGTATGACTTAATCATAATATAGGTCCTTATTGTACAAGTTTTTCATTAATATCCGGTGTGCTTTATAATTAACACATTTATCTCTTTTTTTCCTATATTATGATATGACAGAAGAGAGTAAGTATAACTTCTATGATTGATGCCATTGTACTCAGTCCAAGGGGTCATCTCAAATATGACAAAAATGAATATTGCAATTGTTATGACATGTTCCTGTTTCAAATACTCACATACTTGTTTACTTGAGTTTATATGAGCATTTTCCTCCCTTAGCCTACCAAATCTGTTCAGTTGTTCTATGAAGAAAGTAAGATTTATTTAAAATTTCAATATGGTTTTGACTTTACCAAAATTATAATTCATATCATGTCATGACTTTTTCTGGAATAATATTCTATTTGTGGTGACCTTCCTGCATTCTTTGGGACTTTTCTTGAACTTGCACATTAACCACAAATTAATACCATAAGGAATGCAGAAGTATGGGAAGAATGGTGAGGGGGTCAACAATGTGGTCTTTCATTAAATAACCAAATGTAAATCACTTTTGGTATATTTGGTATTATGCATGTTTGTTGTTATGTTACCATTTGTGTATGTTCTTTTGGCATTGTGGTGCCTCCGTGGTCTAGTGGTAGCGTGCTGGACCACGGATCACTACCACCCGTGTTTGAATCCCAGCATGGGCATATCTGAAGGTTGTTTCGTCTTTCACTTTCGTCTCATTACCTTTGGAAGTCGTTCGGCCCATTTAGCCTACCTTGTGCACAAAAGTGGCCGTAAACCATCAATCATCATCATCTTTTCTGCATTGTGTTGTGTTTGTTGTTTTGATATTATGTATCTTTTTTGTTATTGTATTACAGTACGAGTCTTTGTTGCTATATAGCATTATCCTTGCTTGTTATTGTATTATTTTGATTTGGTCAGTTACTATGGTAACGCATAACTGTTATACTAGTTAATTAATATTATTCCTAAACCAAATTATTAGTTTGACATTTGAATTCAAACAGGAAAATAATTATAATATAATTATGTTAACTAAATATAATCAATGTAATTACTCCAGTGGACCTGTTAATTTATACTACTAATACTAATAATAATTATATTTAATTAATACTATAACCCTTATGAACTATTGTAAACTTATTTTATAACTATTTTTATGGCTATTTATAATTTCTTTTTTGTTGTTTTCTGGTATACTACATTTATAAATCATTTTAAAATAATGAAATATATCATTAGATAGAAACATAGTATGCTTCCCTGGATGTGCACTTTGTACATCCATTGCAATGTGTCTAATAAGCCAAGGCTCACCTACATATTCCATGAGAACAGCAGTGGTTAATTATTCTGAATATTCAACATATGTGAAGGTGTTCTGAGCCCTGTGGCTTCCATGTTCTTACGGCTTTCACCACATGGCATCATAGGTCCTCGTGATGAAGACCCTTCCTCTTCCAAGCTAGAGTTCTTTGTACTTTCTGTTTTCAACGTTTCTGTAGCGAGTATTTTTTTAACGATGTGGGGGTACTTCCCCCAAGCTCAACCCTACTCCTTTCTCATCCGGGCTTGGGACCGGCCAAGGTGGAGTTAACATATGTAAACAAGTTGAATAAAACTAGAACTATATTTAGTTGTTTACTGATTTGGCCTTAGCTGTCTTAGATGGAGTTGCCTAATGGTGTCCCTGACAGGCCAAACTATCTAATCCGGAATCCCAGTTTGACTTGTCTTGGCACATCTCGGCTCGACCCCAAAGCTTTACTGACTGGCTGACCTGGAATCCGTAGTATCAAATATTCAGAATACACACCTGTCGGACAACTAATAATTTTATGTTTGTGTTCATTCACATCGAATTCTACGATATTGATTTCCATATTCGTAAAACATTTCACAGAAAACAAAAGTGTAACATCATCATTTTAACTTTGTTGTCATTTAATTCTGCTATAATCAATTTCTGCCGTGAACCAAAATCGCAATTATACCAAGTTCATTATCTAGACTACGTCATAATTATAAGTAACCGTATTATATATATATATGCTCTCATTTATTCATCTGCCAATATTTTTTGTGCCTTTTAACATATTTAAACGATTTTTGTTCACATCTAATATGTTGTTATTGGCATTTGCTGGTTTAATGGTACATTAAGTTGTTAAAGGATTAGATTGGCTCAGGTTCTAACTATTTATTGGTACAATTTTTCAGTGTGGGTGAGATTTACTCAGTGCCCTAAATAATCACTGTCTGTGTATATGAACATCTGACTTAACCTACAATTAATCAAAAGCATTTGGACATCATGGCTGAGGGTGAGACTCCTTAGCCATGATGTGACCCATGCTGAGTTTAAACAAACCAATCAGCTAACCAACTGAAGATGTTGCTTCGATAAATAAACACACATGTACACACATGAATACACACACACACATGGGGTGCTTACGTGTCCGTGGCCTAACTAGTAGTACAGTTGGCCACAGATCTATAGCACCTGGATTCAAACCCAGACTAGGCTATGTCAGAAGGGTATTTTATCTTTCGCTTCACCTCATTACCTTTGGAGGTTGCTCAGCCCATTTAACCTACATTGTGCACAAAAGTAGCTGTAAAACAGCAACATTTACACACACACACACATACACTGGAAGGATTCACATTACAACAGTTATTAATATTTACCATACAAAGAGTGGGGCACACAGGTGAGATAAATAAATGAAAACAGATGGAAAGGTTCTGATTTCTTTCACTATTTGCCATCCATTTTCATATATTATTAGTAATAGCTTGTTATTAAAGTTTTTGACTAAAATGTAAGTTGTTTATCTTTGTCACAAATTCTAAGATGGGATATAGTGGCCACTCCAGTAGTGCGCTGGTTTTAGCATTGTAAACCTTGTGATCAAGGTTCGAATCTGAATCATATCTGTGTGATGCTTCCATGAGTAACCCGTTGACCCTCAGCCATATGTCTCAGGTGTGACCAGTACTAAGGCTAAAGAGATAACTGACTCGCTCACTCACTCATTCACTCACTCACTAATTCATTCATTCACTCACCTAGATGGTGCAGTAATATCAAAAATTATGTGTGAATTGTTTTTATTTGAGTGTGAGAGTGTCATCTAGGAATTGATTTTCTAATGGAACATCAAGAAAATAGTATGGTCTGATGTCCTTATACCATTTGTTATAAATGTGTTATATAACAATGTTTCTTATTTGTTATTCAGATCTTGGCACAGTGAAGTACGAGGTTATTGTACACACAGGTGACATACGCAGTGCTGGTACCGATGCTAATGTATACATTACCCTGTATGGTACCCATGGTGACACAGGCAAACGACCTCTCCAGCAACAGATGCGTAACCTATTTGAGAGAGGTCAAGTAGACAAGTTCCAGATTGAGGCTGTTGATCTGGGTGAGTAAACTAGTGTGTGTGTGTGTGTGTGTGTGTGCGTGTGTATGTATGTCGTAATAATAATAATTATATTTATTCAAATTTATCTTTATCATAATAGTGTATGATTAATTTATTGAAAAATATAATAACTTTGGGAGATTTAAAAATTTTAAATCAGTATGTGATTCTTCTGCTTCAAGGATCTCTTAGAATCAGTAATGTTGACTGCGTTCTTTCTCCATATCCAATGTTCTGTCTATCAGGGTTTATTAATTAGCTATGACCAGTCAACATCAAAAGAATTTCCAGTAATGACATACTCCATGCATGCAGCCATCTTTTGAACTCTTTTTAGTGGAGGTGTTGATGTGGTAGTAGGTTACGGAGGCATTCACCGTGGAAACCTTTCCTCTGCCAGGTTCATTCACCAGCGAACACAAAATTTCACTGACCCATTCACTAGCGATGTTTGGGCCGATTTGCCACACACGATTACTGTAGCATACTTTGCATTAGAGTAATTTTACTGACATTTGACGTATTTAATGTCACTTAAGTGGTAGCCCATTGATATAATCTGTGTGTTTTGATGGCACAGTGGCTAGAGAGTACTGTGCCACAAACATCCAGATCGTGGGTCAGAATCCAGCCCATACCCGTGTTTGTGTGGTATGTTTCCCTAGTTAGACGCGCCCCGGCCTTCAATGTCCCAAGCATGACCAGTGTTGAGGCTAAACAACTCGACTGACTGTCCTCATAGGTATAGCACTGAACTAGATGTCCAAAACTCTTTGTCTCTATCCCCCATCAACCAGGTGCTGGTATTACCTGTACTTACTCATTGATTCAGCTATAACTGGCAAAAAGTTTGGACAATCATTGGTTACGACTTATTTTTTATAATTTGCAGCTTCAGTTTAATTTTATTCACGCGGAAATCTGGAGTTAACTGTAAACAACAATAACAATAAGCAGAAACCTATAGAGGTTACAGATAATCTGTGTAATCAGGTAATATGTACATTATCTGAAATGTTCAGGAGCCGTGATAGCACAGTTAGTTAGAGCATAGGACTCGTAGCCAAATGGTCGTGGGTTCGAGGTTCTGTGTGCTGCAATTAGTATTTTGACATTTGAAATTAGTACCTGACATTTGAAATTAGTACCTTACAGGATGCGTTGGCTATGTGTTTGAGTAATGCTTTGCGCCTATAATGGCTGCATGCATTGTAGGCTCCCTTGGGAGTTGAGATGTGTGCTGGGTCGAAACAGGTCTGAGTTGGGGATAATAATCTTGTAAAGCGCCTTAGAGCAGCTTCTAGCTGAATAGGGCGCTATATAAATGTCACATATTATTATTATTATTAATGTGTATTAAATCTCAGTTAGCAATAGCCGTACTACTTGAAAATTTCAGGTAATATACGTATTACCTGATTATACCGATTAACTGTAATATATATGTTTACATTGGGGTAATTTTAGGTGATCTGACAAAGGTTCATGTTGAACACGATAACAGCGGCTTCGGAGCGGGATGGTTCTTGGACAAGATCGAGGTCATTAACATGGCAAGTAACAGGACATGGATGTTCCCGTGTAGTCAGTGGCTCGACAAGAAACGTGGAGATGGATTAATAGCTAGAGAACTACATCCTCGAGATTAGACACATCATCGTACAGATAGGCTATCATCATCATCATCATCATCATCATTGCTGCAGTGGCTTATGAAGAATTTCTTCTTTTGTGATGAGTGGAGTGTAATGTTTCCACTAGATGTTATCTTAATAATATGTCATTGTTATCAACATTATTTTAATGCAACATTATTTTAAATATGGTCATACATTTTGTGCAAACGTTATTGGACTGTGATATATACATATATATATATATATATATATATATATAGCCAGGCAGAGCCCTTAAGTATAGTATACTGGTACACTGAGTGTATGGCAATAGGCTTCACGTTTGTGGTTGTGCAGTGGGTCCAGCACGAGATCATATGCCTCAGTAAATATTATTCATTTTTGTGTTTCTGGGGCCCCGTAGTGGTTGAATTGCCTTACGCCCCACATCCTCCAAGGAATGTTGCTATTTAGAATTGTGTTTTGTAATATATGAAATTCTGTCCCTACTATAATGGAGATTACATAGCTGAGGTGATAAAATTGATAGATTCTTTCTTTGTAACCAGGGTTCAAGTTCCAGTCTTATTATTCGGTGCTTGAATAGCGCCTCTCAGTTTCTGCATCTCTCCCTCCTCCACATGTCTTACCCCACTACATCACTCACACCACCAATTGTCTCATCCCACCACATGACGTACCCCCACATATCCCAACCCCCAACATAAGCCACTCTCCGCTCTGCCATAGCTAACTGTGTGTCATTAGTGGTAGACAATATTTGTGGAACACTATGCTTCTCTGGGTGTTGATGGGTAACATCCATGTAGTCTACAAAAATAGTAAAGGACAGCTGTGTTAGGGAACCACACTAGCTACAAGTTGATGGTCCATAGGTTATGGCTAGTCAATTGGAGGGAGTAATTTTGTTGATGTTATATAAAAATGATCTGTTTCAAGAGGTAGTTCTGACAATAACTTGTACTCTAGTTAGAGATTACAGATTTTATTGTAAAAATAATATCAATGAATGTAGATTTTTTTATAGAATAACCTATTATTATTGCTGTTGTTATTTACATAGAATAATTATATTATTAGCTTATAGTATAATGTTGTCTCAAATTTTGTTCCTAAATAATGATATTTTTTAATCATTTCATGACAATTGTTTTACGTGTGTGTGTGTGTGTGTGTGTGTGTGTGTGTGTGTGTGTGTGTGTGAAGGCAGATATTATACATTTTAATGACCAGCCAGTAATCATGTTTTTAATATTGCACGATTTAAGTAAATTAAGATATTTTACTTTAAATTTTGTATATAAACTTTAATAGGCACTTAATGTGGTCATTTTCTCTGTATTTCTCTGTGTAGCTTCTACTAAGTTGTATATCTTGTACAAAATAAGCCTTTATTTAACAAAAGCTGGCATAGTCCAGAAGCCTCACACCTGATGCATGCCAATTCCTGATCCCCTACCTAAAGGTAGGCAGATTTTTGCTGGGTGAGTGGGTACCATGCTCCCCCCAACCAGGGTATGTCAGTCTGTAATAATTATACTACTAATCTCATATTATATAGTCATTCTCTTCTGTGATATATTTATAACAATATTTATAATTGTAATGTTATTATCGTGTTTAATACTACTGCTAATGCCTTTATCATTGTTATATGTGACAAATTATGTAATAGAGTACTTGTATGATATGGAGTACTTGTATATGGAGTACCTGGTGTAGAACTGTATATGATGAAGTAGTCCACAAATGTAAGTAACTCATTATCCAGGGTATTGTGACCTTAATATCAAGTCAGTTTGTCGGGTAAGTGATTCTGACGACGCACAATATAATAATAATAATGAATGTTTTCTGGTGATTTTACGGTGTTTTATAGCATGATGTATGGCGAGGTGTGATTTGAAAATTATTTTGTACAAAATTTATTGCTTGTATAAAGTGTCATTGTCATATTGTGACTGGTTTTGTTCGATGAGTTACAAAACACACACACGCTAATTACCATTAATTCGATTTTAGATTTATTAGATAATAATCTAGTATATTCCAATTTAAGTATTTTTCCACATAGTGTATATATAAATAATAGATCTCTTAATTAACACCTATATGGCAGTGTTGGAAAAGTTGTCAGCCCTGATGAAAAGTTCCCGGCCCAGGTACTGCAATTTAAGAGAATAGCAGTCCAGAAACCGCAAAGTAATCTGGACGTGCACGAAAACAGTTGGGAGCAATGTATAGGCTAACCATACTAGTACAGGGGCAAGGAGGGCATAATAGTTGATCATTTATGCATGATGGGTTGAATAATTGTCAATGGGTTTACAAATGTACTTTAATTTAGGTGTGGTGAGGTCAAGAAAAAAAATGGCCCTAAGCTTATTTTCACCATGTGAAATCTAAAGCAACTAATGATTTAGTTATTAAACATCCATCTTTACTTCAACATAAAATATATAAAAAAATTTGGGTGGGGGTTCAACCCCCAACTAACGATGTGCCAAAGTGTGAGATTTAAATTTCCCAGGTAACTATCAGATTGCTGGTTGGTTAAAAGGGGAGATTCTGTTGATATTTGGCCAATCACCACCGTCGTACCAATGCTTCAGATGTCAACAAGAGCATGTGTAAAACATAAACAACTACTTCCGAGGACGCATGATGAGACCCCAGTTCATTTGGGGGGGCGGGGTGGACATGTTGAAAATGACAAATAAAAATATGGGTTTGTTCATTGAATACATTATTGTTTCTTATTATTTTAACCATTATATTTGTTGACTATCAGCAGGACCACCGGGCCGGCAAACAGACAGATGCACAAGTGTCGGTCCCGGGCACCCGGGCCGGCTCTATTATTTCCAACACTGCTAGTATATAGTAGTTGTAATAGAATGATATTATTTTCCTGGTTGACGTTAGCATTCTTACAACATTCAAACTCTCAACGAACGTACAGCAAGCAATATCATGAATGGAAGTTTTTTATTAGTGACCAAACTAATCGCCAGATGGCACGGCTGCATTGTTGGATGAAGTGTGACATACCGCGGTTACGTATATATCGCGGCTTGGTCAGAGCTACGTGAATGAAGTTTCATTGAAAATAGCCAACTATTCGTCCAACAACTGCGATATACATTATGTTATGTATTATAAAAATTTAAACGAGAACTGACAACAACGTAGACGTATCCCACATAGCTACCAGCATACGTGTTAAGTTTCAGAAATGCCAAAACAATAGATTTATGCGTAAATCGTGGGGGGTCTCAGAAAATCCGGCTTTTATACGTAAATCTGGGAGGTCATCAGAAAATAGGGCTTTTACAAGTAAATCGTAGGGGGCTCTCAGAAAATTTGGCTTTGTACGTATAGCTGGGGGGGGTCTAAAAAATCTGGCTTTTAAACGTAAAATGGGAGGGGAGTCTACACATCGCTATCACTGGTGGTCTTTCACATAGTTCCATGTTGCAGACTTTGCTGGTTTCAGCAGATCGGCTGAAATGCAGAGCACGGTTCATCCATGTTGCTTTTGCATGAAAGAAGAGCGTGCAGAGTGCCGGGAGACCGGGATATTTAAGTCAAAGCCGGGAAGCTCCCGACGAAACCGGGAGACTTAACATGTCTGGCTACCATATGGTGATTTGACTTTTCAACAATAACCTTTATTATCGCCTAATTCACTCTCCCAGTCTTCACAATATAGCGTTGCCTAGTCCATAATACCCTG